>CM034157.1:111600180-112200180 GCA_019776745.2 Taxus chinensis | reverse complement strand
TCCACCAAGGCTAATTCCCTTGGCTATGTGCCTGATTAGAAATGCCTCTATACGCTTGTGCTTGTTGCCTTTCTAATGATATGACCTTGTTTGATAAATTTCTGATCAAGGCCTTCAATTCTTCATCTTCCTTTTGTTGTGATGGAGAATAGGATGTTGAGGCAACTAGTTGTGTGCTTTACTCAGGAGTAGGAATAGGGGCCACAGAAGGCTGGGGCACTTGTGACATCTCTGGGAATAAGGGCATGGGCGGTCTAGGAGCCAACTTTCCCACCTAAATAAGACTATTTTCTGCCCTTACTGTAATGTTATAAGCAGCTGGTAGAGTCCTACCTCCCATAGATTGGATCATAACTGAAATATCATTGTTGAGTGCCCTTCAGATAATAAAGGAAAGCATGTTGGGTTGTAGGTCTTACCACAAGGGGAATTCTATCCCAAGTCTTCTGAAATATGATGTTGAAATCAGTCATCTGCTCATTGGGTGCTCTCCTTGTTGTTGTCAGTTGCTCCACCAAAGATAGGTGATCTGACTTGTCTTCAAAATAACTACACAGAGTTGTTCCCAGCTCATCCCAAGTGGTGATAGATCCAAGTCTCAAGCCTCGGTACCATTGAAGTGCTTTACCTTTGAAAGAGGCTATAAGCAACCTAACTACTACATCATTATGTGTGATCAGATAGAATGAACACACATTTGCTACATCCTGGATGTGCTCCTGAGGGGTGACTTGATTCTCACTAGTAAAGTAAGGAATACTTTTGAGTGCGCCATTGGGCATATCATGTTGTACGGGTAGGAGTAAGGGACTCCCTCCATCAAAGTTTGCAAAAATTCTTAATGGAGGAGGTGGCTGATGCGCCATTGTAGGGCACACAGGTTGTCTATTTGTAGGAGGAGTTGAATGGGCATGGCGTGCTAGAGATAGAGATGGACGTGCAAGCTTTCTGGAATGAAATTTTCTTAGGGATAGCTGGAGGTACTCAAAAGAGTCTTCAGCTGCTGCACTTCTTCTTGTGTGCACTTTTCTCATGAAAGGCACTCAGGACTGCTGAAACAGAGATTTTAAAATATTGGGAGTCACCAGATGTGTTTGAAAGGAGCCTCTTCAAAGGATGAAAACACTAAGTCCACACACCAGAACTTAGAGATATGAAATTTGAGCTTTCAATGTTGGTCCCACCGAGCATGCCAGAAACTGTTGGTTGCTCAAACGTGCACCCACGTCTCAGATCTCTGAAAAGGGACCAAGGTGTCTGAGACCACAATGGAACCATCCCCAAGTTGTGGGACCTTGCGAGCTTGGGATGGATCTCTGGAGAAGGTTGGTTCCTCTATCTATCTCTACTGCTACTGCTACTGCTACTCCTAGTGCTGAAAAGGGAAACTAAGCTAAGAATGCCAAGGGACCAGGGAAAGAAGGATAACATGAAGTAAACTACACTAAAAGGTGATAGCACTAGAAAAGAGGGATGAACACTATCTGTTCTGAGCAATAATGATAGGGAATGTGTGAGAGGAGGCTAGGCATGAGTAGCATAGTAAAACACACATTCACCAAATCGTCCTTATGGAACACAACCAAACATGGAACTGTAGGGGACCTAAAGTAGCACAACAATACACAATGCAAGAGAAAAGGAAAGAAGAAGGAATGCAAACACGTTAGGATAGAGAATAGTCACAAAATGATGCTTCTATTACTTCCAAAAATGCACAGAACTGTTACAATGATAAGGAGGTTGATATCCACATGCAAGAGCCAAACATGGAGGTCTGTAACTCAGAATACAGAAAATATGGAGTCCTTAGCAACATGTGTAAGGATCCAGAGTATCCAACATAACAAATGAGCCTTTCTCTTACATTTATAGATGAATCCATGGAGGAAGAAAGGAAAAGGAGGGAAAACCTGAATTTGAAACACAACCACCAACAAGAAGCATTCAATGTCTGTAAATCCACTTGGAAATCTATGAAATATGCTTCCCCATGCCTGTTTGACATGTTGAAGAAAAAAGAGGAGTGGATCATACTAAATTGGGTGGTTGGAGCAATCAGATCTTCTCATCAATGTTCAGAGAGACATTTTCCCAATTCTCACCTACCAGATCCACCAGAATTTGAATTTTTGAATTTTTGGCACTGTTGCTAATGTCAGCAGCTTTCTGAACAAGTCTAGGTGCATGCTGATTTGAGATTTGTAGCTGATGATATAGCTGTCAGAAGATGTCAGAGTCATCAAGCATATACAAGACACGTGGCACGTGTCGATTGGCTGAGATGGTGGCCAAATGTACAATTATTTGTCATTTCTGCCACATGTTAATCATTCATTTGTTACAAGGATTTGGTGCCCTATTGGCACACCCTAACTGGTCACATGCTATACACTTAAGCATGTCAAAAGATGATCTGGCACAGAAGGGCGTGTGAAGAAAATAGAGGAAAGCATGGAGGGAGCGCACATGACACGCGCGGGGAGATGAATCAAACCAGTGAGCAGAGAATGTATGGTTAAGGCACAACTATTACAAAGTAATGGGTGCAGTGTGCAAAGGGTTGGTAAAGTACTTAGGCATGTGCGGGGTGGAAGGAAACTGACTTGGAAGAAGGTGAATGTTCAGAAGGAGGGCACTGAGGGGAAGTGGAAGGAGGAAGGAAAAGGGCACGCAGGAAAACTGTGACCAAGGGAATGTGCCAAATGATTTTGAGCATGTGTGTAACTTCTTCAATAGATAACTTAGGGCCAGAATGTGTATGCAAGTTATCCAAATCACTAGGGGAGTTATTTGGATTCTTTGTTTCTTTCTCCTATTGAGCCTCTAGTTTATTGACATTTTTTCTTCTCCCCGACCCTATTATTCACATGATCTAAGCCCATTGGCCTCAGAACTTTACATACTGGATTTGCAATCATGGATTCACTCGATAGAGTTGTTTCTTCAATTTCTTCAATATGCAACTAATGTCACGTTTGATCACACATTCTGTCGGGGGGTATAATTTGGGATAGCAGTTACTGGAATGAGAGTCAGATCCTAGGATTTTGTCTCTCCAATTCAATCTACTGCCATGGCGTGAGATCACCCAAAAAAAACTCACACTTGGCATGAGATCATGCCATCAAAACTCATTCTTGGCACGAGATTGCCCAAAATAGGTCACTCTGTGGCATGAGATCACCAATGTGAAAGAGAAGGTCACTGTTAAACAATAGTAGTATATGATAATTTTCTAACACTTTTCACTCTTCACAGATTATTGAACACACTTAGATTTATACACAATCATCTTCAGGTCATGTCCCCACTTTTACAAATGCGATACAACCCTTTACCCCTTAGTTTAAATACTTATTTTAGATCTCTTCAGTCAAGAAAGGTTAAATAATGTGATAAACAATAATGGTATCAGACAGCCATACATTAAGGAAAGAGACAATAAAATGTAGAAGGAAAGAAACATACACACATGCTTCACCCCTAGGGTCACTTCCTCTTTACCACCTATCTTCCATACTTCATTTTTATCACTCTAGTGCTTTCACTTATCTCTTTGGCATGTTGGTCACCATCACACTCTATATGGTTATCAGGTATGCATCTCTTATCTACATTATGTTATCAAGTATTCACTCAACAACATAAAGTGGGGGAAAATGTAGACACTAAATAATGCACTTGGGTACATTTCTAGGTCTTGAAGAGCATACTTGCTATTTATATGATTCCTAAGTGAGAAAACTAGTAATTGACAACTGAATAGGATTGGCCTCTTTTTTTCTTTCTTGGTTTCCTTCTTGGTCTTACTACACCTACATGCAAGTAGTAATGATCTTCATTGCTTTATCTTTATCTTTCTGACACTAAAATGTCAGCACCCAAGAACCCTCGTCCCCTCTAGGGTATCCCCTAACCTTTTTGTATCTTACTCAGTTCCTTTTAGGTCTCTTTTATCTTTTGGGCATCTTATTTTCTTATGCATTCAACCTTTTAAATTGTTAATTATAAATTCAAACAAGGGAATCATATAAATACAAAGATATGTGACCATAATAAAGGACCCAACACTAAGCATCTACTATCATCACTTAAGGTTACATCCAAAGGCATATAAGAGTTATTAAAGGCATTCATCTAGATCCATTCAAGGGACAAGGTATTGGCATTCTTTTTCATACATGCATAGGAGGGGAAGTTCATTTTTCTATCAACATATCTATCTATACTTGACTACTTCTATATATTTCTCGATTATCAAGTGCGTCTGGCACAAGAGCTAACCTAGGGCACGATTTCTGGTCTACACATGTGCAAGCCCATGTGGTCCAGAAATGTATACAAAAGCTAAGGTCTCAGTTGATGAAACTCAATGTATAGTAATCATTGAGGGTAGGATGATTTCACAAAGTTCTAGCATCATTTAGGTAGTCCAAATTTACGATCCCCTATTTTTAGTCATTTGATGTGTTTTGGGGGGATTCTCGTAGGTCCTATCAAGTTCTCTTGTAAACAGGTTTAAAAGGAGAATTTTGTTCAACGACAACCAATGTGGTGAAACACATGCGACCAACAAGGAAGGGTTAATGACACAAATTAAGAAACAGCTTGAAGATGGTTAATTCCATGACAGCATTAGGTTCAGTGGTAATTTCGGGTGCCCAATCAAATTTGGTGCACTTGGCACCAGGAACCCCTAGGTCCATTCGTCTAGTCCCACAAGCATTTCTGACAATTACATGGTAGATCTGGAAAGCATAGTAGTGCGATAGTTTCAGTCCTAATTTCCATCAGTTCTAGCTGACAACTTCGGGTATCAATTGTAAAATCAGCTAAGCATTACATTATTTCATCTTGCACTTAGGGTTTCAATGTAGTTTCGGTATATTACTTTCTTGGTCAAATCGAGTTTACAAGCTATTTCATGCATTTATTTGTGACTCATATAACGATATAGGGTGTTTTACCAAACATTATTTGTATTTGGGATCAGAATTGTTACATCATAAAAACAAGGGTTAGATTGCATGAGTAATTCCAAACATAGGGTTTCTGGTAATGCAAATGATTTCTTTAACCTGCATAAGGAATAAATCAACACCAAAGATTATACTCCATAAGCTTAACAAATTTAACCTAGATATTGGTTTAAATTGGTCATTTCCCAATCCGCAACTAGAATGATCAAGCACTATGTAAATAAGATATTAATTTTATTAACTTTCCAACATTAATTGTCAGTAGCATCAAGGTAATGAGTGATGAATTGTGACTATTTATCTTAGAAACTATGAATGATATCATAAAAGTGTAGCATTTTCTTAGCAATTGATATCATGTGGATCTAGAAATACTAGGTGATCTACCAAGTTGGGCCATAATAGGTTAAAACTCAAGATCAAATGTTAATTACAGTCAAGAATGGGCATATGGGAATGGAAACCTGGTCAAAAACATAAATGGATGGTACCATTCTATATTTTGAACCCTATATGTACATAGGATAATTAGTATCTTCTAAAATTATCATTCCTAAGTGACTTCATGACTACCTATAGTTACATTAAGAATGACAATGTGTCGATCTTCACTGACATATCTCATATTCGTTAAAGGCTATGACAAAAATAGGCATATGCCCATTCTCATATGTTTTAATCTATTATAGCAATGAATGGATTCATTACAAAATTCTAGACTCAGATGGGTTGGTGGAGCATTTACTATAATGTCAATATCCGAATAGTATTCATACCTCTTTATTAATTTGTACCTAAAATCATTGTAAAGGCATTGTGATTTCTTACTATTTCTAAATACATTCATTATTAAACATAAATGGTGATCATAATCCAATTATAACATTTTATATCCTGGAAATTATGATTAAACTTGAAACAATTTTCTAAATGATTATTACACTACATGTAATGATAAGATTGTTAAAACAATAAATATCCCCTAATAACAACATATTGTTCTATGCCTTCCATGTACATAATAGTTAAAGATTCGATGGCCTCAACGAATATATTAATTGTATTTCAAATATGATTAGTGGAACCCAATATGAATTTTATCAAAATGTGTGATATGTATGTACGATATAATTCCTAGGCTATATATTGAATTGTACAGTACTTAAATGAGATCTATAATTCCCTCATAGTAAGGTTACAGGTGTATAAAAATATAACATATATTTTCATTGTCAAACATTCTATTTATGAGAATGGGACATGTGCCTAATATTCATTACTCCTCATGGATAAAATCAAAATTTCTATGTATTCATACCATTTACATGGCTATATAAACTCATATATTATAGATTTATGTAACTATGTTGTTTATCACCAATTATGAATTTAGGTCTCTGAATCATCTCCCCTAAATGTAATTCATGAATTTATTCGCATAGAGTTTAAAGAGTTATCTGCAATTGACCAACTAAATGGCTTAACTCTCGTGTCATTAACAAAAGTGATCTCTAACAAAATGAAGAGACCTCTTATACTTGAATGGAGATAGAGTGTACACATGTGTCCTCCCAGTGATTATATGAGTTTTTATGTTCCATGAAAAATTAAATTGAAAATTCTCTACATATGGAACTATGGTAATGTTTGGTATGAACTGTAGAGCATCATGTATTACTTGGCTCTAATACCTTATTGTATATATGATAGATGGGAAAATTCTTAAATCATTAACCATTTGATTAGCATGTGCATATGTAATTACTTATTAATTGATTACTATAAAATATTCTAAGGAAGGAAATACTTCAGGAGTGTATTTCATTCAATATTCAACCTCTTGAAATGTAAGTGAGTTATTGGGCATCTTGAATTATAATATAGATGAATGGGACATAGATCTTAAAGTCTTTATTCAACATAACTCAATAGGATAGTTGTATAAATAGTTTACATATAAGAGATATAGCTGGGAATTAGTCTCGTTCTAATTCTCCATCATTGAAATAGCATTCTGATAGAATACACTAATGATCATACTCTTATTTACATGTAGGATAGACATGAGGGTTCTATGTCCATCTTTCTAAACATATCTCATACAGGCAATATAGAAGTAATGTTGATATTTTCCATAACATCTTGCACAAGTTATATTCTCCTCGAATGATGAGAATGGGCATCTGTCCCATTCTAAAGACTTTCTGCATACAGGGGGAGAAAAAATAATACCCAGTGCATTAACCATTCCAATACACAAGTCATGGTTAAAGATAAATGCCAAACTTGTAATACTGAATAATAATTTGAGGCAAATACCACCATAGGTCTACTACAAGAAAATACATCACAATTATCTATAAATTATCCTTGGAAGTATAAGAGCACATATTTTTTCATGGTACATAAATCAAGATCATATTGCAGTATGAACCCATTAAATTATCTTCATTTAATATGTTCGCTATCATTGTGGTATAACTTCACCACCTTTGAAAGGATAAAAAATAATGGGAAGATGGTCCATTGACTCATATCAAGGTTATTTATGTTCGTGAATAGAGGTAAACAAATATGAGAATGGGGTATATGCTCATTCTAACATAGTTCTTTTAATAAGGTGAAATATATAGGTTGAACGAATATGAAACGGGTATGTTTTCATTGTGACTTCATATAGAAATATAGAGGTAAGAATTGAGAATCCTCAAAATATTAGTTCCCACTCGAGACCAATATGTAATACTTAGACAGTTCATATAGAAGTTCACCTTAATATGAGAATCATGTTGATGTCATAGAAATTGAGACAAACTATGTTAATATAGGGTAGAAATATCTAATGATATTTGAGAATATTTTCCCTAAATCATGTGAAACATGAATATAGTCAGGAAGAATAAAGGTTTCAACAAAGATATTCCTTGAAACCTATCCTCTAAAGATACTATGATTGAATTTTCTGAGTGAATAATATATTGTAAATGTTTATATACATAAAGAGTTAAGTATGTATTTTTCATTATCTTAGTACCACTCTATAAACATTCTAATACCCTATTAATCAAATGTGCCATTGTGAAGAGTTGTATAAAATTAAGAGTGCATAAAAATACAAACTTTAATGGTTAACTTTAAAATTTTATCATTTATAATACTCATTTATAGAATTTTTTTAATATTCGACATATCACTTATTGTAGATTTGTTTTAAAACAAAACAATGAGAAACAGTTTCACTGACTCTTCCATGTATATAAAAATAAGGACCATCAATCCACAACCTTTTTTGATATTAGATATATAGGCGTGATATTTTCTCCCAATAAAGCCTTAAATAGAGCCATACCTTGATCAAATGATTTGAGAGTTATTGTATAAAAGTCAAATAAACACAAGTCTTCCTTTTTGTTTTTATTATTGGTCTATATAATAATCCCAGAGAATAGCTCTTCAAGGACTTGGAAACTCTCTAGCATTACCATCTAAACATGGCTGATGCAATAGACTAAATTTGAATTTTTTAACATAGATAAGCATACAAGGTTTTCCAAAACCTTTCCAATATTCTCCATCTATTACTCCTTAGTAAAAATACAATCCCTGAAATTGAAGTAATCTACCTTGGTGATTTTTTCCTATCAACCACCAATATGACAAATTAGGTTTGTTATTATTACAACAAATGGAATTGTTGGATGAAACCAACATTTGTTGGACAATAACCTTCCACTTACACTCATTTTGAGTTGTTCAAATGTGGGTATAACAACTAACTGATGGATGCGTAACTCCCAAATTGAAAGCTTACCAATTTACTCTGGAACACCTCCCATAAGCACAAACACTTGGGAGAAATAAAAGAGAAGAGTTAGGAGACAAATCCCTTTTATGAGTCCTAGACCAACAAGGTTTGATAGTTTTGGAGATTAGATATACATCTTGGGAATCACTCCCTGGGTACAATGGACTGAAAATAAAGAACACCGCAAGGTACCTCCTTAAAAAATAAAAAAATAAACATCCCTTTTAATGTCTAGCCAAAAGTAGAAGTGTTGGAGATTAGATATCATCTTCATCAGGCTTGGGTGAACTACATAAAGAACATTATTTTCCTCCTCCAAAACTAGGGTCCTCGTTCCATCAAGGCTAGGTACATAAATTCTACCATGAAATCTAAGAAGTACATCTTTATCCAATTAGTAACCCCTCACATCTATAATCTTTGCTATCAGTTTCCAAAGTATTTTTGACCTTCGTATAAAAGTATATGAAGATACATTACTCAAAATATGTTATCAAAAGGTGTTCCTCATTGATGCCATGCCTGATATGTGTCACCTTCTACTAAGGGAATAAAAAAAATCTATTTTCTTTCCCATTAATATAGCCTATTTTAAAAGCATACTCATTCAAAAATTCCAACCAATGTCATTACCTTGCGTTCAAGTTACGTTGAGTGAAGATATATGAAAATTTCAAAGGGATGTTTTTAGCATAAAGGGCTTACCGAAAAGGAAGCTTCTCCATATATGCAAAACATGTACTATAACTTCTAGCTCAAGATCGGAAGCTTCTCCATATATGCAAAACATGTACTATAACTTCTAGCTCAAGATCATGTGGAGTGTAATTCAACTCCACTTGTGTAATTTTTTGTGACTCATAAAACACTAATTTACCATCTTACATTACGAAAAATCCAATTCTCTCATTAGGTACATAGGTAATAATGTTGACTTATCCATTTAGATATGTAAATTTCAACACTAGCGCATATGTTAACTTATCTATAAGAAGTTAGAAGGCTTATTCATATTTTTCCTTTTATTCAAACTTCTTTTGTTTCTTTTGTAGTAAATTAATAAGACTTCCAATTTAGAAGAAACCTTCTTTGTACTTCCTTTAATAACCTACAATTCCCATAAAAATGCAAAACTCATGCACTATATTTAGGAGTAGGCCACTCCATAATAGCCTTAGTCATTGAATGATCATTTAAAATTCCTTCTGCTAAAATGTTATGGCCTAAATATTGCACTCTTTTCTAAAATAAAGAGAAATTTGACAACTTGGCATAGAGATTATGTTGTCATAATCTTTCCAAAAATAGGTACAAATAATAGATATGTTCTTATTCCATTTTTGAAAACTAGGTATCAAACAATAGATATGTTCTTATTCCATTTTTGAATGTATCAATATGTCATCTAATAAGACCAAAAAAATCCATCTAGTTATTTTCTAAATACACTATTCATTAGATTCATAAAAGCTATTGGTGCATTTGTGAGTCCAAAGGGAAGTATTATGAAATCATAATGACCACACCTTGTTTGGAAATCTATTTTTGGTATATCACCTTACTTAATCCTCAGTTGATGGTATCCTAATATTAGATTAATATTGGAAAAGGGATGTTCCTCGCATTTGATCAAAAATATTATCAATGTGTGGTAGATGATAACTATTCATTTTGGTTGCTTTGTTAAACATCTTAGAGTCAATGTAGAGTCTCAATGTCCAATACTTATTTTTCAAAACAATTACTCATTCTCCATAAGGTGAAACACTAGGATAGATTATTTCTTTGTATAGAAACTTGTTAACTTGCACTTTTAACTCCATCAATTAAGTGATGGTCATTCTTTATGGTGCTTTAGACTTAGGTTCTGATCCTGGAATTATATTTATAAAGAAATAATATTATATATGGGGTAGAAGAACCAGAAACACTTAAGGGAAAACATCACTAACATCCCAAAGAAAATTATACTTATCTAAGATCGGTTCCTTTTCTTTACCCATATCAAAAATGTGTACTACACATATAACCAATCCTTTACTTTGTGCCTTTTATAATTATGGAGAAGATATATGCCCTAAATTTGGTGTAATTAATGATTCCTTGATAACTTAGTCACCTTCCACTATCATCTAGGCATGCTATGGTTTTAGAAAAGTAGTCTACTTTGGCACAATGTTTCCATAACCAATTTACTCATAAAATTATATAATATGATCCTAAAGGTGTAACATAAAGGTTAACCTCATTCTTAAAACTTAGTAACTCAAGCTCAACTACAAAGAGGCATTATTCTATCTTATTTTTTGTATCATTACCATATTAAACTAACAATCTTTTATTCATATGACCATATTTCTTAGAAAATTTACACAAAGTTTTAGGTGTAATAAAACATTTAGCTTCTCCCATGTCAAATAAAATGGTTACAAGATTATTATAGAGTTTTCCTGACACTTCTACTGGAGTAGCCTAGAAATATGCCTAGAATTTGTTAGCCACCATATGAATACATTTTTGAAAATATTTATTTTGAGGTAGTAAAGGAGGTATTCTTGTAATTCTTCCTACAGTGTTTTAGGGACAACTTCTAATAAAATGATCACCCACACATGTATAACACCTGGATGCTAGACTCTTCTTCCATAGAAACGTCTCACTTGTAATTTGGTTTATGTCATTTCCATCATTCCCATTCTGGTGGTTCCTTACAAATTCTTTTGTATTTTCTAGATTTCCCATTTCTATTGGGATTCCCAAAATTCTCTTCTTTATTTCTTACAAACCTCTTAAATTTGTTTGGATAATTTTAAAATATGAAGGATATTATGGATTTGAATTATTTTCTCGATCCTTGAATAATTTTCTAGAAGGAGAAAAAATATAGATCTTACATTCTTGATTCATGGATTTTTCAAAGGCCTCATCCATCGTAAGTGGTCCAAGGATATCCAAATAAAATTGTATGTGAGGATTCAGTTCCATAATGAATTATCACATTCTAAGCCACTCATCCATATGGTACAAGATCAAGTACATATTTGAGAATTCTTGTAAAATTCTCCTAGTACTGAGTTAAAATCATGTTTCTTGAGTTAAATTATGGAAATATGTCATTTTCCAATAAGAATATTGTTGTGATAACCATATTTTCCTAAACAAGGACATAAACAAATTTTTGGTTGCTCAAACGTGCACCCATGTCTCAGATCTCTGAAAAGGGCCGAGGTATCTGAGACCACAATGGAACCACATCCAAAATGTGGGACCCTGTGTGCTTGGGATGGATCTCAGGAATACATCAATAGGCCCTGTTTCCTAATACCTACCTCTAACGCTACTGCTACTGCTAATGGTGAAAGCAAATCCTAGACTAAACATGCCAAGGGACCAGGGATAGAAGGATGTGTAGAAAGGGGAAATCCTAAGCTAAGAAAGGAAATAACACCAAAAGGAAAGGGTCGATCTCTCTCCACGAGTGGCGAAGGAAACAAAGAGGGCACGGGAGAAGAGGGTGGACGACACGCACCATAGATCAATACGTAGGCTCGACCTTTTAGTACACGCAACATATGAACGTGGGGACTGCAAGCAAAAGAGTATGCATGACATGCCAAAAAATGCAAATAGAGAGGTGAGATGCAATAAAAATGAGAAAGGGAAGGAAAGAGTTCCATAAAACATGATTTTATTGCTTAAGGGATGCACAATCAATTACATTCATGACAAGAGGTGAGAATACATTATAGAGACCATGCCAAGGTCTGAGACCCATGGGAAGTTGGCCACCATTTTGGCATGGTGTCCATGTTATAACAGAGAGGGATCCTTTATTACATATGATGAGACATGTATTACTATGTTATCCCAGAAGAAAGAGACAACAGAAGGAGAAAGACCACGGAAACTCATATTCAAATATTCAACCACCTTCAAGCTTGTAATAAATGCCTCCTTAAATAGCCCTTCCTTGACAAGGCTTGAGCAGATGAACTTTCCCATTATCATATTTAGCGTGTGGAAGACATCTACAAGGTACTTAGGTCTTCATGAAATCTGGTAGTTAATGCTCATCCACAAGTTCAAACCTGATGATACAACACACACACTTTGTAATCTCTATTTTCATCGTCCCTCATGCCACCTAAGTTTTACTATCAATAGTCCAACATGTCAACTTATGTTAGAAGGATCTCATGATCACAAGTATAAAAATGTGCCAATCTAAGCATCTGTAGCAAAATATACTTCCATGATTCATGAAACATACTTAGAGTCGCTTTAGCGTAATCTGGAAAATAACTGTCTGCGCGTTGTAATTCAGCTGAAATGAATGGCCAAATGTTCAACTTTGTCCTTCACAAGACACTATGAACCTTCTTACAACATAGCTCTACTGATCTTGTCCTTATCTTAGCTTGTAAACATCATCTGATGAATTGATTGGTTACGCTATGGTTGAGTCTCCCTAAACTTGAAAACATGCCTTCAAACAATATGTTCCTGATCTCAAAAGCACTTAGAATTATAAAAACACTTAACAATTATTTCATACTTACTGAAAAAACCTAGATATAACCTCAAAAAGACTCCTATGTTCTCACACATGTATATCAAACCATTTTGATTCTTATCAACTTAAAACATAATTTCATAAAGTCAAACCATACACATTTCTTACCTCTTCTTAGATATAATTATTCTATCTTCTTGTCAAAATATTCACACACCTACTTAATGCTCATAATGCCATGACTATACTAGTCTAATTCATACCTTGAAACTAAATAACATACCTTCTTGAAGTAAAAATCCTACAATCAAAGCTTCAAAATTCTAAACATATCCTAGAAGAATCACATCCAGTGCCCTAGGAAGGACCTGTCCAGGCACATAGAGGGAATGTAACTTTGCACATAACACCTTACAAAAAAACCTCCAATGCTAATTCAATGAGTGATGAATGAATTCATGAATCCTAATGAAGAAACCCCATGCTTCTTAGGATTTTTGGAACATAAGGAATTTAGGAGATTCCCATATCTACATGCCTTTCTGAAGTAACTTGCACTCTCAAGGTTGATATAATGACTTTAGTAACATCCTAATGTTTTTAGGAATTTCAAGCTTGATTTCCAACTTATCCTTCTCATGTTCCTCTGTCTATATAGATATCAAAAAAACATGTATTTCTTTATACACTTCAACTTTTGGCTTTTTCATTACCATTGAAAACAACTCTCCTTGAATTGAATACTAATTATGCATTACTATATTTTGTTCCTTGTCCTTTACTCCATCTGCAATATCTGCATAGTCTGATTTCTTAAAAAATTTCACAGTCTTGTAGTCTCTCCTTGTTCAATTAAATCCAAAGTTTTTCTCAAAAATGAAGTTTGTGTTCCCTCCTATGTTGATCGTGTTGAGCCTTATACTTGGCTTGATACTTCTCTAAAAAATTTCACCTTGAGATGAATTTTCCAGATCTTCTTGATGAATTTTGTTTCTCTAGTCACCTCTGAATCTCTTATCTCACCTTCTTCCTATTTCCCAAATGTTATGTCCAATGGATTCATACGTAGATATCATAAGCATGCTTCAAATGGTGATTTCATAGTGGATGTGTGTACTTCTCGGTTATAGGAATGTTGAATGTAGGCTAAGGGCTCATCCCAAGTTCATGGATATTTGTTTTTATACCCTCTAATCAGCTTCACCAAAGTCATATTCACCACCTTTGTTTTCCCATATGTATGTGGAAGGAAGGTTGTGCTCCTCTATAACTTTGTGTCCATCTTGTCCCACAAAGTAGTCCAAAACTTTCCCAAGAACCTGGAATCTCTGTCAAAAACAATAGACTTTGGCAAGCCAAAATTCACCAATACATTAGCAAAGAAAAGGTCATCTGCCTCATATGCTTTTAGTGTCTTTTTACATGCCATAAGAAAACACATCTTACTAAATCTATCAACAACAACATCTATATAGTCATGGCCATGTTTAGACATAGGTAGTCCTAAAAAATCAATAGAAATATCTTCCCAAGGATGAGTAGGGACTAGTAAAGGCATATTTAACCCTTCTTCCTGATTTAGGCTTGATTGTAAACAAAGTTTAAATCCTTTTATGAATTTAGAATGTCTTCTTGCATATTGGGCCAATACACATACCTTTGGAAAAGTGTCGCCTCGAAAGGAAAATAAAAAATAGGAGATAGAAAAAAAGTATGCAGTAGTGGATAATGAAGTACACGAGGAAGAGCTGGCGATCTTAGAGTGGATTACACAGAAGGCCGAATCTGAAAGACATAAGTTGCCAAGTCTGTGTATATTCTCGAATGAGTAAAGGATATGAACATCCTTTTCAAATCAGAGGCTGTTTGTTTCGAATTTTGTTTTCTATCCGTAATGGCCAAGACCACCGCCTTGCGCAGAATCGTGGTTCTGGGACTGCTGCCCTGCACAGGGAGGAGGTCATGTTACTTAAAAGACAGAACCTTTGTTTGTTGTTTTTCTTCTCTGTGCTGACTATTTTTGATGAAGTATAGTTATTTCGGATCCCTATGGATCACACCTCCCCTTCTTAGGAGGATTTTGGTCACAAAAAAGATTATTGGGGGAGTAGATGCGGGAACAATTCCCTTGCTTGCTCCTTCAAGCACGACTAGGCCTACCTTGGTGTCTTTCCTTTCAGTCCAATCTACCAAGACTCCTATAGACCTCTTCTAGTCTCTTTGACCTTCTGTTGTAGCACTAAATCCTCCTCTAATTTTCCTCATGAGTCCAAGACATAATCCTCAATGGAAGATAACAACTGTAGTTCTTCATCTTCATGTCAAGCATGGATAGATCTTATAGATGTAATTTCTCACCAGTTTACTATAGGAGTACATCCTACATGAATGATGGCAAATAAATCCTTGAAAAGCATTTTCCCCAACCTACTCTAATATGGTGAAGGGTCCATATCATATAGTAGGCTTGAGTTTTCGTGCTTGACCTTGTAGTCTCTCCTTACTCAAGTAAAGCCAAAATTTGTCTCCAACATGAATCTTGTGTTCCCTCCTATGCTGATAGTGCCTAGCTTTATACTTTTCTTAATATTTTTCTAGTTGTTATTTGACCTTGAGATGGATTTACCAGATCCTCTTAATGAATTTGTTGGCTCTAGTCACCTCTGTGTCTCATGTATCCTCCTCATCCTCCTATCCAATTGTTGTGTCTAGCGGATTTGTAGGTAGATATCCCAAGCATGCTTCAAATGGTGACTTCATAGTGGATGTGTGTACTTATTGGTTATAGAAATGTTGAATGTAGGCTAAGGACTCATCCCAAGTCCTTGGGTACTTACTATTATACCCTCTGATCAACTGTCACTCAAAGTCCTGTTTGTACCACCTCTGTTTGTCCATCTTTCTATGGATGGAAAGTTGTGATCCTCTGTAACTTGGTATCCATATTGTCCCAAAAAGTAGTCCAAAACTTCCCCAAGAACCTGGAATCCCTTTCAGAGACAATAGACTTTGGCAAACCAAAATGCACCCATACATTAGTAAAGAAAAGATTTGTTGCATCATGTGCTTTTACTGTCTTTTTACATGCCGTAAGAATATGCATTTTACTAAATCTATCCACAACAACATATAGATAGTCATGGCCATGTTTAGACATAAGTAATCCTCCTACAAAATCCATATTAAATGTATTCTCAAGGATGAGTAGGTACCGGTAAAGGAATAAACAAACCTTCCTTTCTGATTTTTAGGCTTTCTAGTACAACAAATTTTACATCCATGAATAAATTTTGATACTTCTTCTTGCATGTTGGGCCAATATACATACCTTTGCAAGTGTTATAGGGTATTTACCAACACCAAGCTTATATTTGTAGCCTAGTTTACCTTACTTAGCCATTTCCTATTTTCTGTAGCTTCCCACATCAATTTTTCCTTAGTTTTTTCCCTCTAGTTATGGAAAACCACCCCATAATTAGGAGGTGATCCTACTGCTGGGTCCTGGTGGTTTTTTAACCGCTGCCCTGCGCGGGCAGCAGGTTTCTGTGTGAATTTTCCAAAACTCTTTGTGTGTGAATTAGACGTGTGTTACTTCACTCTAGTTCACTTTTAACACACATTTGTGAATCAATTTAGCTAATTTTTGGCTTGATTGATTTGTATCGATATCCTCTTTCACTTTTGATTTCTAATTGATTGTTTAACTTCCCCTTTATGTGTTGATGTGGCACCCCATGGCTGCCAAGTGTGATAGTCACATTTCCCAGCCAACCTTCTATAAAACCATCACTTCTTCTGAAGAAAATGGTCGAAGAATTTTGTTGTGTATTGCTATGTTATGCTGCTACAATCCTGCTAGAGATTACACAATCAAGCTCTATTCACTTGCATTGTTCTTCCTCTGCTTGCATTGCCACCAGATTGCCCAGTAAGCCATTACTTGCTCCAGCACCTTCTTCTAGCTTCCTCTGCATTCCCAGCTCCCTGGACTCACGTGGACACCAAAGGTTGGAAAATAATACTGAGGGGACACAAAATCACACCACAACTAGATTTCCACAACACTGCAATTACCAGGTTGGGGTTGTAATTGGGTTTCATCATTTCTTTAATTATTTGTTTGTGAAATCTGTATGCACATTATTTACTACAGTAGAAAAGGAATTTCCATTTTCATTGTTGCAATCATTGAATAGCTACAGTAGATCATTTCCTTCAACAAAGCTTTCTTAGGATAGATAGCTTCCTTTTCCTATCTCTGTAGATTTGCAAAGAGGTGATTCTGGAAGAAAGCTTCTATGTTAATTTAGAAATCAACCGAAGCATCATTTCATTTAGAAGATCCTCCATAAAAACCTTCTTTACTTTTGTTGGGGAAGTTGTAGGGGAAGAAAAGCTTCTGGGAAGCTCTGATTTCTTCCCGTGCCTCTGAGGCAAAGTAGAGGATTTAATTTATGCCCATAGTTTAGAGAAGCTTTAATTGTTTAGAATAGATTAGATTTCTTCTACACAGACAAATAACTACACCTGGTTGTTTATTTGTTTTAGGATTTATTAATTAGATTAGAAGCTTTCATTTCCTTCATTTAATTGTAAAATTATTCCAGAAAATACAAAAATATTTCTTTTAATTAGATTAGTTGCTTTGTATTGTTTATTTCTTTTATATTAAAAATACAAAAACATAGTGTAGCTTTTATTTATTTAGATTAGATTGTTATTTTATTTCATAGATTAAATTACACAAAATGCACACATGACCATTTCCAGACCACGACCAAGAGAGTTTATGGTTTTGATCCAGGGTCCCCCAACCGAATGGGCCAAAGACCAATTAGACTTAGACACAAGGATTACACACATTAGTTTTTAGAACATCCCCACATCTACCAGATATTGTTAGATAACTAACATTTTAAATGAAGACAAGCTTATAGAGCTTTCACATTCTGGACTGAACCAACTAACACGAGCCATAGATCTAGCATAGAGCTAGAACCACGCTCTCTCTCGTTTATTCCATGACCTTGTTTGGAATCATTACGAGGCACCCGTTGGTTTTCCACATATCCCACAACCATTAGAAAGTATTTCCGTAGAGCTTGACATTGATTGGAGTCTTCGTGTGGCTATTCTTTCTGACCCATCCATTAGACCCATTCAGGTTAGAAGGGCCTTCCTTTCCCTTGACGAGTAGATCCTGATATTGCGCATCGAGGACATTATTTTTCCTTGATAACTTGTTCATCCCATTTCCACATTTTTTCATCCACATACCACATATTTTCTACCATTCCATCCACACATAGCCATCCACATCATTCTACATCATCCCAGCATGACCTCGGGAGGTCGAGTGCGATTGAAGGTCACGTGTCAATTTTCATTCATACAAATTGGTGAACCCAACATGAAGAGCTAGTCTCTTTTTATTTTCATTTATTTCATCCATCTTCCCCCTCTCCCATTATTCTATGGGTATTCATATACCCCCCAAATATGTCAGGACAAGATGGATACATTTGACCCATTTTGGGTCTCGAGGCATATTACTACCAAATGGGTAGGCAACAGTCACCCTCACTATCTGGGTGGGCAACTACTCAACTAATCTCCCTTCATCTCAAACTCCTCCTCCTCAAGGGACCAAAAATGGTTCCTCGGTTAGGATTGAGGAGATTGATCAACTTACACATACACATAACCTGAACTCTCAAATTCTAACAATATGACATTCACCGGAGAGTCAGGCTCCTCTCCTCAGGTTTTGTTTAGACCACAAATCAGTATGTAGTCTGATTTTGTCCCATTATTGGATGAGGAGTACCTAGCACGTTATGCCCGAAGTGAAAAATGCTTCAAAAATATGGACCAATCTCTTGATAGGATGCAAGGATATGTTGATGTCTTACTTCAGAATAACACCTCTACCCCTCCCACAATAGAAAACATTTCTAATGAGGGGTGGCCAAACAATGAACAATTCATAGTAGGATATCACACTCCTTTGCAACCTAACAAGGTTCAACAACATGTGCTAAAAAAGAACACCATACCATCATCAGGTGAGGTCATCTCAACATTGGTGGATAGGGTTAGAGAATTGGAACTTTCCTAGGCTACTCATGTCTCATCTTCTGTTGGGAAAGGAAGGATTCTCCATCATCCACAGAACTTTGGCCAAGTACCTACTATGCCAAATCCTCCTCTGGTTTACATGGGTGTTCCTAGCCCTGGAGATCTCCTCACTAGATCAGGAACCTTGGGTATGCCCCCCACACCTCATATGGATACCCTCAATAGGCACCAACTGGAAGTGTGTTCTCAAATGTCATCCCAACTGGTAATGCAACATTCCCTGGTTTTGTGCCTCCAACTCCATACCAGAGTAATGTTCCCCCATATCTGCACATGTATTCCAAATCACCACAGGGGGACATGTTCTCTTTTCCTATGGCTCATATGCTCAGCCATAGGGGATGCCTTATGCCTCTACAAATGTTTACGTTACACCATATCAGCCCCTCCTATGCCTACTCCACCTCCCCATCAGGGGTCATCTATGGTAGAACCCTATACTTTGGGCATGTACGTTGAATATCATAAGGAGCCCATGGAATTTACCATATGGAGTGTAATGATTCCACAACCTCTCCCTGACTTGCCGAAGTTTAAATGGGAGGGAGATCCAAATGTGCATATCAAAGCGTATGCAAATTCCATTCAACAGATGCTATCATGGGATGCAGTTGTAGAGAAAATATTCCCTAAGACTCTTGAAGGAATCACTCTCGATTGGTATTATAGGATACCTGAAGCCTCAATACATTCCTTTAAACAACTCATGTCTGAATTCATCAAATATTTTGACATGAACAAGTTACTAAGAACAAGAATCAGGGAATTCCTACATATAAAGCAAGAGCACAATGAGTCTACTGCACATTTCATCCAGAGATGGTGGCAGGTCCTCTACTCTTCATCAAGTGCTCCCAACATGGATCAAATAGAGCTTTGTGATCTATTCCTTCACTCTCTTAACTGGGAAATGAAGGAATAAGTCCAGAAGTTCCCCCTAAGGAGTTATGAAGAGGTGTTAGAGGGTGCTCTCCATATTGATCAAGTGGCAATAGATAGTGGTCAAAAGACCTATGGTTCAAATGGGAGATTGATCACTCCCAATCAAGGTAATTCAAGTTACCCCAATAACACAAACAAAAATCAAGGACCTAAGGTCCTCAGAAACCATGGTGTTACAACCGATGGTGTTACAGACCAAAGCAAAGAAACCAAATGTTGTTAACACCTCAAGCACAAATAATGTCAACAACAATAGGAATGGTAACAATCAAAGGAGTAACAACTTCACTCCTATGGTCAACATGGTGGATTTTAATCATCCTCCACCCCAACAACAACAAGTTCAAAATCAAGGCCCTAACCAGTACCCAAACGGGTACCAAAACCAATATCAAAATCAAGGGAAAAGGCCTTCGAACTTTAATATAACAACCAACAGTTGAATAACAATCAGAACTTTGGACCACAACAAAACACAAATCAAAGACCTCAGGATTATGATCCTGACCTTTATTGTGGCTTTCCATAGGGTCTGAGGGCATGATGCTAGAACATTTGTCATGACTATAATAAATTCATACAACATCCTACTAGAGGACCAAAGACAACTCTTTGTTGAGATGTTTTTGGAAAATCCTATGGTGCCAACTCAGAATACTAGCATGGGGCCTGTTTCCCCTCAAAACACACCTCTTAGGATCTTTAATGATCCTCTTCCTATGCATCCTAACAATGGTAAATTAAACCCCAATGGCACAAATAAGGGTAACCCAGTGGGAAACAATGACCATGAAGCTTCTACTTCTTCAAACCCATTGGTAGCACCTCCATTGGATGGTTGAAAACAAACTAAGATCGTGGGTCTAGTTGAATTAGACACTGAAACCTGAAATTAACGCAACCACAAGAACTCATGATTACTTGACACAACCTATTCCCATCTACCCATCTATCTCAGATGACACTCCAATACTTCCAAGGCTAGTAGGGGCATATGATTTGATTACAGATTTAACCAAGACCTTTTCTCACATCTCCTTCTTGGATTTGTTGAAGAACTCCCCTACTCATCGAGAAACTTTGTTAGAAGCATTGGGTCTTGGTCACTTGATTAATGTTACCCCTCCACCGGAGGCACAAGTCAACCACATAGACTTTGACGTCTATCCTCCTGGGCATCCTAAAAGAGATGTTGGATTCATTTTCGACATCAGTAAGATGCCCACCGATGCCAAGTGACACGTAGAGGTGATCCAACATTGTATTTATAGGTTTGGATCTATAATAATTATGTTAAGTGTGTAATGATTGATGATGGGGAAGCTGTGAATATTGTCCCCTTCTCATTCCTCCAAAAGTTAGGCTACGGGGAAACCAATTGTTCCTCAACTAGAAATACGTTGAGAGGCTATGACAGTCTCAAAGCAACATCCATAGGAACCATAGTACTTCCAGTTACTCTTGGGCCCAAGACAGTTCTAACCAAGTTTTATATTATAGATAGGGAAACCAACTATAACATGATTCTTGGTCGACCTTGGATCCATCGCATGAAGGAAATCCCTTCCACATTGTTCCAAGAGGAAGTCAGATTCCTGCATTTGGGGAAATTCTTTGTCACTTAGGGTGACCCAAAACCTTTTGATATTCACCTAGCCAACTTAAAGAAGAAACCCAGGGTACATACTGAGTTTGAGCTCCCCGCAAATCAACTAAACAAACCTAAAGATACAATGCCAGAGTCAAAACTGATTCCCACAACGGGAATTAGAAACTACCAGTTTAATCGAAGGGATTCCTACAGTCAAAGATGAAACTATTGTTGTTGAGATAGTATCAATGGAAACCATGGCTAAGATTATCAAGTTATTGGAGAATGATTTACCTATTCTCCTTCCTTTCAACTCCTTGGGCATAGGACATGCTCTAGGACTCGGCTCTCTTCCAGCCGATGAGATTTGCATGGTTGAGGTCTCAGAAGTGGAGGAAGAAGAAACTAGAAATGATCAAACATCAATCTTCCCTAGCAACTGTTGGATGCTCAACTATGATGGAGTGAAATGTTGTTTTGGTGTTGGGGCAGGTGTGATCCTCACTTCCTGGAAGGGAAGGTTATGCCTTTTGCCTTTAAGCTCAATTTCAAATGCACTAACAATAGTGCCGAATACGAGGCTCTTCTTCTTGGTCTCATTCTAGCCAAGAGGATGGGTGCTTACAATATTAGAGTTTTGGGTGATTCCCAACTAGATGCCAACCAAGTTTCAGAAGTTTACGAGACTAGAGTGGAGCACCTGCAGCTCTATAAGACTGTCATGCTTAACTTAAGCAAGGGTTTTGATTTCATATCCATTGAAGCTATCCCATGCGAACAAAACCTTTTAGCTGATTCCATGGCTACTTCCACTTCTCACTTTTGTCCAAGTAGAGATTTCGAAGATACCAAATTCACTGTTTCAATCCGCACCGAACCCTAGTTTGAAAAATGCCTACCAATCCAATCTTGGCATACGTTGAAACTGAAAATGAGCCTGCCACTTTAGATTATGTGGAGAATGATGAGGCTATACTAAGTTACCTTAATGCATATACTGACCTTCATCCCACACATCATAAGAGGGGTTTTGTCTCATACCTCACTCTTCCTCCTATTTTCGAGATCACACGATGGACCCTTACTCATCAGAAGGCCTTGAGATTATGAAGTAGAGTAGGAAGGAGTCCTAGAACTACCTCCATCCCTTCCTGAGTTTGAAGAAGGAAATGCCTCTTTAATCGAAGGGAACCATTGATATAAATATCAGGACGGAGGAAGACCCTAAGATATTGAAACTTGGTTCTTCATTAACTCTAGAAGAAGTGGAAATTCACACAAAGGTTCTCAAGGAACATTCAAAATCCTTCACATTTAGCTACAAAGAGATGACAAGAATTTCTCCCCATGTTGCAGTCCACAATCTCATAACCAAACCTGATGCCAAGCCCATCAAACAAAAGTCAAGACCTATGAAGCCAAAAGTGGCTTTGATGGTCAAGGAAGAGATTATGAAGCTCTTATAGGTAGGATTCATCAAACCTATAGATTACTCAATGTGGGTATCAAACATAGTCCCCATTCTCAAGAAGAATGGGAAAATTTGAATATGCATTGATTTTTGGGACATAAACAAAGCATGTCCCAAGGATGATTTCCCATTACCTTCCATCGATGTCATTATGGATGCAACAGCTGGATATGAGTTGTTGTCACTCATGGATGGTTTCTCGGGTTACAATCAAATTAGGATCTCTAGGAGGATAAGACAAAGACCACTTTCACTACTCCCTAGGGTACCTATTGCTACGCAGTCATGTCATTCGTCTTAAGAACGTTGGTGCTACCTACCAACGGGAAATGACCTATATATTCCATGATCTTATTCACAAGATTGTGGAATCATATGTTGATGATCTTCTGGCTAAGGCCAAGAAGTGATGCGATCACCCCGAGGTGCTTCGCATTATCCTCTCCCACCTCATCGAATACGATGTTACATTGAATCTAGAAAAATGTGTATTTGGTGTGACGGGAGGGAAGTTGTTGGGTTACATCATCTCTTCATGAGGGATTGATGTGGATCCAGAAAAAAATGAGTAGTTCTAGAAATGACCCCACCATCAGATGAGTTAGGCATTAGGTCCTTTCTCAGAAAGCTCGGTGCAATCCACAGGTTTATACCTGATTTAACCTTTGTTATTCATCCGATAAATAATTTGTTAAAGAAGGATTGTTGCAACGTATGGATTGATGAGTGTCATGAGGCATTTGAATCAGTCAAATGATTCCTTCTATCACCTCCCACACTCATGCCTCCTAAGTCAGATCCACCCCTCATTTTATATTCATGGGAAACAGACATCTCATTAGCCTGCATGTTAGCACAAGAAGATGATGACAAGCGTGAACGTGTAATTTACTTCATTAGTCGTACATTGCTAGACTATGAGACACATTATACGCAGGTAGAAAAGGAATGCCTCACTATAGTATTTGCAACAAAATGGTTAAGGCATTACATGCTTAACCAAGAAACATGGGTTATTGTCAAAACATATTGTCTTCAGACATTCATAACACAAGGTTCTTTGTCCAAGAAAGTTGGACACTTCATAACCTTAATGGGAGAATTTGAGTTAACTTATGTCAACCAAAAATCCGTCAAAGGAAAAATCATTGTCGATTGGTTGGCAGACAACCCATTAGATGGTGGAGAGTTAGTAGACCTGAGTTTCCCCGATGAGTGTATATACTACGTAGAAATCAGACCTCCCATTGTTGTGTGTCCATGGTATTCAGATATTTTCAATTTTATTATGGACCACACATACCCTGAGGGAGAAACTTCACAGTAGAGAAGATGGCTACACATCATAGCCGCCAAGTACATAATTATAGAACAAGTGCTCTATCATAGAGCTTTTGACGGAATGTTGCTAAGGTGTGTCGATGAGGAAGAGTCTGAAAATATCCTCTATGGAGCCCACAACGGGGTCTGTGGAGGTCATTTTGGAGGACATGCAACCACTAGAAAGATACACCAGATGGGTTATTTCTGGCCCACCCTAGAACATGACGCAGTAGAGTACGTACGCAAGTGCCATAAGTGTCAGGAATTCTCTCATGAGATTCATATACCTGCCCAAGCTCTACAACTGATTGCAACACCTTGGCCCTTTTCCACATGGGGCTTAGATTTGATAGGGAAATTCTCTCCCTCATCTACAGATGGCCACAATTTTATAATTACGGCTAAAGAATATTTCACAAAGTGGGTTGAGGCCATGCCTCTTACCACCATTCTGGGTCTGTAATTGCAAAGTTCATCTTGAACCAGATCATCTGTAGATACGGGGTCCCACAGGTCATTATCTCTAATAATGGCACATCATTTAAAAATGAAGAGGTGCATGAGTTGTGTGAAAAATTCAAGATAAATCATCACACAACCTCTCTATACTACCCTCAGGCCAATGGATAGGCTGAGGCAACTAATAAGACGTTAAATTCCATCCTCCTAAAAATTGTTAAGGAGAACAAGCGTGATTGGCATTTAAAGTTATTTCCAGCCTTGTGGGCCTATAGAACATCAGTAAGAATGCCGACGGGGGAAACCCCATATTCCTTAGTATTCAGTTCGGAAGTGGTTTTACCGCTTGAAGTTGAGATACCCAGTCTCTGGATATCATTACAAGGAATCTTAGGAGAAGAAGGATATCATGAGGCATGACTCATTGAGCTAGAAACCCTCGATGAAGCTCGCTTAGAGATGAGGCACACCATAGAGCTTATGTTGACTGGATGTGCCGGAAGTACAATAAGAAGGTATATGAACGTGATATATTCATTGGAGATCTGGTATTGAGACTTGACAACCAGATAGACAAGAAAACTGATGAAGGAAGGAAATTCAGGCCCAAGTGGTTGGGCCCATATTGAGTCATGGAGGACTACAAGAATGGGGCATATCACCTGTGTACTCTAGAGGGTGAAGAATTTGGTGAATCCATCAATTCACTTCACTTAAAATGTTACTACGCATGATCCATATGCATTTCCACATGTACACTATTGCATCCACATTGCATTTCATCTTTCTAGCTCACTTTGTAAATTTGTAATCAAGGAACTTATCTTTCAAGAAACTTTCAAAAACTTCTAAAATATTGGCAAAACATTCAATCACATTTCTTCAAATATCCACAATATTATCATCAACATTTCTAATCATTTCATCAGTTCAACAAGATAAGACAAAATTTTGACACTAATCCTACCAAGGCCTACATACTTGGTTCTACTCATAGTTTTCTTCTAGCATAGGTGTCTTTTCCCATAGTTTGTTCTAGAAGCTTCTTGGTGTCATATCTTTCCCATAAAAACCTCTTTGGTAGCAAAAACATTCTAAACATTTTTACCTGGATCGCTTGTTCACCTATCTCAACCTTCGGTGTTGAGCCCTCACATCTTACTGGTTGCATGGGGTTGAGGCTAGGGGAAATTTCTCTCTCCCAAAAGCACAACTCAAACTTTAAAATTTTAAAAAATGATATATGTCAAGTCAAAAAATACAAAAATATTTCATTTACAAATAAAACACTTCCTTGCCCCACCAACCTTCGGTGTTGAGCCCATGCACCTCTTACTAGTGGCGTGAGATTGGGAAAGGAGGGAAGTGCCCTTACTCACCTATGCCTTGTCCTTGGTGATGAGCCCATGCTTCTTACTGGTAGCATGGGGCAAGGTGTAGGGGGTCTCTTCAAATAAATTAGTAAGTTAAAAGCAATTCATTCAATAAAAAGTGCTTTGAAATCATAAATCCCAAGAAAGTGAATTAGATGTGTATGTTCCAAAAGAGTTAAAACCTTAAAACCAGATTTTTTCAATCAGGAGGCCATCTACGGGTCTAAGTCTAGATAAACTTGCAAGAAAATCACATTCTAGACTATGTAGTAAACTATGTGTAGAGTTAGGTTGTAGGTTTCTAATTGGATTTTTGTCAAAATCTTGTCTTTCTCTCATCACTTCCATTCATCAAAATCATACAACTCACGTCCCTTCTGGCTCTCAGTGTTGAGCCCTCACATCTTACTAGTTGCATGGGGTTAGAAGTGGAGTGAGTTCATTTTATTATCAAATCATTCATCACATTTTGCCAACAAAACAAGAAGTATCAAATATTGCTTGAAAAACCAAAGTTTCAACATTACATTGTGTTTGCATTAGCATCATATAAAACAAAACAACAAAAAGAAAATCATTTTGTTAGCATTTATCATCCATTGCATGCATTCTGAAAAGCATATAAAATCAGAAATTCTAAACATCTAAGAGTACACATGCGAAGTAAACCATAAATGAAGTCAACTCTGGTGCAAAGGATAGCCGAATCAAAAAGAGATATCTGTATATATCATAATAAGTCAAGTCTGTATACAATGCCATCACACACTAGGTGTGGTCAAAATGCTCGCAATGAGCAAAAAAATCCAAAAAAACATCATATATATGCCTCACAAAATGACATCAAAGCAATAAGGGCTCAATGGCCTATCCCTCTCTGCAGGAACCCTGCGATGGTGCATGACTGTGGCTGGGACTCCTATTACATCTCTGATGTCATGAATGCATCAAGCAACTGGTGAGAGTGACCATGAGATCTACCACTAGTCATGGCCTCTACTGTGAGTGGCTCCGCCTCACCATCCTCTCTGCCATCTCATATGTGGTAATTTGTTTTCTCTGAGAAGTCAAGAGCTCTGAGGCCTTCCAAAGAGGCACAAACACATCAGTATGTCATCCAGCCTACAATGGTTGTCCCAAATCCTCTAGTAGCTCCACACGAGTCTTCCCCATAGGGATCAGCAAGGTATCAACACAAACCCTACGAATAAGATCTCACCAGCCATCAGCAGTGGCTGCAAAACAAAGAAAACAAAGGTGAGTTAGAAAACATTCAAAAACCAAAAATAAACACAATTTGTAGTTTACTAACAATTTTAGCTAACAAGGTCAAGAAAAGAGTATCTACATACTAAAATCTCCGGGCATCCACATAGGATCAACCAGTGCAGCTGGTGGTGGTGAAGCCATTGCAGGCACCTGTTGTGCCTCCCTCTCCTGAGGTGAACATTTGGCCCATCACAAAGTGCTCATCACCACCCCTCTCAGGAGATAAGGGATCTTTAGAAATAAGGGTCTCCTTCTCTGCCTCCTCCTCCTCTCTAGCAGCCTTCAAAAAATCACCTGTAAGTCTCCACTCTGAGTCACTATCGTCATCACCCCCCTTGGCTTCAACCTCCTCACCCATCTCCTCACCAACCTCACCTTCAATCTCTGTATTTGTGGTTGTGTCCTCCTCCTCCTCCTCCCCATTGTGAGAGGGTGTGGCCTCAATCTGTAGGAGAGCTACTGGTGCTCTAGGGACTGGAACCTTCTCCACACTGATAGGTACCCCTGGTGTAACAAAATCCAACCATGTAACCCTTAGGGAATTTTGATGCCTCTCTAATGCTATGTGATAAACAATAGGAAGTGACAGGAATATCATCATCATAGGGTAACCTAAACTACTGGGGTACTCTGGTCAATCAAGGTGGGCCTCCACCCTAATGCATTCCTGTCAACTAAATGACCATAAGTAGCCACTGGTCACAAGCAATCGTAGGATAGTCCCCTCCTAAATCCCATAATGATGAATCATATCCTGATATGGTCTAACAATGAAATCTTTGTAGCCTCAAAGAAGTAACAACACATGTTTTCATATGACATCCATCCCCCCTGATGGTTAAAATCCCACATCCTCTATCCAACTCCCCTCTAGATGAGGGGATGATCCATAAATACGACCAACACATCCTAAAAAGGGTTGCTAAGGGATTTCATCTATAATGCCTCACAACAAATAGTACAAGTCATGGTATGTTAAAATATCCACAAACTTCCCATAAATAGCCCAATAATTAAAGCCCAACAAGTACAATGTTTGTCCCCACCCTTGTCTCCTACCAAACGGTTGAGAGAAGAGTACCAATGATGGCCTCGAATATTTGGGGATCCACGTAGGATCATTTAGTGCAAATGGTGATGGTGGAGCTACTGTTGGCACCTGTTGGGCCTCTACCTCCCCTCATGTGACTTGTTAGTCCATCACAGACTACTCATCGTCACCTCCCTCATGAGGAAGTGGCTCCTCTTCCAAAATAGAGTATACATCTCTACCTCCTACATCCTCTCTCTCTATCATGGAGATCTCCTTTGTATCCCTCCACTTCGTGTCATTTTCCCCCTCCTCATTATGAAATCTCTTCACCTACCTCTTCCTCTTCCTACTAATGTATTGTAAATAGGTCTAATCCTCAATCTGGAGAAGAGCCATGGGTGCTCTAGGAACTAATACCTTCTCCTTAGAGATAGGTACTCCTGGTGTCACCAATTTTAATCCATGTCAGCCCTTAGATCTCGTGCCCTAGTAGATATAAAATGATACTGATAGACAATTATGGCTGGAAGAGCATCAATCGTAAGGTACCATTCAAGTGTTAGACTTGACCCAAACTTCTGGATAGGGTACCCTGGTAGCAGGGTGGGCCTCTACCCTTACGGATTTCAACCACTTCGGTAAAAACTGTGAAGTCCTAGCACTAGGGTACAATCTAAGTTAGTCATATCCTCACCCCACATTCCTATCAACTAAATGTAGGGGGGTTGGCCATGTCCTGATAGGGCCTCACCACCAAATAATTTTTAGTTAGTGTAGAAACAAGCTTATGTGGCCCCCTGAGAATAACAAACATATTCCATCTCATAACCTTTATCCCCTTAGATCTTGTATATCTAACTCCCCTATGATAAGGGATGATCCGCTCATACACCCAGCACATAACTAAGGAATGGGATGGCTCAGGGATTTCCCCTGAGCCTCACCACCAGTATAAGTCATGGTATGTAGTCCCTAATGTGCTACTCAATATAATAATAGGATCCCAACAGTATAAGAGTTTGTCCCTACCCTTATCCCCTACCAAACAGAATCCAAAATACCAATAACCTACTAGGGTCTACATAGATGTGGAGGCAAAAAATAAAATCCACATACCCTGTTTGGCACCCTCTAAAACTCCATCATCCCCTATGTAGGAAGCCCACTGTCTAGATTTGGTTATGTTCCCTACACTCTCTAAGGTTAGTTGTTTTCTAGTCACAAGAACTGCTAAGAATCTTGTAAACATCCTCTAGAGTGATAGTCCACTCTCCCCTATCACCAAGAAACCAAAAGTGTTTTCCAGTCCATATCCCAATAAGATAATAAGTCACACATAATATGGCTGGCTAGTGTAATGTGTGGCACCTGTGAAATCCTCCATAAACTAGCCCAATGCAATAAATTTGTCTCAGCCTGAGTCAGGTGATTAATAATGTATGGAAGCCAGTCACACTCTCTCTCTCATCTCCAGCGGTTGTATAAATCCTTATGCATTCACCAAAACAAGAAAAAGATGAAGTTAGTAACATATTTCAATAGGCATAAGCTCATCAAAAACAATATAAAACAACCCAAAACCCAAAAAAAATAATCTAACTTGGTCAAAATAGCTCTTTGTCTTGACAATTACAAAACCTCCACCCTATGCAGAGTGGCGGTTTTGCAACTGTGGCCTAGTCATTTTGTAACTACCCTAAGCAAGGTGGCGGTCCTGTGAACCACCACCCTGTGTAGGGCGGGGGTCATGTCCAAAATGGACAAGGCCATCCCCCTTTGACCCCAAAACTCAAAAAAATACAAAAATAGACCATTTTGAATAAAACAAAATAGATCCATCTAGATTGCCTCCTAGGGAACATTTTAGCACAAGAAATTTTGAAAATTACCGCCCATAGGTGTAGATTTTCAAAATTTTACATTTTTAGGTTTCAAATAAAAAAATGTAAATACTAACCTTTGTCTTCGTCATTGGATCTCTCACTCGGAGGCCATGATCATGTTGTCACACTCGTCATTTTGACTATACTCTCACTCAAAAGGGTGATGGTTGATCTAGAGCTCCAAAATCATGATGAGGATATGTGCAAATGAATGGTTTGGTTATATATATTCTTTGTTTTAACTTCATTTTGAGTGTATATGATTTACAAGGCCGGAGCGTTGGCGCAGGTATACTTCTATCCTCACACAAATGGTAGGTCCTCATTTTTTTAATTTTAGTGTTTATTTTCGGTATCATATCTATCTGCAATTGAGTCTTGCTTTCGTCTTGTAGGTAATGGGAACTTAGATGGTGACAATTTTGGCACATGAGAATGTCAGGTATAGCTTCTAACTCCCCATTTCAGGAACTCCATACTCAGACTCTACGTTTTACGCCTTTTCACGGCTATAACGCTTCTCCGAGGGGGAAATATGTATGCACCCAAATTTATACATGCTACATTGTCAGAAAATGGTTAAAAAAGGTCCCCAATGATGATTCATGTCTTTTCCAAAGGTGTTCAAGCTCCTTAAATCTCTTCACAACTTATATTTGTAGCCTAGTTTACCTTACTTATCCATTTCCTTCTTTTTTACATCTTCCTGCATCAATTTTCCTTATTTTTTGCCTTAGTTACAAAACCGACCACCCTACTTTGGCAGGTGGTTTGTAACCGCCGTACCTGGGTGACCCTACATAAGGGCATGGTGGTTTGTGTGATTTTTCCATAATCTTTACCTCATAATTTAGATGTGTGGTTCACTTCACTTCATTTACTTTTAGAGCATGTTTTTAAGCATTTTAGCTAATTTTAAGCTTGACTCATTCGTATAAACCTCCTCTTACACTTTGATTTGTAATTGATTGTTTGAAATTCCCCTTCATGTGATTGATGTGGCACCCCATGGCTGCCAAGTGGTAGTGCACTGCCCATCCAACCTTCTATAAAATCATCACTTCTTCTGAAGAAAATGGCTGCAAATTTTTTGTGTATTGTGTATTGTTGAGTTACCACAATCTTGTTAGAAATTACATAGCCAAGCTCTGTTCACTTGTGTTGTCTCTCTTTCTACTGCATTGCATTGCAAACTGCCATTAAGTAATCCATTTCTCCAACACCTTCTCACTTACGCATTCTTTGCATTCCCAATCCATTGGACTCATAGTGGACACATAGGAGATTCAGAAAAGACAAGCTGAGGGGACACAAAAACACACCACAACTGGATTTCCACAGCACTGCAATTACCAAGTTGGGGTTGTATGGCTTGAGTTTCATCATTTCTTTAATTCTTTTTTGAGAAATTTGTATGCATATTATCCACTACAGTAGAAGAAGGCATTTCCATTTTCATTGTTACAATCATTGAATAGTTACAGTAGATCATTTCCATTAAACAAGGATTTCTTAGGATATATAACTTATTTTTCCTATCTTTGTAGATTTGCAAAGAGGTGATTCTAGAAGAAATTCACTTACTTTAGAAATCAACCTTTGATCATTTCATTTAGAAGTCCTCCACTAAAATCTTCCTACTTACTAATTTCCATATCAAGGAAGTTATAGGGGAAGAAAATATTTCTGAAATCTTTGAAATCATCCCATGTCTCTAAGATAGACCATTTAATTCCACATACTATAATTTAGAGCTAAGCTTTAATTTGTTAGAATAGATTATAATATCTTCTGCACGGGTAAATAACTACATCTGGTTGTTTTTTTGTTTTAGGATTTATTAATTAAGGATTAGAAGCATTCCTTCATTTCTTCATTTTCCCACAAAAGTTCCAAAAAGCACAAAAACCTATTTATTTGTAATTAGATTAATTGCATTTGCTATTGACAAATTTCTTTTACATTGGAAAAATACAAAAACATAGTTAGCTTTTATTTTATTAGCTTACCTTATTATATTTTTGCATTCCATTAGAACACACATTTTTCTACAATATATTAACAACCACGATATAGATAATCAGAAACATGGCTATGTTTAGACATAGATAGTCCATCCCAACCTAAAATCCATTGTGAAATTATGTCCCACAGTCGAGTAGGTATGACCATGGTAAACATCGACACTAGTTTATAGTTGTGAAACCAGCTGGTCTTTCCTAATCGGGTCCAGGCTTGCTTAACACATTACATGCTCTTTAGAACATCTCTTATGAATTTAGACATAGCTTATTCTTGCATATTATGGACTAGAATTAACGTAACCATCCCATAAACATGTGGAACCATGCCTCTCTCAACACCAAAATGACCTTGTATGGACATCTTTACGAGGCCCATTGGTGCTTCCATGCATCATCAACTATAGAATCCTTTCTTCCTTTGACACACACATCTTGGAGCCTTTGTGTAGCGATTATATTTGAGATTAACAATGTTCAATTAGAAGGGCCTTTCATTGCCCTTGACGTACTAAACTCCTGATATTGTCGTCTGAAGGAATATTTTTCCTTGAGCACATGCCTCTCCATAAGTTTCCTTCGTGAAGGGCTCAATCTAAGAGATAGTGGCCAAACTAGATATTTTCTCCTATGTGGGTGGCCTAGACAACATGTCTGCCAAACAAATGTTGCTTCCTTTCTTCATGACTTGATCACTAAATGGAACTAGCAAAGGAATCCCATCCACTTGTAGTGCATTACCTACTACAATTTAGACTATGTTCTTGCAAATACTGGAGAGGTTTGTTGGTCGGTGTGCACAATAATTTATTTTCCCAACAAATAATGTTTCCATTTATTTATTTCTTAAACCAGTGCATAAATTTATTTATCATATACTAAATATACCTTACTTGTTGAAGGGAAAGTTTCAGAATGATAACATATTGGCTTACCTCCTTGTAGCAACACTTCTCCCATAGCATAATCACTAGCATATGTATCTACTTCAAAGGGCTACTAAAAATTAGGAAGAACAAGTACTGGAGCATGACTAATTTTGTACTTTAATAACTAAAAATCACAATCTTGTTCCTTACCCCAGTTAAAACCCTTACTCTTTGTGGTCAGTTGTCGTGTGTAGAGGTGTTGCAATAGTGGAGAAACCCAAAAATGAACTTCCTCATGTATTGTACTGCTCCCACAAAAATTCTAGTCTCTATGGCTCCCATTGGTGTTGGCCAGTTGGTGATGGCTTCCACCTTCTTCAGATCCATTCTTAGCTCTCCTCCTCCAACCATGTTCCTAAGATAGAAAAGTGACTATTTGGAAAATTCACACTTCTTCATGTTACATAATAGTTGTTTCTCTCTAAGAACTTGTAAGACTTGTTGCAAATGTGTTAGATGTTCCTCCCATGTGGCACTAAAAATTATAATATCATCCAGATATACAATGACACATGAAACTATGAATTCCCACAATACATCATTCATCAATATCATAAATGTAGTGGATGTGTTACATAAATCAAATGGAAATACCAACCACTAATACAAATCCTATTTTTTAAGGTAGTCTTCCATATATCCTCCTCCTTCATCCTGACCTGGTGATGACCTAACTTGCGATCAAACTTTTTAAAAAAATTTGCATGTTGAAGCTTGTCCAAGAGGTCATCTATGCATAGGGAGTGGATATATGTTCTTTATGGTGATCTTTTTCAAAGCATGTTAGTCGATGCACATCTTCTCAAGAACCATCCTTCTTTGGCACCATCACAATAGGTGAACCACATGGTGAGGTGTTCAGATGTATCACCCCTTGGTCCAATAGCTCCTAGAATTATTTCTTTACCTTTGTACTCTTCGATAAGGATTTCCTATACAACCCTGTGTTTGGTAGAGGGGACTCTAGCAACAGTTGAATCTCATGCTCTACCTCTCGTTTTGGTGGTAACCCACTGGGAGTTTGAAATACTTCCTAAAAATACTGAATAATACTATCTAAATCCTTCATCCCTTGGTTAGAAACATCTAAAATTTCCACCCCATATTGTTTATCCTTTAATAAAAGTAAACAAAACTGATTATGATTTTCCTTAATTAGTCTTTTTCTTGGTTAGCACTTACCATAGCAATTTTTGTCTTACGTTGGTGTGCCTAGATGTTGTAATCTGATTCCATCCTTGACCCATCTGTATCAATTCTCCATTCTCATGAATATTGACATCCCTGAGATACAAGTAAGGACTCCCAAAAACAACATCAAATGCATCAAGTGGAATTACATTAGTTTCCAATACATCTATATACTAATAATTTATCCCAAACTTAAACCTACATCTTCTTGTTACCTTAATTTCTACACCCTTCTTCACCCATCCCAAAGGATATGGATGTGGATGTTCATAATTTTCAAGACAAAGCTTCTTTACAACCGCATCAGAAATCAAGTTAGATTGAGAACCAATATCAACCAAAGCATTTACCTTAGTTCTCTTGATTTGGATTTTGATCTGAAATAGCTTACTCATCTCTTCTTCTTGTTCTTGGTTGTCCATATTGGTGGCCATGTATCCAAGCCTCTCATTTACATCATGAATCATCCTCTATCTCCACCTCCCCATTTTCTTTACAACTATTCATGGAATTCTTTGAATCCTTGGTTCGGTTCTTTAGATGTAACTCTTGATGTAAATTCCAACATGTAGCATGTCAATATGACCATTGATATCACAATTCTTACAAAAATTCTTGGGATTTTTACAAGTATTCAAAGTAGTGGCATTTATTTACCTTTCCCCTTCCATTTACCTTTGTTACTTGTTTTTCCCTACTCTTTCTTTGCTTGATTTTTTAACTATTTTGTCCTTAACTCTGCTTCTCATTACTTCCTTTCATCATCTATATAGTATTCTTGCATGCAGGCTTCATGGAGATCTTTGGGCTTCGTGGAGATGACCTTCCTTCAAAGGTGAGTGTGAAGTCCTCCCAAATATTTAGTTAGAATAATCTCATCCTCCAAGTCCATATTAAGCAACATGTCTTGTCTCTGAAACTTCATAGTATAATCCTACACACTTTGACCACTGCCTTGTCTAAAATACTGTCATTTAATCATCTGGTCAGTCTTATGGCCAATAGGATAAAATGTATCTTAATAATTCTTTAAAACCCTCCCAAGTACTAACAATAGGACATTTCTTCTTTTCACAAGTGGCTAGATGGGTTTCCCACCAAACCAGAACATGACCTTCCATTTTGAGACGTGCAAAGGTAATCCTTTGTGCCTCCATGATATTATGCACACTAAAGTAAACTTCCAGTTGTTTTAACCATTTATCTAATAAATTTACATCTACTTGTCCTTCAAAGAATTTATCTTAACCTTAGTTTCAACTTTAAAAGGAGTGTGATCATATTTTACCTTCTCTTTTATAATTGGAGTTTCTTCTTCACGCTCTTCTATATCTTCCTCATCGTGACTCTTGCCTATGCCAAAAATTTTGACTAAAGCTCGAACCACTGATTCCATATTATCTTGCTTGACCAAAGCCGTATTTTATAGATTTGAGAGTTCTTGTTGATGTCTATACATCTTATCCATCATGGTATCTAGCATCTAAATTCTATGGACCAAGTTCGCTTCCACCATTTGATCTCGATCTCTTTATTTCCACTTCTTCATAGATATGTCTGGATCAAAAGGTAAAACTTATTTGCCTTTAGACCTTCTCACTATCATACAAATCAAAAGAACAAATACCATAGTCCTGGATACTTATCAACTCTGATACCAAAATGATATGTAAACTTCTAACTTTGTAGATATTTATAAACCACACAGATTCTACTATTCTACTTTCAACTTTGAAAATGACAGATTGGTTGAAATTAGTGAATATTTCTTTGTGCTTAGAATTATTTGCAGCGATGGGGAAGAAATTAAACCAACAAGCTAACCATATTTTTTCCTAGAAACCCCCAGCTTGAGGAAAAACCAGTTGGGAAGGGAAATTTATCTTTCCTCCCACTTGTATGTATTGGCCAATTCAAAAGATATAGATTACAATAATATGAAGGAAAGTAAATAATGTAAACACTTCCCCTCTGTACTTGTTTGTTCTATTCTCACTCTTTTCTCCTACAATTCAACTCCAACACTGAATTATTCTTGCTTACTTCTCTCATGAATCAATGATCCATTCCAATTTCTCCCCCTTGTATTTATAGTTGTTCTCATGTCCTCTCATGCACTATAGAATGAGAAAGGTCACAAAGAGGAAGAGACACAGTCCGAACGCTTCAAATCAGTGACTTTTTGCGGAGTTATTTTATTTTTCATCCATAAGTGATAGGAGCACCAGTGACTGTACACCGGTGGTTACATAACCGTCGTCCTATGTAGGGGCGGTTACACAACCACCTATCTGCACAGAGGGGCGGTTCTATAACTCTACAGTCTACTCTGCATTGTTTCTATTTTTTCCTTTTGGTACTGGTCTATTTGATGAAGTGGAATCTTCTTAGATCCCTATGGATTGACGAATTTCTAAAATTTTCAAAATCATGCCATTAAAAATAAAGCCAAAGTAAAAAATAATACTTTTTAAATACATGACAACCATAATAATTTATAACTATACTACAAATTTAACATATATGAAAATAATAATTTATAACTATACTACAAATTTAACATTAATAAAAGCAATTTAATAAGCACTGCCTTATTAAATTCCCCGGTCTCCCTTCCTCTCCCGGCCCGGCTTTGTTGGGCTCCGCTGCTGCCAGTCCTGTCTCCCCTGCTACCCCTGCTGCTGCCCCCGCCTTCGGTGCTGCTACCCCCATGCCGGCTGCTCATGCTTCTCCTTCTTTTCCTCCTATTGCTGCCCCTGCCACCCACCCTGTCTCTACCTCTAAACGTGTCACCAGGCTTCTAGGAGACTCAACCTTGAGTCTACTGCTGAGGGGGATGAACCTTTGGAGAACATTGCTCGTGATCTGCTGAACATTAGTAGTGCCAGTCCCCAGGCGGCACCAACGGATAACCCTTCTATGAGATTGGAGGCCTTAGAGGCTGAGCTTAAATTGTTGAAGGATGAGGTCAAAAACCTTGCTAAGCAAAAAGGTAAAAAAAGCATTGAGGGGGAAGGGAGCATTGGCAATAGTCCAGATTGATGACAATTATTTCATTACAAACTGACCTCCTATATGACTCCCATTGCTAATTTGTTGCATTTTTCAATGTTTGCAAGCTTATGTTTTAGAAATTTACTTTTCTTTTATTGCATACTTAGGCATATTTGAGGAGTATCATCGAAGGTCATGCGAGAAGTGTTTTCTTTAATATGGATATATTAGCGGTGTGTTTGACTACACTTTGGGAACACATAGAGTGACATGAGATTTTAAATTGAGCCAGAGAGGAGCTCGATCAAGACGGATGCTGCTCATATGACCACGTTGGGCATGTATCATGCTTTTCAAATTAGAGTAAAGACGAGTATATGATCCAAGCGGCCAAGAAGTAGTCTCGACTACTTTATGCTGGAGATTATTGTTTTTATTACTGCTTCTTGGCTTGTAGGCTTGCTAAGTCCACATAGAAACACGTTGTTTTGCTGTTATAGTCTCGTATATGTGTCAAACTGTTTCTGGGCTTCGTTGTCATTTGCTGTAACTTTTGTGCTCTGCTTACAACTATCTCTGCTCCTCTCTCTTATGTCCGGCTGTATAATATAATGCCTTAATATTCTGTACACAAGGGTGATAAATCCCTTTTAAAATAACTAAATTTACCAATATTAAATTTTAAATAAAAGCCTTTCGAAATAAATTTATTACTTAATGATATCTCATAATAAATAAATTATAAATACTATATAATTATAAATTTCAAAGGCAAGTCACTTTGAACTATATATGTACCTATGTAACATTATTATATGAAGTGCTGGCATATTTGTTTAGTATCCAAGTTTTGACTAGTTGATACTTTGGGGCCAAGAATTCATCATTGCATCAAAAACTTAATTTTCTATTTATTATGCTTATGATTTGTTTTTTATTTATATCTGTGTACTTAAATTTATGAATATTTAATATATGAAAATACTTTTTATCTAATTAGTAGGATTTATATCTTCCCAACATATCTATGTGAAAAAAATTCCATGGAAAATTATGTATTATTGTACTCATGGAATAAATTAAATATTTTGCATGTACTTCATTGAATTATGTTAATAAATCTAAGCTATGAACTTTGAATTATCTCACAAGATAAATTCATAATTGACAAATACTCTAGAGATCTCTACTAACAAAAGTCATATGTAACATCTAACATATATTTCTTGTGCATCCATGTCCCTATTTCAAATAATTTTTTTAGTTAGGGAATCATGTAACAATAAACTTACTCGACATCAATTTCATTACAATGACCAATCTTTGCAATCCTATGTATTGGACCTAAATGTAAGTGTGTAATTGGGACATTCGATGAACTAAAATATAAGAAAATACTTTTTATTAATAGTAGGATTTATTAACTCTTATAAATAATTCAAGTACTATTTTTAAGTACACAGTGCCTATTCAAAACACGATACTATCTATATTAAACGTTCGTTCATTAAGCCTTTGCATGTTAATAAATGTATAAATGTAATATTCAAAAATAATTTAAGACAATATATAGTACAAGTACCTATTCAACACTCATATATATTATAGTTATATATACTTCATTTGAATTCATATCCAATAAATTATAAATGAACTTAGTTCATCATTAAATACATTATAATTGAAGTGTATACAGTATATATATCAAAATCATATGTAATCTAAATATATTAACTACATAGTTTAACTATTTAAATAATTTTAAATGAATTTAGTTATATTAAATAGTTATAATTTAAATATATAAAAATACTAACAAAATCATATGGTTCTTATAATCATTAAAATTTAATGATAAAAGAAGATAAACATTAATTTAACATACTTCAGATTTATAGATTTAACATCATTTTGTCATGAAACACCTAAGCTAAATCTTATATTTTATAGTAAATTAAATTAGATTTTAGATTTACCTATAAATAGATAGATAGATAAGTAAATAGATATAATAGAAATTATAAAAAAAAAATTACGGTAAATATGTATTATACTTTTGATTATAATGATGATATGATTTGTATATACTTAAATCACTACTATTTAACATCATTTATTCACTTACATTATTTAAATAGTTAAATTAAGTAGTTAATATATTTTTTTATTATATATAACATAGATAAATACGTGTAGATCATAAATGTTAGATATCCATATTCATTTACATCTAAATTGTCTTATATTGGGTCATTAAATTAGTTTGAGGTTTTTCATCCACTAATAATGCTTGGAAAGTCATGGTAAAACTATAAGAATCAAATACCAAATCTTAAAATTAACTTTAGAAAAAAAATATGCATAATTAGATTTACTTATATTTATTTAAATAATTAAACGAAGTAGTTAATATATCGGGATTACATTTGGTATTATATTTAAATATTTAAATTATAACTATTTAAAATAATTAAATTTGTTTATATTTATTAAGTAGTTAAATGAAGTATAATATATTTATCTTATTATTAATAAGATGAATAGGTATTTGTACCTAAATAATAGAGTTCTTCAATCCATGTCACCATTGTAAAATGTGTGATATATTTATGATAATTTATTTTCATAAGATTTTTTAAAATTAATTTATTAAAAAAAGTAATTAATTTTGTTTCAAATATATATTTTTGATATAATAAATAAAGGAAAATAAAAATGAAAGAAAAAATTACATAAATAATGGGTGGAAAGATTGACACCCCAGAATGTCAATCACATTGAGCCAGATAGGCCTTGGGAAAGAGGTCAGATTACATCAAAAACACAATAAAAGTGAAGCATCAAAATAAGGATTCAAAAAGTTGGGGCACAATTGCAAACATGGAGGACGGAGGAGGAGGCACATGGATTTCAAGTTTGTCACCCTAGCCAAAATCAGAGGGGTGAGCCAAGTCTAGGATGGGATCCCACCCACTTACTTGTTGTTGTTGCTACTCAGGATTCTCAGAAGATGACCGAGAGGGAGAAATCGCAAGAGCCAATTGTGGGAATTTTCCCTACTGAGGGGAATTCCAACCAGCGCCACTAGAATCACCAAGATGACCAAAAACCCTGCCATGGGCAGGGGAAGGAGGTTGAGAGTGTGAGAGACCACTGTAGGAGAGGAGAAGGGCTCTGACAGCTCCAAGAGCACTCGTCTGTGAAACCCATGACCCCGGGGTGGAGGAGGGGAACTACGCGGTCGAGGCAGCGAGATGGTGACATGAAGCACGAGCATCCAAAGGAACACAATTGACTGCACAGGGGGTGGTGACCCAGTGGTCAAACAAGCCTGGAGGTGCTCAACCTCCATCCGAACTTTCTTGGCTCAGTTCTAGATCTGGAACATCAAAGTGGAGAGAACAACCACTTTATTAGTAACAGAAAAATATATATATCCATAGGAACATTATTTTTGTCTTTCAAAAGATGAAAAATAATATCATTTCTAAAGATGTGCCAAAATTTTTTGTAAATTGCATGTATCAAGGTCGAATCCCCCAAAAGAACCATTTTCCAGGTAAAGAACTCTAGAGGGAAAGGGTTGAAAAAGGGAATGAATCCATTTCCAAGTCGACTGAGCACAAGGGCAAAACCAAAAAATGTGTTTGATGGACTTTGATTTATGGCATACCATGTAAGTGGGGTTAAGACCCATATGTTTGATTCGATCCCTGCGAGGATCCCCTAGTGTAAAATATGCCACAAAAAGTGAGCTTTTTTGGGCTCAACAAGAACATTCCAAACTCTTTGGAACCAACGTTTCCAAACTAAATCATGAGAGGAAATATTCTAGCAACATGATTAAGTGTGTCAGTGGGCACTCGACTGAGGGGGATGAGTAAAGAGTACCCAAATGGGGTTTGTAATGGTGGAGAGGCATAACAAAAGGCCAATTCAATCATGCCACCACAAACACCAAGGATGATGCCAATTTTATGCACATATTCATCAGGTATGAAAGTAATAATTTTTGTGATTGGTTCAACATCTTAATGTTGAAGATTGAATTTAATAGCGAGGGCACCCCACAAAAGCACGGATTCGCAGTGTCTGCAAAATAAATCACCCACCACTTTGATTCCTTTTCTCAAAAGTCGAATGGCTTTAGCCAATGGAGCTAAAGCAAGAGGGGCATCATGAAAAGTGAGAATAGAAGACTACCAGAGAGAGCGAGAGTTAAAAGACAGACCAAATCCAAAACCATCTCACTTCTAGATGAGGTGTGGTTTAAGCATCTCCCAATATTTCCAAATGCTTTGGGCAATGAAGGTGCCCCCAATTTTAACAGAAATAGGGAAGTGAAGAAGGGAATGTAAGTTGATACCTTTCCAAGCTTGTTTACCCAAAATAGATCCTTGAAAATGCAATGTTAGATAAAAATCTTCTAGGCCTCATTACCCTTCAGGCTACAGATTAATCATTTAACACAGAGAGCAGTCCTTGAAGTTTAATGTCAAGTAGCCCAAGGCCACCAGCTTTTTAGGTCTACAATAGATATCCCAGGAAACCTTGTGAAACCCTTTGTGACGTTCAGAATTAGCCCATAGAAAATCACTTAAAAGTTAAAGTTTGGCATAAACCTGTTATTTGAAAACAAGAAGATAATACACATGAGTATCAACTAAAACCTTAAAAATTAAAACTTTCCTGAGAATGATTGGTAAAATAGATCATAAAAGGAAATCTATGATAGATTATTTTTGATTCACATAACTCTCACTAGTACACTCCAAGGAATCACCTCATTTCCATTGTTAATTACATGTATTAACATAACTAGCTTAGATATCTTAAATACATATTATATGTAAATAATGCAAAGAGATATTGATTTCAATATATCTATGTTGTCTTCATCACTTTCATCCCTAAAAATTATGTAATAGGTGGCCCCAAAATAGAAGGCATATGCATCACATTCATTATGTTTAACTACAGATAGAAATGTTAATAGAATGCAAATGAATATGAGCTAGGTTTTTTCCTATGTCAATTTATGTTGCTATGAGGACTTAAGCCTCTTTTATTCATTTTTTGTAAGCAACCCATTTTCCTATCTTCAATTTTTGATAATGATCATATGAGAATATTTGGATAATCTAAGTCACTCTAAGCATAATACTCTAATTTTCATCTAAGACATTTGGAAATAATCATTTTTAGAACTTTTTAAAGAATAGAACCACTATCACATGTTTAACTCCTTTTACATGCACTTACCCCTTAAATCACTATCATATCCACTACTTCAACCTCAGTATCCCAATCTATACTCAATATCACTTGCAATTTATAGAAGAAAATTATTTTATCAATAAAAAAACTCCTCCATTTTTTATCTTTTGATTTTGACCCATTTGGTTGACTTCATAGCCTCTTTTGTAGGTTTTTCTGAGCACATGACCTACTTGGACATGTTTAATATAAAAACATGTCCTTCTTCCATGAACTTGACATTTTCATGTCCAGTCATCACCTTTTCAATTTATATACCTTAATCAAGCTAGCATAAGCATGAATTTTGAGTTAGTTTGGTCACGAAATTGACTAAATGCATTTTATATATATATATATATATATATATATATATATATATATATATATATATATATATATTCTATGGGCTTTACACATCATCTAATCACCTTGGGGATTGTTATTCAAGAAACTTGTACGTATCCTAAATCCTCTAAAATCAACCTTAGTGTAGTCCATATGCTAAATCTAAAGTACAAATGTCAAATTTACATGCTTCCAAGTGTCTTGTAACAAAATAATGATCAATCCCTATTGTAGAAACAAAAGCATGCACTTGGGTACATTTCTAGGTCCTAAAAATATACCATCATTTACATGATTCCTACACAAGAAAAATAGTACTTGACAACTATCTTTGGCCTCTTTTCTTTGTATTTTGTTTTTTATTTTGTCTTACACACCCTACAGCCCATTCAAAACTTTACGTGTTTATCATTTATGGCTTCGGACACCACCACCTAGCTAGATAGCAGTGCTTAGGTGCTCATGTCCCATTTGGGTGCCCCTGACCCTTTCTTATCTTACTTGCTCCTTTTGGGTTTCTTTTATCTTTTGAGCATCTTTTTCACTTATGGTTTAGCCTTCCAGTTTTCAATTACGAAATTCAAACAAAGGAATCATATAATTACATAGTTATGTGTTCAAAATGAGGGACCAAGTACTAAGCATCACTATCATCACCTAATCTTGCATTCAAAAGAAACTAAAGAGAACTAAAGGCATCCATCTAGCATCCATTCAAGGGACAAGGGACTACATATTCTACATACAATACATAGGAAGGGGAAGTTCATTCTATTCCATCCACACATGCTATACATTTGTACATTCTATATCTAGTGTACTATCAAGTCCAACTTGCACTAGGGCATCCTAGGGCACAATTTCTACACACACTCAAAAGAACTGCATGGATTCTGAGATGTAGTCCAGTGACTTGGTCATAAGTTCAATGTAAACAAGGTGACACAATAGTGTTAACCCTCCGCTTCCATAAGCTTCATTAACCTTAATTTTAGGTTTGATCCAATTTGTGGCAACCTATGCAAGTTGTATGGTTTCTTGATTGAAAGTTAGAGGAACCTTCAACAATCTTGTATCAAATATCATTGAAACTCATGATATGAAGCAACTGCGCATATCCTATGTAATATAGCAGAAAGAAGATCTTGAGCTCCTGCACAATAACCAGTGCCCAGGATCAGGTCACCGCGTTCAAGTGCCTCTGTCCTGATTGCTAGGCATTCCACCAATAAATCGGCTCCGCTTCGAAGTTCTAGTAGGGTGAGAACGACCAAGTTCTAAACGACCCTGTCCATAGTCTGATTCAACAATATGAGCATGCTTCAGGTGCACAATGTCTTATTCATTCAGAAATTAAGCTAGTTGACCTCTATTTCATCTTTCTTGCTTATGGTTTCATACTTTACACGTTATTTTGCTTGTGGTGTATTGTATTTTAGCATTTGTACATAGGTTGTTATTATAAGTTACTCTGCAATAAGATTTAATTAATCCAGAATGACATGTATCGTGCCTACCTAAATTGAGGAGAAATATAGAAGTCTTGACTTGGCATCAAGAACACGGTCTAGATGTTGGACAATTCGATCTTGACCCTGTCAAAAATTGGACCAAGTGAACTAGGAAGAATTGGAGCTCTACTTAAAGGGGATGTTGGGGTCAAAAAGACGGAGCTTGTGCCTCAGATAGAACCAGGCCTCTCGTTCTCCCACACACCAACGCATGGGCAAACGACCAACCTTGTCTTCCAGGAACTCAACCATATTAAAATCACCACATATAATCCAAAGAGCATTAGGTAAGGAGTCAGCAAGCCACCACCAGAACAAGAGCTCGTTCAACAACATCGTTGGATGCATAAATATTGGCTAACCCTAGGATACATCCGTCAAAATTGAAAAGAGTCCAAACCACTTGATGAGTGGGGTCAGAGCCCCATGAAATCACATGTTGGGCAAGGTCAAGGGCAATCAAGGTCATGAACCCTCCACACGTGATTGGACATGTGAAAACAACATTAGGCCAGATGGTGCGAGAAGTAGAACAAAGTAAAAATCCTGCGAGTTTAACTTCTTATAGAAAAAGAACACACATATGATGAAAGTGAAGACAATTGTCCCTAACAAGATATCTCCAGGTGGGATCAGTAAGGCCATGTATATTCCAAGAGTACACAATCATTGGACAAAATCGAGGTACATAGATCCCTCATCATCAAGATTGGAGAGGGTGGAAAAATAGTTGTGAGATGAAGTGACATGAGCAACATCTACCATTGACCATGGTCTATGTTTTTCTTACAAATTCACAGTCTTCTACTGGGGCAGGGCTACGGGATCAACTAAGGCGAGATTTTCGGGAAAAAGAAAGTTGATTTTCTTCCATGAATGGCGCTTCTGGCAACTGAAGGGGCAAAGATACCGAGTAGTGGGATATTTCAAGGGAACAACTATAAAGGTAGCTAACGGGGAGCGAGGAGGGGTACAGCGGTGGCCGTGGGTAGTTGAGGCACAACTTGTTTGATTAGAGAGTGCAGAGGAGCTAGCTCCATTAGTATTTACTAGTCGATAAGAGGAAGCTGAGGGTTTTGAAGGACGACTGGAGGAACTCCTTTTATTGGTTACCATGGTCCACCCATCCCCAGAGGATGAGGGGATTTTGGAGATTTGTTTGCATGACTTTTCTTATGACACAGGGCAGGATTCAGCCATGAGAGGAAAGTCGTGAATCATGTGGTTAGAAGCTTGGTAGCAAAAACAAGTATTAGGTAAGTTAATATAAAGCACGCATTGAGAAAAATAGGTATCACCAACTTGAATATCAATGGTGTCTTTTAGGTCTTTGGATAAATCCACCTCAATGCAAACATGCTTTTGAGGGAGAGCATTGAAAATTTTGGGTTGTTCTAGACAAATAAGTCGACCCAAGGGTTTGATCAAGTGTTCAACAAATCCCAACAAGGGGAGAGGTAGCCTAGGAAATTCCACCCATATTGGGATTTTAAGCTTGGCTTGTTCTGAAACCTGGAAATCCCTGGTCCAGTGAGAAAACACCACTAGTGTGTTTCGAATGAACCAGGGGCCATGGTTGACAATGGATTTGCAATGTTCAACATTATTGAAACAAAACAAAAAAAACCCTTGGTGAGGTTTTGCACTCCCTCGAGCTTGACACCATGGTGTTGTCAATGGTTGTGAACCCATTGTTTCAATAGGCTTTCAAGGGGACTCGACCAACAAAATACCCAACAAGGGTGAATGATTCAAGCCAATTACAAGCCTTATCAAATTCAGGTAAATTAAGCACAACATCAGGCAAAGGAGTCTCAGACTCAGAATGGTTACCTCGTCAAAGACCTTCGGGATGAATTTCCTCGCCTTCTTTGGAGCCATGGGAGCCAAGCATTCCATCAATCAAACCTACATCAATAGATGGAGACGGTGAAAGAGAAGCCATTAATATAGGCATGACACTGCCCAAAGGGCGGAGTAAATAGCCCACACTGTGAAATAACTATGCATGCAAAGCAAAAATCCTGCCAAAATCCCAAGGAAACGACAATGTGACAACAAACCAGTATGGGCAACAACAAGCATGGGAGGACCTAAGACCTAAACCCTAGCAAAGCCTTCCATATGATGATTAACTTTCAAATACATAATGTGAAATTTTAAATGCTATAACATTGTTTTATATTTTTTTTAAATTTCAAATTTATTACAAAAATCAAGTTTTTGTAAATTAATTATTTAAAAATATAAATTTATGAATAAATACTAATAATAGCAAAAAATATTATTCTTATTTTTTAATTTTTATTACTATTATTATTAAAAGGCCGATAATAATACTAGCGATAGCACCTTTGGTGCCATTAACATGGCGATAGGTCTATTAAATAAAATAAAATAAAAAATTAATTTACATTAAATATCAAAAACAAAAATTGTATTTTAATTCCACAATAAATAACTATTGAATATCAAATATTAAATATTTGTTAAGATTACAATTCTTTTTACGACAAATAGCAAATAATATTGTTTCAATATGAAAATTAGTATTACTTATTATATGTTTTGCGACAACAATAAATATCGTTGATTTTACTATCTTCCTTTTTAATCAGTGTCATGAAAAGGCAGATAATAAAAACAACGATATTTATTGATGTCGCAAAACATATAATAAGTATTAAAATTTTCATATTGAAACAATACTATTTGATATTCGTCGTAAAAAGAATAATACTTTTAACAAATATTTAATATTTGATATTTGATATTTAATGGTTAATATTTATTGTGGAATTAAAAAACATTTTATTTTATTTTTCAATAGGCATATCGACCTATAAATGGCACCGAAGATGTTATTGCTTGTTATTCTTGTATAGTATGACAAGATAGTTTGATCCTCCATATGATGGAAGTTTAATTGATTTTCTAGGGGCAATCATCTTGTTATTTTCCAAGTGGATGATATCTTTATGATGGTAAATTCATGAATGTACATTAGGTGGCCATTGTTAAAGCTATTGTTTTAGAATTTATGAAAATATATTTTTATTTTCATAAGGTAGTTTTGTAGTAGGTTGTAAAATCACTATATAGGGCTCTATATATGGCATATCTCATTTGTTAGATCCATTGAGCTTACATTTTTTTAGATTAAGGGTGAATATTTGAAGGTTTTTTCGGGAGGGACCCACATCCTTCTTGTTACAATATGGGAACCATCACAAGGAACCCAAGTGAAGTAAAATGCTGGTGTCCCGCATTTGCAATGTATTATCAATAATGAGTCTAGCTAACCAAGTGAAGCTACTATCTGGAGTGCTGCAACTGCAACGTATTTCCACCAGGAGTCCAACGAGCTGCATCTGCAACAAAGTGAAGCCGTGAGTCCAGAACTACAGCGTATTTCCTCCAAGATTCCAACGAGCTGCATCTGTAGCGGAGTGAAGCCATGAGTCCAACGATTTGCATCTGCAGTGGAGTGAAGCCATTTCTAGGAGTGCTGCAATTGCATGGAAAAGCCAAGAACTGTCACTACAGCAAGGAACAGAGAGCTGCCACAACAACGAAGTTTACAGATGTTGCAAACTATGACGAAACCACCTCCGGAGAAGATCGTGTCTTAGGGGATTTGAAACCAGGTGGGCCAGCACACAACCGTGTGATTTGACCGCACCACTCCCACACCATCGGATTCATTGATCCTACATTAATCTTGATACCAAGCTAGGAAATTGATGGCCTCCTTCAAAATCAAGAGTTTTGTGCATCCCAACTCAGTCTATTTAATATCTTCATCCACACGAATTTCTTTGCATTAGAAACATGTGCATGTTGTTCAAGGATCATGTGATCCCATCCAAATCTCTGTCACATCTGCACCCATGTGGCCACCATTCGTCTCTAAGAAATTGGAATTTTTCCTCATCCCGGTCTTTAAGAGAAACCACTTTGTTTCAGACATGGTTATGAGTCCTTTTGCTAGGCCTTCAGGCATAATCTCATTTTTCCTTTTCCTTAACTCCTCTTGCAGCATTTGAAGGCTTGTAGTGTAAATTTTTGTGGTAATTCTATTGGAACTAACCATTTTCTCATAGTTTTCCTTGACTCTAGTCACTTCCCCATATTCTTGCAATTTTTTTCTTCATATTAGAGATATCCTCTCACTTCACAAAATTTAGTGAAGTAAGCCCATGTATATTTTTCAAAATACATTTTATCAAGGGGCATCGAATTGTCATTAAATTGATCCACAAGCAGACTGATTCACTTTTTGTATTCAGTGTGTTGTTCTCCTTGAAGAACCACTTGAGAATAGTAAGTTGCAACTTTGACTTACTTTCAAGGGAGGCAAACTTGTCTCTCAATTCAGTCATAAAAATGATTTATAGATAGTCCTAGCTTGTTAAGCTAAGTAATGTAGGAGACTGGAGGAAACGGAGGAAGGAAGTCCATCAACAACCTCAAGTTTCTCACTAACTTAGAGGTTGCATATCGTAGTAGTGGAAATCTAGAATGTGCCCAAACAACTATACAACAAAAGGGTTGTTATTCATCATCAGAGTTTATTCAAAAAATACACTAAAAAGAGGAAGGGGAGGGAACAAGCAAGGGAGGGTGCAAGAGTAGGAGTGGGAGAGAGAGTGAGGGAGGGTAGGAAAGAGGGAGATGGAGATGGAGATGGAGGGGGAGGGGGCGGGGGAGAGGGAGATAGAGAGACAGAGGGTGGGGCGGCGAGGGGGGTAGGAAGAGAGGGAAAGAGATGGAGATGGAGCAAGAGGTGGGAGAGGGAGGAGGGAGGGAGGGAGAGTGAAAGAGGAGGGAGGGAGACATGGAGAAAGAAGGGAGAGTGGATGAGTGGAAAAGAGAATGATGGAGGGATTGAGAGGGAGAGAGGGAGAGGGAGAGGAAAAGGAAGAGGGAGAGGGATATGAAGGGAGAGGGAGAGAGGGAGAAGGATGGAGTAAGAGGGAGAGGGAGGGGGGGAGAGACAGAGATGGAGTAAGAGAGGGGGAGAGAGAGAAGGAGAAAGAGATGGAGGGATAGGGAGAGGAAGAGCAAGAGGGAGGGAGAGCAAGAGTCAAAGAAAGAGGGAGGGAGAGAGGGAAAGATAAAAGGAGAGAGACCAGGAGGGGCTGGCGGGAGAGGTAGGGAGACGATGCCATTTACTAAATTGCTTCCTCTCCACGTATCATAAATTACAAATCAGGAAACACAATTTAGAAACAGGAATCAGATCTCCAAAGTGTGATGGCATCATGGATTTCAGCTACAGATCACCCTACATTCTGCCTCTCCTGCCCTCAATATCAATAATAAGAATTTCTATTGACACACACACAACACAATAAGCACTATTAATTTGCAAAGAAAATAAAATCCCAGAGTCATGTTGAAATCACAAAAGAAAATTTGTATGGATTATACAATTAAAAAAATTATCCATACAATTTTAAAAACCATACTTCTCGTTGTTTTCAACAAAGCGTCCATAACAATATCTAGTTCCAATAATAAAATCTCTTCTCTACAACAACAAATATATACTAGTCAGTGTCTGAGATTTGCAGAAATCGAATCTTAGTAGAACACCGATACCTTAATGGAAGGTCGGTTAAAATCCACAGAGACAAAGTCTTCTTTATGAATGTGTAAGTCAACTCTACTCAATTCTTTTTTATTGTCTCTATGAGAGGGAAACCTCAGAACCCAAAATTCAGTGAAGCCTCACCCTGGAGCGTCTAAGGAATTTACGCAGCATGAGAGCCCTTGTTTCTGCTTGGTGATTATTTAGCTTCATTTTTAGCATCCTAGCCAGAGGCAAATAATCACTGAGATTTCTTATGTATGCAATCTTAGCTTTACATTCATTATATGCCTCTAGACCTCAATTATTTCCAGGTGGATACAGCTCTTACCATCATTAATCCACCCTCAGAATACTACTCTTTACCCTCCCTATCCACAAAAGGCAAGAAGTGTAGATTGCCTGCCATTCTTTCATCATGAAATCAGGAAGTATGCCATACAGCTAGGATACAAATGACATGTTTCAGAGAGTTGATTCTCATTTGCAATCACCTCAGGTTAATCTCTCCAGTGGTCAAACCTTCCTCCAATTAAAAGCAGAAAAGTTCAGGAGCCTAGATAGCTTATATTCTATAGAACTCTTGCCACATTTGTTCAAATTAAATGACAATGCAACTCCCTCGGGCATCACTTCTGGTTTATACAAACCGGATACTGCCTAGACTCCTGGAGGCATAGCCAATATGAAAAAGTGTAGAGGGTGAATTACGATAATCAGAATGGTGTTTTGCACTACTATATTTGAAACTTTCTCACAAAAGATGGATGTCACAAATGAAGAAGCTCCAAGTTATATCCATATTTTACAAGAAAGATTACCTGGGTCACCAATCTGAATGACCTTTGAAAGGATACAATATCTTGAAACCCAAGAAAATTTGACAAACAGCTCTGTTACATTTCTGAGAAACAACCATAAAAGCTTGCTCAGACTTTCCAGACTAGGTACTCGCCCATGGTCCATCAAAATCTTGTAAAATATTCAGTGAAAAATGAACATGTTGCACGCGTGTTCTCAGAAAGCAAATGCATCTGCATGCAGCATTCTTGTACGCCAACCTTTTGACTCAAGCATGTTCACCAAATATTTCCTTCCAAAAGTCCTTCATGGATGCCTTGTGATGAGAACATGATCTATTAGCTAGCCCAAGTTCCATGACAAAAATACTACATTAAGCACATGATAAATATGCATTAACTTCTTCATTGAACTGGTCTCACAGACCAGATCTTATTGCCTGTGACAACAAGAATAAAAAACTGGTTCACCAATAATCCCCACAAGAACACGATCCATCCTTGAAATGATGGAAGCGGTTGGCATCTCTCACAACAATCTCGCGTTCAACAATCTTGGAGATGAATTTAATGGCTGTGTGGCAGTCGCCACACACTCGGAGATTCTTCATTATTCTGATGGTTGTCACATTCAGGAGGGGTGCTAATAAGCCCAAAAGCAATAGCTAGCTTTTCACTATGGTTGGATAAGAGACAGGCTTTTTTCCTTGTGTTCATGCCTCCACATCATGAAAAACAAAGTCCATGTCAGGCAGGTAACCCAGCCTTCCTTCATCTGTCCTAAATAGCCTATTCAACTTTAGCATAAATATCATCTAGTGCTTGTGGGTGTGATCTGTCTTCATCTGACAAGAATGCATGTGCACTGCTTGTTGACCTGCTTCAATCCAGCTGTATCCTGGCTCCTTTTTGTACTCCTTTATCTTTCATAGTCATTTCTCACTTTTGCAACATCATCCCACCTGCCAACCGAAGCATAGATGTTTGAAAGCAGTTTATAAGGTCCCGCACGTATTTCGCGGTTCAAGTATTGAAAAGGTGTTCTGCTGCATGTTTTCCCAGACTCCAAATTCCCATGAATTCTACAGGCACCAAGCAAGTGCCCCCCAAACAACAGCCATCAGTTTCGAATGGCATACTGTTGATCAACTTATCTGCTTCGTTCAAGCAGCCCAGCCCGGCCAAAAAGGTCAACCATACAAGCATAGTGATCTGCTCTTGGTTGGAACACCATGATCACTCGACTCATGGAATTAAAGTAAGAGCTTCGCCCTTCATCCACTAGGCCTGCATGGCAACAAGCTGATAAAACACCAATAGGAAGCTGATTACATAGTTTGGCTTTGTCCCTGCTTGATGTCATTTGATCATAGAGTTGGAGGGCCTCCTTGGCATGCCCATTCTGTGCGTATAACCTGAAATCATAGCGATTCCATGACACCACATTCTAGTTCACTCATGTTGCCAACAAATGCTTTGCTTGCATCCATCTATGCAGCCCACATTTGGAATACATGTTAACAAGTGCACTGCCAACAAAGACATTTGATTCAATTCCAAATCCTGGATAACTATAACCATGAACCTGCATACCATGCTCTCAAAGCTGCTAGACTTGAGCAGAAGCACTGAGAACACCATTGGAAAGACAACAATGATCTGGGTTTCACTGGCTCTCACGTGTGCATTCTGCAAAATAACTTCAAAGCCTCCTCAGCATGCCCATATCTGGGCATATCCTGCAATCATTAAAGTCCAAGAAAGTGCACTTCGCTCTGGCATTTTATCAAATAACTTTTGTGCATCCTCTAGCATTCCCTGATTGACAAACCCTGTTATCATTACATTCCAAGAAATTACATCTCGGACTGAGATTTTGTCAAATATGGAGAGTGCATTGTTTATATTGCCACATTTGGCATATAAAGAACAAAGAGCATTTTCAATGGATACACGGGACTCTAATTCAGTTTTGACGATGTAGGCATGGATCTGTTTGCCACATTCCAAAGCTAAAAGGTTAGCACATGCACTTATTACACTTGTGTATGTGAAATAGTCCAGCTTTAGCCCCTCCTGGTACATTTCCCTAAAAAGTTTTAATGCATCTGCATTCCTCCCATGCTGGGCATAACCTGCTATCATCGAATTCCATGCAACCTCATACTGTTCTGGTGTATCGTCAAACAGCAAGCGAGCATTTTCTATATCGCCACATTTGACATACCCAGCAATCATGGTAGCCCATGACACCATGTCTCGGTTTGGCATGTTGTCAAACACTTGCCGTGCATCGGCAATACATAAACATTTTCCATACATATCAAGGAGAGCATTGGCCACAGAAGTACAGAACTCTGCTCCTGATCTAATAATTTTAGCATGGACCTGGTTTCCCATCAACTCATTGGCCGCACTGGTGCATACCGCAATGACTCCTGTGAATGTATACAGGTCTGGCTTGAAACCCATCCTTTGCATTTGGCAAAACAGTTCCAATACCTCATCTCCATAGTTATGATGTGCATACCCTGAAATCAGTGCATTCCAAGCCACTACGTCTCGGTCAGGCATTTCGTCAAACACTTGGCGGGCCTGGTCTATATGTCCATATCTAACATAGCCTGCAACCATGCTAGTCCAAGCAACAACATCTCGCACAGACATTTTGTCAAACACTTGGCGTGCATCCGCAATGCTTCCACATTTACAGTACATATCAATCAAACGGTTGCCCACAAAACTGCGAGGCTTGAATCCCGTTTTGATCATGCGGGCATGGACTGTTCGTCCCTCTGCTAGTGACTTCATTTTAATACAGTCCTGCAGTAAAGAAGAATACATGCTGGGATCCCAACTAATAGTTGTGTTTGGTTGGCTTAAAAGTTTCAAAACCTCTGCTATAACTTCCAGTTGGTTTTGCTTTTGCGCATCCAACGTGTTTGTGTTTCTATTCCCTTCATTGATCAACAAATGTTCATTTTCGTTCGGATATTCTTCAAGAACCACAGAGCTGAAATTTAACAAACCGAAAGAGGGCATAAAAGTACCTGTATTTTTACCCTGGCGCTTCCAAGTTTCCAATCTCTTTCGAAAACGGTTGAAATGCTTCATGGCTACTGCCAATTGTTACCCAACAATAAATTATGAAAAACTGCTGTAAACAGTATCTGTGTGTCTTTGGCATTGAGGTTACCATAGCAGACAAATTACAGAGGAAAATTGTAAGTTAGAGGTAATCTATTGGGTTATTAAGAACGCTCGACAATCAGCTTCTACCTCCATGGAATTGGTTTGAGTTGTTACATGGTGTAAGAAGAAATTATCCGACTGCGTTTTTCCTTCTAGAATTCAATTTAGTGACTGTATAAGTTGCAAAATGGAATCTGTTCTTGACTCAATTTTTTTTAACAATCGCACGTGGAATGTGCAATGGGGACGCCAAAAGGGATAAGCCAGGCATGTTTTACTGTTGCAGAGAAGGATCCTCAAAAGCGAGAGTCCCAAACATCATGTTGGAGGAGAAGAAAACATATGGAAGGAGGAGATAAAGCACATATGAAATGGAGAGAAGGTGCGTTTAGAAGAAAGAAAAGGAATTAGTTTTGGCACATCGATCAATGGAGGGAAGGGGTAACATGAAGGCATGCATGAAGAATAGAGGATCCCAAAATTGGAGCATAAACATTGTGGAAGGTCGTCGAAAAAGAGTGATGGTTAGGAATAGAAAGATGAATAAATAACGAGTCAGGAAAACATGGACAAGAAGTGAGTATTGCTTCTTCATTTTTCCTAATAGTTACATGAGGGTTGAGAGACTTATTTGATTAACGGTTGAAAGAGAGAGGAGGGGAGATGTGAAGGTCTTGTAGGGAGGGCACCCTGGAGATAGCTATGAATGTAATCATTTATCTTTCAGTGTTATTAATGTTAATTGTCACCTTTTACAAAGTAAGTCCTTCACAAGACCATCTTCAACCCAAAAATTGGTTGTAATCATAAAAAATTTATGTTTGTAAATAATAATTTAATGTTGGAGTTGATCATCAACTTCCCCTATATTTCTCTTACTTTTCATTTGCACTATTTATCTGTTTACATGATGGCTCTAAGATTAAAGCATATGGAGATTATGACGATTGACAAGCTCATTTTTACAAAAAATGCCCCGGGGGCGGGGGGGGGGGGGGGGGGGGGGGGGGGGGCGCGGGGGGTAATTGGAAACCATGAATATCTTTTTGTGAAATTTGTATATCAAGGTGAGACATAAGGCTTTCCCAATCTTCAATGCAATGAGATTCTTCTCGAATGTGCAGAAGGAGTTTGTGAAAATGAACTTGTGTTGCAATGAACCCTTATTGTTGTAATATTGTTTGTAATATGATGGACTTGGGAAAGCTCCACCACAAGTTGGCACCATATTAGTGTCTCGCATACAAAGGAATGTCTCTGATAGGAGGAAATTAGCCAAGGTAAGCAACAAGAATGAAATATGTATTACCAAACGGATGTCTTGAAATGAAGAAATACTTTGTAGAAGCAAAATTCAACCATAGAAAATAATTTGGGGCCAATGAAGCTCATCTCATCAATATATATATATATATATGGTTGACAACGCTTGTTCCAACGATGGTTTTATTTCTTTGATGTGTATGTGTAAAGAATCATGTATAGTAGGAAGAGTTGTATTTTCTTTGTAACAATGGTAAATGTTGAATTCTCGGCGGCCCAACATTTCAAGGCTATCTAAAGATTATTTGTCTAGTCGTGGTGGCATGGGTCATGAATTTAGGAGGGAGGGTGATATGCAAGCATATATGTCGCCAATTTGAAATGAAAATGCAAACACTAAAGAATGATGCGTTGAATCAAGCCTATCTAGACCACGTGCTCTGATAGGACATGAAATCATGTGGACCTATTTTCGATGATGGATTTGAAAGTATATGGAGATGATATTTAATGTAGGACCTTAAATTGTACGTGGAGCGTTTCACACAAGGCCTTCAATTATAAAACCTACCTTGTGTAAAAATCTTCAAATTGATACAACATGGTTTAATAAGAATGCATTTCAACATATCGTAATGGCTGCACAAAACTCAAAAACTATCAATAATATTAATAAAATATAGGTCACATACATATATATATTAACTTGACATTAAATTCCATGACACAACCAATCAAAATAAATGCTCTAGTTATTGCAAAAGTAAAAATTTAAAACATACCACAGAAAAAATGAATCTTAAGGGTTGTCCAAATATTAACATCGAAAACCATGTGTGCATGTTATTAATCGCTACATTATTCATGACAACAATAAACAAGAGGAAGCGATTTGAGTTCTAATTAGTAATCATTTGTCATAAAATATGTATAAGACACATAGCTAAACATGATAATTTATCAAAGAATGATTTTTCAGTAACGAATATGTCTTAAATGATACCAACCTAGAAAATCTTCCATTTAATGGCTTTGTAAATTTTTAGGATCAATACAATTGCATTATTATGTGTTTCAATGATGCAAGTGTAGAGCCAATATAGGGAAACAAATTGAATCCAAGCCCCTTATCCATGGGAATTTTCTATACTTTGATTTCCATGGAGGACAACCGTCCTCAACCTACAGGAGGGGCTCTCCAGTGGCAACATCGCGACAATTATCATAAAATACGCTATACTTATTTTAATGTCATCAAGTTTTTTTTATTGAAAATCATTTAATTTGTTAGATAAGATGACAACATGCATGGAAGTTGGAAAGAAAAAGGTGGGAATTAAATAACTACATATATTTAATTCACATCGCAAGTTGTCCTAAGAAAAGTAAAATCTATTATTTGTGCATCCACTTTATCATCTCGATCTTGCCCACCATGTTCATGTGAGTTCCATTTATGAGGTTAGATCAGAGAAAATAAAAAAGTGGGAAAATCCTATAAGATCTACGTTCGATAAGTCCTAACCACAATTCTTGGTTATTATAGCACTTTGTAGATCAATATTTTAGTTTTAAGCTTGTTTAATTATAAAAAAATAGGTGAGTACATAAATAATCATTGATAATTGATGCCCCTCTAGTGGGTGATCATTATTTAATAAAAGGTAGATTTTATCTATTGATCATTGTTTTGAGATGGGATGCACGATATGATTTTCTTAGATTGTTGACTGAAAAATTTCTCTTTGATAAAACAAGGAAATAATTTTTCCAAATCAACCAAATACAATGACAAATGAAAATTATGAAGACTTCCTTGCATGAGAGACATAGAACATTCATCATCACCTACCCCTTGGTGATGTATGTACTAGGGATGATTACTTATGTAGAAACATACTACACTTGTATTTCTCTTTTTTTATGAGACCTCTTGAACTATTTTTTTTTGGTCCCCTATGGGTTTTTCGCACCTTATATTTAACTTTTACCACCCATTATGTGTTGATATGTGTGTCTAATTAGGGTCCTAATTCAAGTTGAAGAAACTATATAAATTTGCAAGTTCATAAGTGTATAATTTAAGGACAAAAAAAAAGAGATAGAAAATGAAATAATATATAGAATTTATAAAATAGGAAATCAATTCATTATCCCAAGATCATCCTTATGTGAAAATTGAATTTTAATCATTTCAAGGAGAAGAGCTATCTATCATGTAAGTTTTGTATTGATTAGGTCATTGAGATTGATAAGGTTAGGTACTTCTATTACACAAGAAAACTTGTTAAATTGTATTAGAGTATGTTTGTTGTTTGCAATACTATACAAAACATTAGGGTATTGCTAATAATGGAGGGATAACATAGCCCCCAATGAGAAGTCTCTTAATTTTTATAGTTTCGCAAGGTATTGTATGACATTAGGGTTCCAAGGAATTAGAGTAGTTTGTGAGATATATGTAGTAAATTTGGTGGAAACGAGCATGGGATTTTGAGATTAGGAGTAGGGAAATATGGTTGTAGAATTTAATCATTCATTCATTAATATTTTGAGAAACATGTTATGATATTATCAAAATGATGTAATTTTTAGGTTTGCTTTTCCTTAATGTATGGATATTTGTTAGACTAGTTACTTCTTATTCTTGTATATAGAATCACAAATAAACATATTTTCTTCTAAACAACTCTTTTATCAATAAATTCAACTCTAAGAGTATTATTTTATGCATCAAGTTCAATTTATTATATATAGTTTTTATATATGATTGCATTGTGTTTTGGTTCATTGTGGTTTAGTTGCAGGGAATTATTAGTGTAAAACTACTTTCTATACATCCAAATTAGATGTATTCTCTAAAAAAGAACTGAGTTTTAATTTTATTTTTTAGTATATTTGATTTGAAGTAGTGGATAACGGGTAGGGTGCTTTTTATGGGTTATTTTAGATTTTTTTTATTTTTTTTATTTTATTTTTTAAAAATCAGATTCGTCAATTAATTTATTTTAATTTGCAGAATTTTATATTTTTAATAGAATTCACTTGACCATATATATTTCCCCATTTCAATTAAAAATAACTCACTTACAATAATATACTTTAAAAAAAAAATCTCAATTATAAGAGATTTTTTTAATTTTTAAAGAAAAAATCTGATCAACGAAATCAATTGGGATAATTGAGTATTGAATTATTTGAAGTAATTAAATGTGCATAGAGATTGACTTATTACTTCTAGGAAATTAACCATAAAACATATGTATGTTTGGACCAAACTATTCCCAAAGACACGGTGTTTCCTTTAATAAACTATGTTCCCAATAGAACAAAATCTAGCATTAAGCACTTACCAACATTTATTTTTCTTGGAGTTATCATACATTTATGTCGTAGCATACATATGACAAATGCAGGGGTTTATGGCTTTCCAGATGCGTTAAGCGGGGAAAGGCAGAGGACAAAACGAGAGTGAGTAGAATTCACGGAGTAAGAAGAACCACCCACTCGCATGGCGGAGTTAACTATGTCTGTCTGCCCACCCTCCTCGTATATCTTGACAAGACTACGCCAATAACCTCCTCCCTCCTTGTTTCTGTCGCTCCTACGTCGATTTCCCATATGCACTGCCTATATATTATTATGTTCCTCATATCGTACTAACTCCATAAGTTTTTCTGACCTCACACTCGTTGCAGTGATTTAGAAGGCGGCCATTGATAATTAAGAAAGCATGGCGGCAAGCAATGCGATGGGGGGATCGTTTTGGATTGTGGAGGTTGCATTGAAAGGGAAAAGTGGGGGAGATGAACATTTTAGCAGGAGGCCATACCATCGCCGCTTGTAAAAAATGGAGTAATACACCTCTCGCTGTCAACATACCAAGATGACTAGATGCTGTCAACATGGTACGTCCAACTGTCCGAGCTCAACGAAGCGTGTAAGAACTTAGCCATTGGTTTTTCCTTCACAGAAATCTCCTGGATGCGAAACCGATGATAGGTCTTCTGCATATTATGGAAGTAATTCTCCCAAAAAATTAAAATTTGTTGCAAGTAATCATTCCCCATGAATTATTCGAACAACTAAAGCCAAAGATGGTGAGATCTTGTTCATCTCTACTAGTGGATTTGGCCGTTAGATCCTCATGTGTTACCTATATTGGATCTAAGGGACTGAGATAAAATGTCCCCTCGCCAGAATAAAATTCTTGTCTTCTTATACTCTAGGCCAAAATACATAGTTCGTCCAATATCTGTCAATGTATCCTTTTGCTGCCTTCCAGAGTGAGGTAGGAAATTCGAAATTTCTTGCATGAATCATTGAAGGATAGCTTACCGCAAAGCTGATGTACAGTGCAGAGGTGAAAGGTTAATTAAATTGACTTTGTATTTAGGGAAGGAACATTCTCCCCCAAATCTCAGCCCCATATGACTAGTAAGATGCGAGGGTTCAACACCTTAGTTGAGATGAGCAGAACTATTGACCTTCCATTTAAACGTCGTTCTTTACATGTTTTTGTTTTGACAGGAGACCGCGTTTCGTTCGGTTAGTCCAGCATACAGGAAAGTGACCTAGATTACGGTAGAGTAACTAATGCCGGTATCTGTGCGTGAAAATTTTAATTAACTCTCGGGAATTAGATCTATTTTTAGCATTAAAGTTGATTTAAAGGATGTAATTGCATGGCTATTGTGCCCTAAGTTTGTATATGCCTATATAAGCATAAAAGCTAGGGTTAGAAGTAAAATTAGGAGAAGGATTGAATTAGATCCTTGATTCTCCTAGATTGAGAGGATGAAGGTGAAGAAGAAGAAGAGAAAGAAAGAACAGGTTACATGAAGATAAAGTCTCCATGGAGAGGAGTTGGACAAAAGGAAATAATAGGTACATCTAAATGGTGAGAAGAGGGTAAGGTATTTTACTATATTTCCTTTATATAGTTATTGTCTCATTGCAACGGCTTGCATAATATGCAAAGCACATAGATTTTCTTCTTGTAGATCCACATGTTGGTGAGATCTTGTATTATAGATCTATGTAGATCTAGTCTTATATTTTAGATCCATGAGATCATATTGTATTATAGATACATGTAGATCTAGATATTGTAGAGGAGGTTATCTTCATGTTTATATAGGTTATGCATGCAGTGATGAAGAGATAGACTTACTTCTTGGTGCACAGTCATGGTTACACATTGGTAGACCCATACAAGAGGTCTTTTTTGTAGATCAACAGAGAACTTGGTAGCAGTTCAAATATGCAGTAGCTCCTGGTTATGTGAGATATGATAGTGATGTTTGGAGGCACATTTGTAGTGCACTCATGGAGATCCATTTAGAGATCTGGAGGAGAAGAGATACTATTGGAGAGATGCATTATACTCTTGTATTGAAGAGTTGGTTTGTAGTCTTGTTGTATTATATATATGAGATATCTATCTTTGGTGGATGTAGCCCACATTGGGTGAACCACGGTACATGATGTGCTATGTGTGTGTACTTTGTTTTGATTTGGATTATTCTAGTTTATACTTCCACTGCTGTAGATTTTGGGGAAATGTTTAGATCATGTGTGCATGATTTTGGTTGTTATTAAATCATAGCACTATTCTGTAGTCTTGAATTCCCAACATTGCCTAATTGATAATTTCAGCCGTAAAACTTATCTACCTTGTATTTTTTTTTCTTCTCTCTTTGTTGTATCTCCCACTCAATAAAAAAACTCTCTATGAGTAAATATGTCAACAAATAAAACCCTTCAACAAAGCTCTGATACCATTTGTTGGGGTTAGCACAAGGTTGCATAGATATATATCAGATCTAAGCATACATGCAATAAAAGTAGATATTATACTAGAAGAAATATACAAAACAAGAGATATAAATCAACACCAGATTTAATGTGGTTCACCCAGTGTGGGCTACATCCACCAAGAAACAAGACAATCTATTATCCAAAGTTTTTAGAAGATATATAATTGAAGATCTACAATCTTCCACACCTCTCAAATGTACAATAATTTATTTCTCTCAAGCTTTTCCTTCTTCTCCAAGAATATTTCTCTCACAATTATTTTCATAATAATCATTAACTCTCTAAATCCTTACTTCTAAACCCTAGATTTTATGCTTATACAGGCATATAAAAACTTAAGGTACTTAGCCATGTAATTATAATCAATAAATTTGCTTTAATTTAGTTAATTTAGATATAATTGCCGTGAGTTAAATAAAACACTCACACACAGGTAACCAACACCGGTTATCTCTAATTGATGTCGATTCCTACTTTCCTGACCGATGCCAGTCATAAGAGACTGATGTCGGTCCCTTCATAACCGATGCTTAGTTCTATCATAACTGATGTTTGTTACTGTGTTTTCTAGCAAGTTTAATATAACATGCTAAACTGAAGTAATTGAGCTCCATAACTCAACATTACCATCCCTCCTATTTATACCCCTCTCCATAGGAAATAAATGCTCCTTGAATTATTTCTTCACATGCTTGAGATTTTATTTCCCTCATAATTTCTATTAATCCCTAGTTGTTGATAGCTATCTTTGGTTCTTTTTTTCCCACTTGATCTTTAATGAATGTTAAGTGTGTGTCATGGAATTATTTGTTGTTTCTTTTTCCTTCACACCTCCAAATGCGTTAGGTATATTATGTTCCTAGGCCGTGTTGTTATCCCTTGTGTAATTCCTTTCTTTTGCACACTTCCTTGCCCTATAGCTCCTTATAAAGCTAACACCCCCCTTTAAATGATTCTCCTATCTTCAACCCACTCCACTTATCCGTTAGATTATTCCTTTGTTAAAAATTTCCTATTTTGCATGTGATTTCTTAGTTTCATGATCCTTTCCTTTATTTTCAATGCAAAGCATTTGTCTTTTTCATGTGCATCCTTCTTTCTCAAATTCTGATAGTGGCACCTTGTACCATTAATTGTCATTTATCTTCTCCCAACACAAAAAATTATGTGGTCCTCTACACATTACTACTAGTAATAAGTAGGGTAATGGTGTGATTGGTCAAAACAACACAAAAAATAAAATAAATTGCGTGAATCTCTTGTGCTTATTACATGCATGAAAGAAAATTTAATATACAAAATGAAGTAAAATTTAATCTACTGGCATACGTATTTTTCCATTACAATCATACTTTATTGGAAATAGGGTTTCAACCTACTTCCATTAAAGTATCATGGTAGTAATACTCCGCTAAGGTCCATCAGTTTACACGCCCTAGTTGGCAAAATTTCTACTAGCAAATAAGGACCTAGCCAATGGGTTTTAAGCTTCCTGGGGTGGCACACAAACTTTGAATCATACAATAAAACTTTTGTGCCTACCCTCAAAGTTTTATGCTTGAGATTTTGATCATGTCATGCCCTTTTCCTTACTTTATCAATATTTTGAGACCATTAAACTTGTAACCGATATTTATCCCATTGTAATAATTTTGTTAACCATTCAGTGATTGAATCTTCATCATCCAAGTTGGAAATTATCATGATTCTAAGGGGGAGTTATATGAATTTTATTAGTAACACTACTTCCATTCCATAGGACAAGATGAAATGGAGTAATTTATCTAGGTGCTTGTATGTTGTTCGATAAACCTAAAATACTACTAAAACCTTTTCATTTTATGTGCATTTGTGCCCTTCACAAATATTTGTTAAAGTGTGGCCCAATTTGGATTATTGAAAACTTCAATTACTCCATTAACCTACAAATGGTATGGTACTTTTTTCTACATGTGTGACCACATCAAATCCTGTAAAAGAAAGATTATAATATGGAGTTCAGAAACCCCGTGTCCCCTAAGAGTGAACTTAGTACCAAGCATTTCACTACATTTCAGACTTTTCCCATGTAGTTCTGTTTGTAATGTGTGTGTAATAATTTTCTAGGATGCCCTTAATGCAAGTTACAATAATAAAAACTAGATCTAGAATTTACCAATGACCCGTAGAATGTGTGTAATGGAATAGATTGAACTTCCCCTCCTATGTTGTGTATGCAGAAGTGATGCAACCCTTGTCCCTTGTATGGATGTGCTAGATGGATGCCTTTGTAATGCTCTTTGTTACCTTTGGATGCAAGCTTAGGTGATAGTAGATAATGCTAGTGTTTGGCTCCCTTATTTTGAGGATGTCATAAATAAGTGTATATATATGATTCCCTTGTTTTAAATTTGTAATTGACAAGATAAAGATACCCAAATATTAAAAGATGTGTAAGAAGTAGAAAGAGACCCAAAAATCCAGTGATAAAAGGGAAGGTCATGAGAGAGGATTCAAAAGCAGCCCAAGTGAGGGATAGGAGCGACATGGGCACTTCAAAGTAATTGTCCTAAATGGGTGCTAGTGTGTGAATCCATAAAAGATAAATTCAAATTGATCTTCAATGGTTCTAAGGTGTGTAAGACCAAAAAATCATATTGCATAAAGTGTGAAAAGGCCCAAAAGTTTTGCATTATCAAACTAGTTTTCTTGCTTAGGAATCATGTATATATTAGTATGCTTTAGGACCTAGAAATGTACCCAAGTGCATAGATTTTGTGTCTACATTTTCCCCCCACTTTATGTTGTTGAGTGAATACTTATAAATAAAGTAGATAAGATGATGCATACCTTGTTAATCATAGATAGAGAAGAGTGTAGTCGATGATTATGCCGAGTGGACAAGTGAAGTCGTGAAGTGATCTAATGTGAAGCGTAGAACTAGGAAGGGTTTGATAAACCCCAAGGGTGAGTGTATGTGAGATGTATGTATTTATGTTCCAGACTATGTGAGTTGTTTCTTGTTGATTATAAGGAAAAACCTGCAAAATCCATTTCAGAGAAAGACCTTGTCAAAGTAGTGTATATAAAAATCCCTTAAACCTGTTGGAAGTATGTAAAAGTGTTGGTTGTAATGAGCTCTGAAAGTGTAGCACTTAATTTAGGTGATAAGATTGAGTCCAAAGATAGAAAACTTGATGGTAAGACTTGATGATGTCTGATGGAATTTGATATCTTTGTGCTGAAGGTGAGGTTTTTGGATGTAAATCTCATTGCAAAGAAAAAGTTGGGGCTTGAGATTCAAAATTGAGGATCCTGGAAGAAGGCATAAAACCTTCTATTTATAATCACTAGAGATTCAACATAATCACCGGTGATCTGGATTATTTGGGATTTGAGTGGTAAATTGGTTAAAACCATGTCAAAAGAAAGTTTTTTTTCATTTTCTATGTTGAGTAAATGTTGAAGAATGTAGGATAATATTGTTTTCAAAGTGTAGGGTTAAAAAATTTCTGATGCGATTAACTAGTTTATTTTATTTTTAATTTGGTTTTTAAGTGGTTTTAGGTGGTTAGGTGAGATTAACTAAAAATGGGCTAAGATAAGTATGTAAATTGGATAGTTGATATAAGCTATGAACAACTGTAATAAGATATATGCCCATGCAGTAAAGAAATATGTGAGAAAGCTAAAAGATTATGCAAAAGGAATTGCTAACCCTAACATGTGAAAGAGAGTGAAAAAATAATTAAATAATAATAGATGCATGTCGGAGAGTGTCACAGAGGTGGATGGAAAAATTAGGAGCAATAACGACTGTGCAGAAGTCTTGAAAAGGATGGATTTAAAGGATCTAGCTTAACTGTAGAGAATGCCAGAGGGGGATTGGGGTGCCTACAGGTGATTTAGTATGTAATTTGGGTGCCCTTAGTCTATGGAAAGCTCTAAAACTAGTTTTGCATAAAACAAGAAGGTGGTCTGAAACCCTTGCTATGTGTCAATCAACTTTGTTGTCTTGTGTTGAATGTCACCAATATCCAAGATCAATGAAATAACTTGTAAAACCCCAAAATAAACATTAAAACCTAAAAAATAATAATGCATATGAAGGGTTTAGATTGACCTCAGTGGCCATAATGGGGACTTACAAACTAAGCAAAACAATACATCTTAGAACCTAATGTAGTTCTATGTGCAAGTGTGTGTTAACATGCCCTATTGTTTATTCTTGTGCCAGTCACACTTTGTTAAGTAGCGAGAAATAATATGTGTAGAAAATATATAGAATATGTGCATGGAATAGAATACAATCCCTCCCCCTATGAAGTGTGATACATATGTCGTAGCCTTGTGACTTGATGATGGAGCTATATGGATACAAGTGATCTCCAATGCAATAGATAGATGCAAGTCTAGATGGAGTGATAATAGTAAGTGATGTTAGGTCCCTCATTATGGTCTCATAACTTTATATTTATAGGGTTCTCTTGATCTAATTTCGTAATTAACCCCAAAAAGGCTGACCATAAGAAAAATAAAGATGCTAAATGGCTAGAAAGAATCCCAAAAAGTGACAAGAAAGTGCAAAAGGACTGGGGTGCAGTATGGTGGGACCAAGGTGCTAACGGGCACCCTTGACTGTCAAATGGGCAACCCAGTCGAGGATAAACTGATGGGAAATATGAAAGAATGGACATGTGGCTAAAAGGGGTGGTAATGATGAAATAAAATAAAACAAGATGGCTAAAAGATGGGGGTTAATTAGGTAATTTCTTCACTTAAGAACTTTCTAAATAGTAATATGAAACCATAAATAAATGTCCAAAGTACATCCTCATTTTGTAACTGTTGTTGTTTTGTAACCTCCCGTGATAACTGATAGATGCTATTTTGTAATGGAGGTATAGTGACTGATACTGGAGAATTATGAAGTATAACTATTGTGCGTTGAGAGAAATTGGATTTTCAAGACACAGTAATATGATAGGATACAAAGTCCAGTGTGAAGCTATGTCTGAGATTAGGTGCTAGTAGTTAATTTGATGTTTGATTGTAGACCAAGTTTGATTTTAGACCATTCTTAAAATATTAGACATGTGTTAAATTTGGAACTGTGTTGATCTATGATCTGAATATGAGATACTTAAGGGTGATTTGTTCACCCAATAATATGCCCCCCTCATTTGGGGTATATAGTGGATGACTGTAGGAGAGATGTGATCCAAAGGAGAGGACCTAATTACTGATATTAGAAAGTGGATACCTGTAGGGAGTAATTGTGCATGGTAAAACCAAGGCACATGTTGATATTGTAGCTAGTAATAAGAGTATGCAGTAAAAATAAGCTAAGCATGTAATAGACTACAATGTATTGGATAACTAGGAAGACAAGATGGATACCATGAAAAGTGGGTTTCATACATGGGACATTCTCACAATGTCACAAGACAATCAGGGCCAAAGTGGCCAACAAGCATACAATGATATTCAAACAATACATAGGGCATAGTCTTGAAACAATAAAAAATAATAGGGAAAGAAGTGACATTAATCATGGTTGTATTAGATCCTGTAAGGTAAATGCTACACATGAAATACCCATTAGCATGTTAAAATGCGAGTTCCAAGTAGTATGTCAAAACAGTATAATCAATTAGAAAATTAAATAATAAGAAATTAGTAATGAAACAATTAAAACCTGTGATGTGTGAAGTATGAGAGTAATAACAAAGGTAGATGCCCTTAGAGAGCCTCGGTGGGAGTGGTACAATGGTGCAATTATGTTGAGCATCATGCATACATGTCATGAATCTGTAAAATTCCTACATTCACCTCAAGGTACCAAGTGAAAGGTGCATGTGTATATGGTGCAAAGTGTAATGACATACTAAGTATCCAACTAGCATAGTAAACAAAGTGTAACATGTAAGTAATAATAATGCTAACAAGAGTAAATGTAACCAAGATATACAAATTATGTGTTTGAGGTAGATGGTGTGTGGAGCTCTTAGATGTGTAAAGTACTGCAAATAGGATGCACCTTTAATTACAATCCCCTTGGTAATTTATTATGATGAGATGAGGTTTATATTAATGATGGAGGCCTCAACTTGAGTCAAGTATGAACCAGGAACAAGAGTTTCCATCTACCAAAAATTTATAGATTGAACATAGATGTTAGAAAGGACACTGTATATGAAGTATAGGAGTAAAGTCATGAAGTGGGTTTCACTTTTAACACCTTACACACTTGAGATTCTAAAAATTGTGTGGGAATAGGCAGGAAAGTGTCAATGCCGAGATTGTTCAAAAGGAAGAATGAGGTCTCAAGTAAATAGTAAAATGAATCCATGGACTAGTGACAGTGCATCATCCAGTAAAGTTTGGTCACAAGTGTGTACTAAGTGGTGATGAAATTTAACTTTATATGTGTAAATGTATGATGAATGAAATGTAGTATATAATCTATGAGTAGATACTAAAAGCGCATAATTTTGTAATTACAATGGTAAGTGCATCAACCCGAAACCAAGTGTGTATTTAGAATATGTTTAAATATGTATCATTGTAGCAAGGATAACTTGTATGTAATTGTGTTGGTAATAAAGGATAAACTTCTCTTTATGAAATAATATTGTATCATGAGTAGAAATAAGTCAAAGCACAAACCGTATGAAGTAACATAGGAGCATAGAGAGATGTAGCAAGTGTCACCATAATGGTAGATATGAGAACTGCTACTAGAAATGATTGATTTATCAATTGCAAAGCAAGAGTAATGTATAGATGTGTATGTGAATAATATGGATAGATGCCTTGTTGATTAAAACATGCACTATGAGGAAGGGGAGAGTTTGATGCCCCTAAGTCGCATGTGGAAAAATGTGTATATACATGAGATAGTCATGCCATGGTGGTGAAATTAGAATATGTAGGAATTGCACAAGAGCTAGCAAAGAATAATGTCAACATGGCAAGGGGAAAACCCTATAGAGTTTAAGATCCAAGTTGGATGAGTAGGAACTGTATAAACAATAAGAATGTACCCATTAGGAGAAAATAGAATAGATGTAGCATTGTGCTTGTTGGTAAATAGTGGAAAAAGTAAGTGCAAACATAAGGATCAATATGTGAGTCAAAAGATGTGTAACATATGTAATTTGGGAGGCTCATCAATAGTAATGGTAAGCAATGGAGATGAGAATTTGGACCTATCAGAAGCAATATGTAATTTGGGAAGATCCGAAGCAATAAAGTAGTATGAATTAGCCCCTATGATTATAGACAAAATGTAGAAAGAGGGGAATATATTTCCCCCATGAATGTAATAAGATAAGGTGTAGCCATAGTAAATGAATCATGCATAGGATCTTGGAAAGTGAAGGATTAGGAATCATTGTAAAATCAAAATACAACACTCTAACATGTGATGAGGAAGGTGTGGAGAGAGATGTAACATTGGAAGCATTAACTATATGATCAAGAAATGTGTATCGAGAGGGAGACATAATGGGAGGAGTATCATGGGTACCAATAGAGAATTTATCGTGTAAATTAGTAGCACTAGGGTGCATCCCAAGAGGAGAAGGATGTGCAATGTGGTAATTTCATTGAGAATCATGTATAAGGGGAATATCACAGGAGTAGTAAACTCCTTCGAGGTGTGAATCTATCTGTAGTAACAGTATCCATGGAAGAAGGTGTAGCAAGGGCATTGTGTGTTATGACATGAGGGGTAAAAGAAGTGTATGCATAGTATGTAACCAAGATGGTGAAAAGATGGCCTAAAGGATAGTATAAGGAACATCATGAGGCATAACGTGACATAAAACATTAAGAGTGCAAGATCACCATAGTAAGGGGAAGAGATATTGTGCCCAAATACCTTGTCTAGGTGTAGCATCAAAGCCATCTAATACAAAGAGTAGATGGATTGAGATGAGTAAAATTAAAGTCCTATTTGATGGAGAAAGGACAAAGTTTGCATATGTTAAGACCAGATCTTTTGGATCAACTAGGACATATCTTAACAAGGAGATTATGAATTGAACCTGGATATATAATGGGGCATTGCCATTTTATGGGAAGCTCATGAAAGATCTGATAATGGGCATGTAACCAACGGGTTCACACAAATGATTTAATATAAATTGAATTAAATCTAATTACATGTAACTTGCCACTATAATGAATGATATACAAATGATAATATATAGTAAATACACAAGATAAATAAGCATGTATAAATATGAAACCCTAAGCAAAGAACCAGAGAGATAGAGATGACTTAGCTGATTTTTGTGCATCTAGAAGTGATCTGAACATGTGAATGTTGAAATAACTAGAAAGAGTGTCGTCAATGAGCTTGTTGGAGGTTCTGGAACTCAGAATGTGTCAAGACAGAATACCCACGGGAGGACATGAGCGCTTGGGCGCTAGTGACTATCTAGGCCTAGTGTCTGTTAGATGGTCTAAATTTGATTATTTTTAAGTTGGAAGGAGCTTCATTGTTACTCTTTTTTTGTCACTTACAGTTTCACTCCAGGGTTGTCGAAATGTACCTGTAACCTAAAAGACATTTTGCTACCTACACATTTCCACAAACCACATCAAATATAATAAAAAAGATGCATAATGTGGAGTTGAACTGAACTTGAAATGGTCACCCAAAGAGTGAACTTAGTACCGAGTGTTGCACTACATTTAAAAATCCATGTAGTTCTATATGAATGTGTGTGTAATGATTCCCTAGGATTCCCTTGTGTAAGTTGTACAATGATAACAAGATAGATCTAGATGTGTAACAAATGTATAAAATGTGTGTGAGATGGAATAAAATAGACTTCCCCTCCTATGTTGTGTATGCAAGAGTGATGCAACCCTTGTCCCTTGTATGATGTGCTAGATGATGCTTTGAATGCTCTTTGTGCACTTTGGATGTAAGCTTAGGTGATAGTATATAATGCTAGTGCTTGACATTATTTGAGAGCTATAACTATGTATATATATGATTCCCTTGTTTGAATTTCATAATTGACAATTGAAAGGCCAACCCAAAGTTGTAAAAGATGTCTAAGAAGTAAAAGAGATCCAAAAGAGATGAAGAAAAAATGCATACCCAGGAAGGACAAGAGTTCATCCTGGGCGCTTTCCATCCCAGAAATAGGTGCTAGTGTTCGAGGCCATAAAAGATAAATCAGTTCAAATACTAGATAGGGCTGTAAGGTGTGTAAGGTCAATAAAAAGTAAGAGACAAAATAAAAGGCCAAAAAGACATTGTCAATTACTAGTTTTCTTGCTTAGGAATCATGTATATATTAGTATGCTCTTATACCTAGAAATGTACCCAAGTGCATAGATTTTGTGTCTAAATAGTGTCAAGTAAAAGGAATTGAAAATATATTGAAAGACGAAACTAGGCTATTGGACAGCTGGAATGATCAAGAAATTGAATATTTGATTAGACAGATGGTAAATAAAATTAATTCAAGAATGCCATATTGGTTCTAAGATTATATTTATGCACTATAGGGTTACAATGTTTTTTGGACCATTTTCTCACACAGTCTTATATTCAAATTTCTTTTTGTGTTTCCTAGTGTATCCTTGATGCATTCCATGGGTTAAGTTGGTGACCAGATCTTGTAGAGATGTTAGCTTGACCATATTAAACTGGAACTCCAAATTTTATTCCTTCCATGCATGATAGGGAAGATAATTCAATCTAATTCTAGGTCTATTCTTCTATGCCATATTTAGATTAAAAGAATATTAATAATCAAAAGAATGTTTCAAAAAGTAAGACAACAGAGATTCCATTCCTATAATGGTTTATTTGGAACACATTTGTATGAATATCTTAGTTTTGATATGACAACTTGTTTATAGTGATTCAAAATCTGAAATTTTAACAAGAAGATGCATTGATTGGTAGTCTTGTGTCTAAACTATTTGAATAGCTGATGACTTTGGTGATAGTTGAAGGAATCAAACTCACCAGGTGCTTATCTATCTTGCAAATAAAGAATTTTCATCCACAAGTTATGGAAAAAGGATTCTCAAAAAGTCTCTGCTATTTTTTGGAGTGGATTCGAAAAAACTTAACATACCATTTGAAGACCAGATGTGATTGCTCATAAAGTGACATCTTCAAAATTCATGAAGCTATTTATAATGTTCTGAGATTTAATTTATATTGTGTAAAATTCAGGGGCTATATAGAATGAAAAAATCATTTTTGATCTCATGAAAGAATGATGGCCCATTTAGAAAAGTCAAAACATTATAAACTTCATCAGGAGAAGGCCTAAGGTTCTTAGGCCTTGAATTTGAGTGTGCATGGCTTTCCATGGAGATGTCTGGGTGTAAACACCTTAAGAGATGCTATCATGTTTCAATATGAGAAATACTGGAGAATTTTTTTATCAGGGATGTTTCATTTATTTATGTTCATTGGAAGTTGAGGAAGGACCTATGTTTGAATAAGTGAGGGACACCAAGATGATGTATGTCAAAGCTCTATAAATGTGTTTGATTAGCATAGTGTGAATAATATGATTTACATGATTTATTGGAAATAACCTATTGAATTAGAGAAGGATCTAGAGTAAAGGGATTTGATATGAAAGTGTGTTTCTCGACTTAAGGCCTGATACAATACTTTTTGGTTTAGATGATTGACAAGAAGTCAATTCTTTTGACCTATTATCCCATAGAGAACTATTTGGATAGTCCAGAGGATCAAAGTTTGAAGGTGGATAGTTGAGGTGTTTGGAAAGGCTAAATTATCACAATAACACTTTTTTGAGCATCATGTCTTAAAGTGAAAGGTGTATTTAGATCCTTGCATGTGATGAGGTAATATTCAGGTTCCTTTGTTAAGTGAGTAATGATTCACAATTTTATAGGAAGGCATGGTGCCTCTAAAGAAATCAACTTCATGATGGTAATTAAGGGTGATTCCTTATGTTTTGGGTAATACCTAAAAAGTCTCTTGGGTCCAGTGGTAACACCCCTCGTTAGGGTTTCCAGACTTACAAGTAAGTTTTGTGGAATATGATGGTATCTTGTTGGAGGAGCTATTAACTGTCTCAATTCTTAGTTAATATTCTAGACTTGTCCAATTTTATGAATGTTTGAATGTATTGGTACTTGACATTTGAGCATTTATGTTTGGTGAATCCTCTTGAAATGGAAATTTGGTAGACTGATTCAATTCCTGAGATTGTTCAAGTCCATTTGCAAGTAACTATCAAATTATGTTGACTATTGTTAGTCATGTAATAGAAATGGTATGTTTTGAAACACCTTGATACAAACTTGCACAATTTCTTCCATGGACATGAACATTAATGGAATGCCAATGAGAGCCCAAACAAGGAAAATTGATTGCATATTTGATATAGGAAACCTATGTTGGGGGAATAGATTTGCATGAAAGTAGGTTATTCAAAAAATAATTTGGAAGGCGGCACATTGTGGTTATAATTTTTATTTCAACTTGGTCAATGAGCACCCGAAGGAAATTTATAAAACTGTTTGAATCCTCAATGTTTAAAATGCATGTCCAATCTGGTTGATGACATTTGGGAGTAATCATTACCATTTCACAAGAATTGTGCTTTTACATAATGGATTGTATCAAATTAGGGCTTGAATGGGAGGAATTTGATTATAGCAAAACAATGAATCAATACTTCTTTCACTCAAGTTGATAATTTTACTTATGATTCCCCGTTGGGGTATTGACCGAAAAATCATAGTGGGATGCAATTTTGAATATGTTGAAAAATTCTAAAAGTTCTCACTTAAAACTTCATGTAGGTGTTAAAACTATGCCCATTTGGCAGCTTAAGTTGTGGTAATTAGCGACTCAAGGAAGAACCATAAGATCGTGAAATGCACTTTATGTCTTAGACCAAAATTTTGAGTTTTTGAGGGGTATAATATATGGTTTTTACTCAAGTACTTTAAAAATTCATTTCAACCATTTTTCAAAGCTTAAAATGCATTGAATTTGTAATTTTTATGGAAATCACCCTTTTAATCACAGTGATCGAAGTGAACAACATTGGTTTGAGCTACTATATGAACTAGATATGAGTTGGAGTAAAACCAATGTTTGTTCCATGAGATTCAATTTAACCTTTTGTTTTCTTCTTGAATGGTGAGCTCCCGAAATGTTCAGTTGACAAATGATCCTTCATACAGAGACCCTCAAAGAACACCTTCTTTACACAAAGCATCAAGAGTGAATGCGTTCCCAAGACTGATCCTAAACTTTTAGGATCTGACCTAAACCATACCAACATGAAGTGAAATCAGAGACCTCTCAAATGACTGCAATCAAGGTTGTCTAAACCATTCAGAGATCACCTAGCAGTGCTCAAATGTTGACATGTACAAAAGGTAAAAATGGACAATATTGACCAAGTCTTCCGAAAGAGAATTTTTTCTTTGAGGTTGTCAAGTAAAATGCCTATACATTTTACATGCCAAAAAATTATAACACCTTAATTTTTAAATCATGAATAAGATGCTCGAGGGAATTTCAATTTACAATATAGAGAGAATGCAAGGTCCCATTAATATGCACAAGAGATATAAGAATTGTAATTGAAGTTAGGATATGCATTGTAACTTGTTGAAGGGGGATAATAGATGCCCCCATATTAGGAATGGATGTAGGAACAATAGATGTAGTAAGAGTAGATGGGGTAAGCACCCGAAAATGAGTTTGTTCATGAGATTTTTGGGATTAACCATTATAGGAAGCCTTATATGTGATTAAACTAAAATACAATATAATAGCCTAATATAATGCAAGTTCGTAGTAAATAAATAAGCAATGAAATAAATTATATACACCCAAGAAAACTAAGAAATAAAATTTATAAACCCTAATGTGCAAAGAGGATTAGAAGAGCCTTAGGTGATTCGAAGATGTTGCAAGACTATGTTGCAGTGAAGACCGACTAAACAGGAATGGGAGACTGACACACAAAATACTGAGAAAATGCAAATCTGAATGATTTAGTAAACTGGGCACCTGGAGAAAGGGATAGGGGGCATCTCGGGTGCCCTGGTCCTAAAATTTAGAAGCCCTGGTCTGTGTGGAAATGACTGAAAACCAATTTGAGTGAGTCACCAGATGATGTGAAAACTTCTCTACTTATCATGTGTATGTCGCACTTAGCTTGTTGATGTCGTTTTAAACCTGTAATTAAGGAATCACCTGCAAAACCCCAAACAGAGCATCAAAACTACAAAAGAAGAAAGATGCATATGAAGGGGTTATATTGTCCTCAACTTCTAAATTGATGTACTTATAACTGAGTGTTGCACTACATCTCAGACCCAATGTAGTTCTAAGTGTGTGTGTGGAATTGTGCCCTAGGTTGCTCTTGTGTCAGTCGCACTTTGTGAAGTAGTGATCAAGTAACTAGATGTAGAATGTAATAAATGTGTGCATGGAAACAATAGACTCCCCTCCTATGAAGTGTGATGCAGATGAACCAACCTTTGTGCCTTGTGATGGAGCTAGATGGATGCAAATGTAGCTATAGATGCCTTTGATGGATGCAACCTTAGGTGGTGATAGCTAGTGCTTAGTGCTTGGTCCCTTATTATGATCACATAACTTTATATTTATATGATTCCCTTAATTGAATTTCATAATTAACCCTGAAAAGTATGACTACCAAAAAGATAAGATGCTCAAATGGCTAGAAAGGACCCAAAAAGTGAGAGTAAAGTATAAAGAGGACAAGGGCACCCAGAGGGGACGAGGGCACCTGGCGTTGGCGTCCTGGTTGGGCGCTCCAGTCTAGAAAAGGTGAAACTAAAGTATGAAATGACAGAGTGGGCCAATAAAGGTGCAAGACTGAAAGTAGAAAATAGAAAGCAATAAAATATGGCCAAAGGCATGGGTTAATCAATACTCTTCTTGCTTAGGAACCATGCAAATAGTAGTATGTGATTGAGACTAAATAATGACTCAAAGTGTGTGATTTTGTGTCTACAAGAGGCAAGAAGCACATAAAGAATCACATCAATGTTAAATAAATGTTGGTGAAGGTTTTGGAAGAAAATAGATAAGATTTTAACTTGATCATGGTCAACATCATTAAGCTCATCATGATCTATTTCATCATATCAGGTATGAGAGGAACAATTTCATCTTGATTTGTAGGAGGATCTAGGTTGGAATTCAAATATTTCTCATCATTATGGATATCCTCATAAATAGAATTTACATTGTGAATATGAAGAAAAGAAAAATTCATAGGATGCCTACACTTTTTATATGTGTATGAAAGTTGGATATGCTTTATTAGTGCCTAGTTAATTTGATTATTGTGTCGTAAGGGCCTAGAAAAAGACATGTATAAAGCTAAAATAAAACCCTAGGATTTTGCAGTAGGAGACCTAATTTAGAATAGGGTGAACTAATCCAAATAGTTTAATTGGGTTCACCAAATGATTTACATTAAAAATAACTAAGTGTGTGGATGGGTCCCTATTTATTTAAATTTTGGGTAGAGTTAAAACATGATGTATATTTAGATTATTAATTAAGCATTAACATTCATATCTAAAACATGTGTTAAAAATAAATAGATATATGAACAAAAATGCAATTAGCTTTTTTATTGTTCAAGAAGTTTGTCTAAGTGTGGCGGGGGGTGAATTGGATGGAAATCTTATACATATTCTTCTTCTTTGGATATGGGATAACAATGTGCATATGGATAAAACCATTTTGCACAAGATCAAACTTTAGATAGTTTGGTCCTCCCCAACGGTTTTGTCCTCACTTATGCTCCATAAAACTAGAAAAAATCAATGAAAGTATTACTCCTTTAAAAGAGATGATGGCTTATGATTGTTAATTTTAAGATTGAGTGTATCACATAACAATGATTGCATACATATCCTTGAAGTCATTGAGTAACAAAATATTTGTCATAGACCTTTTTTTTCAATAAATCATTATTAAAATTATATCAAACTAATAATATTCATGATATGACTGATTTTTACGGTAAGATAGTTTGATTTTTGGATTTGGCAAAGGAGAATGGAGCAAAAAATTGGGAAGGCGGTGAGCAATGGAATGGTCGCTAGCAAAATTCGTGAGGGCTCGCAGGCCATCGCAAGGTAAAAGAAGGACTTCGACTTGGCTACGGGGGGATTCCGGCTTGGTGGAGGAGGGCTTGGAAATGAGGGACGGGAGAAGATTGAGGAGGAGTGGTGCCCTAGCCCTATGGTTTCAAAATCTATCAGGACTTCGTGCAGGACTAATGGGAAAAGTAAGGACAGTAACAGATGTTGCAGGGCGACGCTAAGGGTCATCGAGGTACGACTCAGCATCAGAAGGAAACCTCTTTCAAAGATGCGATGGATAACAAAAGCAGTCAATCATAATCATCAAGTAATTTGGCCTACCTGGTCGATTTGGCCGTAAAAATCCCCTCTGTAACCATTGAGAACCCTAAAGTGGAGGAATATTTCAAAAATAATCACAGTCCATGTAGTGATTGGTAGGTTTAACAATTTCTGGCCTTCCTCCTCCGCTCTGTACCAGTGGGTATTCAATACTTAGACCAATAAGTTTGAAATATCCCTATGTTCCAAGGGTTTTTTGCTGTCCATTTTAGAGAATATGAAGACTATCATAGATGTTTTACAGATGGTCCGTGGTTCTGGGGGCATGTGGGTTTATTTGTAACTCCATGGTTTCCATTTTTTTATCCGAACTTTTATTCGGTTACCAAAACACATGTTTGGGTCAGGATTCCTAACCTCCCCTTACATTTGTGGTATGCCCTGGAAGACATTGGCAATGGCTTGGGAAATTTTATCACAGATGATTTGGATAGAACACACTCTGGTTTGTGTTCCTTTGCCCATATATGCATGTAAATCGATTTGAGAAAAGGTTTACCTGATCAAATCAATCTTAAATTTGGTGACCTTCAGCATATCCAGATCCTAGACTATGAGAATACTGCATTCCGGTGTAGAATATGCAAAAATATGGGTCATTTACAAGCTTATTGTCCCTTCAATAAAAATTAGAAATCTACAAAAAAATGGCTTGACTTCTTCTAGTGGATGGGGCTCGGTTAATCTGGATTTGGTATCTACTGCAAATTTTAAGGATAATCTGAGTAATCCAAACTCCAAGGATAAAGTGACTATAGAGAAGGAGGACACTGAAAAGGGATTCCAAGAAAATCACCTGTTTGTAGGTGGAACGAAGAGGGGACATACATCAAAAATCTCATAATCAGATCAGGATTTAGTGTCAAAAAAAATGATGGCCACAGAAACTTCTAGGGACCTTGCACTGGTGATTTCAACTGACCAGGGCAAGTGGTTTGAAGTAAAAAAGTGAAAAAACAAAAAGGGTCTAATGGGTAGCATTGAGGATTATTTTCCATGGCAGGGCGGGAAATACTTATGGGATATTTTTTGTTTAGGAGATGTTTTGGTTATAATTTACTTTATGTTGTTGTTAAGTTGGTGTTCAGATGTAGTTGTTGTTAACTTTTGGCTTTTAAAGTTTTTTTTTATCCTGAGGATCTGGCCTCAGCTTTAAATATAGGGAACAGGTCCCTTCAACCCGCTTTATCAATAAAAAACAATATTCATGATCTTTAAAACATTAAATAACAAATTAATTGTAATAGATATTTATTTTTTAATGTATCATTTTCTAAAATGATATTGAGTAACAATATTCATTCATAATCCGCAAAGATGTTGAATAACAAATTATTTATAGTAGATATTTATTTTTCAATAAATCTCTCGAAAAAAAATATGATTTCAATGATATGGGATATAAATATTTTTTTTTCCAGAGGAGTCCACCTTTGAAGATGCCCTTACTGGAAAGTGTCAAATTTCGGCGACTCTATTTCCATCTAACTTTTTCCGAACACCATTTTATGTAATGGTGTTGAGGTAGGTGTCAAACATTTATTATGCCGACTTTTCTATAAAAAAATTAGTTGTGTTGTTGTTGGGGTTGTTGTTGACTTCGTCTCACATTTATAGAGGGCAAATATCTCACTGCCTTTCTAATCTATATATTAGATAGACCGCATGTATGTCATGCTTTGTTTGTTAGATCCATGTGATCCTTAAATAAGCATAGTATCGGTAGGTTTATGAGATCACATGTGTTCTTAATGGTCTCTTATGGCTTACAAATCTATTAAAGTAACGACTTTCACGCTTTCCAATCTTTTTTTTTAAGGAAGCAATAGTAATGGCTGCTTCTCATTGACTTGGAGCAGTAGTGTAGTTTGTGATGGATTTCGATTGGTGATCTCGAACATGATCATTTTTTTGAGTATGTATGGCTTAGGTTTTCGTAATTTCATTGAGTTTTAGCATGATTGATCCCTATGTTTTTATTTATAATAGTGGGGTTTTGAAAATTTCTACACAAACATATTGTTGGGTTTAAGAGATTCAGACAAAAACATTAGCAATAGTATGTTTGTACAAACTCCATCCCCTGTTGCTTGTGGTGGTGATTCACCCACTAGCTCGAATGCATTGAGTCCTTCTAGCAATGGATTAACTCTTGGAAATAGTTTTGCTCCCCCGCCACAATAGATCCAGCCATCATCCTCACCACCGATCTTTTCTCCCCCTCCAGCCTCCTTCTATTGATCCTACATATCCACCTCATGTTTCTCCTTCATCTACTTCCTCTCCTCCTCCACCATCAAATTCTTCAGCCCCACCTCTCGCTTCTCCTCCTCCAACTTTGGTAATTCTTCCTCCTTCTCCTGCTCAATCTCGACCACCTTTTGCAAATGCAACACCCCTTGCTCAATCACCACCACCTCCTACAAATGTGCCACCCCCTGCTCAATCACCACCACCTCCTACAAAATCCACTCCTCTTGCTCAATCACCACCTCCTCCTACTAACACTTCACTACCCACTCATACGACACCACCTAAACCCTCTCTTCCTTTCCCTTCCCTTTCGATTAAACCCTCCACTCCCCCACCCGTAGAACCTCCATCCAATCCCACAAGTCCACCCCCTCCTATTGACTCACCTCCTTCCTCAAGCCCATCACTGTCATCCCCTCCTTCTGCATCTCCACCGAAACCATCTCCAACAACAAATTCCCCAGCTCCAAATAGAGTTGAATTAAAGGTTAGGAGCGCCCTAGGCAATAAGTGAAGTGGACGCCCTTCTTACAATTGTAGTCAATAAGTTTTTTCGATCAAATAAATAAATAAATGTTATGTACATTATCATATCTTATAAGTTGTATAAGGATAAAAACAAATCACTAATTTAGATAAATTGGTATACAAAAGGAATAAAAATATTCTATAAAATATTCAAATAAGGACAATTAATAATCCATGGATGGAGAGAATTAATCAAAGAAGGTGCTCTGAATGCAACAAATACTATTTTTTATACAAGGTTGGTTACTCGTCTTATTTACCAATATCAAGTGGGTGATGGGACTCAAAACTGAACAAAGCGCCATTTTTTGCAAAACAATAAAAAATCTTTCGTAAATCCCATGGTTTTTGAATAGTGGTATCTGGGCCAAGCCTACTAATTCCTCCATAAAAAACGACATTTCCCCCAATATATTAGGAATAGAGAATAAATAATTATTTCCTTCAATTATATTTTCCTCTATTAGCTACACTAGTGACATTATAAAAAATACTTGAACCTTTTCTAAGAAAAAATTACACACTTGAATTATCTAGAGCTACATTAGAGAATTGGTAAAAATACCAACAAAATCGAATGAGCTTAAAAAATACATATTTATTTTTTACTTGCAAAAATATTATAGTAACTTTTTATTTATGTGCGTGATATTCGTATTACTTTATAATAATATCAATAAAAGGGTCAATTAATATGGACTTTAGGTAAAAATTAATAATCTTAAATTCTAATAATAATAATAAAATCTTTAGATTTAGGTGCCCTTGACTACTGGCGCCCTAGGCAGTTGTCTAGTCTGCCTAAGGCTTAATCCCCCCATGGCTCCAAAATATTCACATCCACCACCAGAAACTCCAACACCGATAGGGACACCAGCTCCACCATCTCCTAATATCATTGGAATGCCACCATCTTCTAGAGCACACCAACCTTGATTAGTCCCCCATCTCCCCAATCCTCGTCATCGCCTAATCCAAATTCGACGCTTGTTGAAGTAATTTACACAATAAAAGGATTGCTTATTTTAAATTGTCTTATTTGTGAAAATATCTATGTATTGTCATTGTTTCACTATATGCAACAAACATGTCTCTAACTAATTCAGTTTACAGTTGTCAGCATACTCCCGATCTGTGTCTAAACAGGAGCTCTAGAACAAGGTGTGGACATCCATCAAAGCATAAAAGGTAGAGGAAATTTGTCAAATGATGTAGTTACAAATGCTCTAGTGGACATGTATGCAAAATATGGAACATTACTTAAGGCATGTGAATTGTTTAATAAAATGCCTCAAATAAACGTGGTTTCATGGATATTGTTGATTGAGGATATGCACAATGTAATTGGCAGACCTGTAGAGCCAAATTCCACATAAACCTGTGGGGTTTATGTGGAAGTGTTTGTTTGGTTCTTGTAGATCACATAGGAATATAGGTTTAGGAGTATTTACATCCATAATGCATTTTGATTTGGATCCTAAAAATGATGTAGCGTATTTTCTTCTCTCAAACATCTATGCACAAGTGGGCATGTGAGATGAGGCTCAAATGATATGGAGATTGATGTACAATAGAAAAATTAAGAAGGTCCTTGGATGTAGTTGGATTGAAGGCTAGGAGACATATCATAAATCGTAGATCACATCTACAGACAAAGGAGATATATGCAATGTTGGAGAAAACGACTTGAGAGATGAAGGCAACAAGTTATTTTTCATATTAAACACATTTACTTACTGATGTAGAAGTGGAGGAAAAAGAATTATTTCTCTGCCACCTTAGTAAAAAGTTGGCAACTACATTTGGTTGGTTAAACACACCCCCCTGGAACAACTATTACAGTTGTCAAGAACCTTAGATTATGTGCTCATTGCCACACCGCAACGAAAATTAACTTCGAGGTTGTTGCGAGAGAAATTGTTCTGAGAAATAGAAAACATTTCCTTCATTTTAAAAAGGGAGAATATTCTTGTGACAATTATTGGTGATGCTAAATGAAGCAATCTAAAAAAATAAGCTTACACTATAATAATGTGCCATGTTCTTGATTATGCTCAGAAGAAAGTTTTTTGTTTAGTTTTAACTTTGTTCCTTGTCACGTAGAGTGTTACACCGAACCCTAGTAATAATAAACTGCAAGTGAAATCGAAATGTTTATGAACTCTTTTCATAATAGCCAACCAGCTATATTTTAATTGAAAAAACCAAAGTTTTGAAACTTATAAAAATTCATTTTTGATTTGAATAGTTACCCCCTACCCAAGGACAGGGAAGGGTCTAAAAATAATCGCATGCCGCTTTAAGTGGCCCGCACGCGGAATTCTTTAGTAAAAGGCGAAAGAATAGTTCGCAAATGTGCGCACCACACGGCTACGTGAGTGTATGTATAACTAATTCGGCAGAAATGTGGGATTATGATTCAATTTACCTCCTCTTATTACTTTTATTTACTGCCGTGTGCCCTCCGCAAAAGACCAAGTAGGCAAAAAATGAAGCGTAGAGCGTATCCCTCAACAATTTGATTCTGTTACAACCAATCTTTAACACGTGCGGGGATAGCTCAGTTGGGAGAGCGTCAGACTGAAGATCTGAAGGTCGCGTGTTCGATCCACGCTCACCGCAATAATTTTTGCCCATCTTAGTATTATTGCCTGATATTAAATTCAATTCTCACGACTTTTTGCCCTTCTTTATCACCAATTAATTCAATTTTAATGGACTTTGTTTCATTTAATTGAAAACTTGCTACAAAATCCAATTCTCACTACTTTTGCCTTTCTTTATCACCAAGTAATTCAATTTTAATGGAATTTATTTCATATAATTGAAAACTTGCTAAGTACAAAATTCAATTCTCGACCAGCTTATTGGTATTCATTTTAATTTGTGCATTTACATTGAGATCAATATAAATGAGGAGCAGAGTAAATTTTGAGATTGCATTTATGTTCATTTTAAATCTACTACTTCTTATCCATGATAAGAGAGCGATGAAAGTTATTGCATTATCTAAGGTTTGCAAGAAGCACGATGGAAGCATGGGATGAAGTTGTAGGATAAATCAAAAATTTATGGTTTAGTTTCGATGGCAACTTTTATAGAATTGGAAATCCACTCTTAGGCCTTTGTCGACCATGTGGAGCAGCTCCATTTCTTTATTTTTGGTCTTGTAGTGGTGGGGGTTGTCCCTCTAAACATCTAGATTTATTATCCCATTGAATAAAATTGGTGTAGAGAAATGGATAGATAGAAAGATAATTCACGCTGGTAGTACTAATCATGGCTTCTTTGATGGGTTACCAAGTTTGTGTTAATAGTAATTGTTGTCTAGGAGGACAGATAATTCATGCGGGTAGTAATAGTCATGGCTTCTTTGATGGCTCACCAAGTTTGTGGTAATTGTAATTGTTTTTAAGGAGGAATGCACTCTTTAGAGAGTGGTGTGATAACTCCTCTTCCAACTGTCAAAAATGGAACTCTTAGACTATAGATGACATGTATGTTTGAATGAGTCTCTAGGGAGGGTTGGTTATCCTAGTGTAACACCTAAGACTAATTATACTCCTAATACTATTCTATTTTTCCGAACTAACAAGGAAAAGGGAGAAGGAATTAAGGGAAAAACTAAAAAAAATGGTGATACACCTGAAAGTTTGGGGATCTCATACTTGTTTGAACCACACAGATGGACCACGAGAACCACACACACCATACACAACCTACAAAGAAATATGTCAATGCAAATATTATTTTGTCTATTTTTTAAATAATAATGACCAACAAATATTACTTGCTTAGATTTACATTGACGATATTAGTGGAAACCATCCATGTATTCCTTTTTAAAATTTAATATTTTTTCTCTCATGAAAATTGATGTAAACTCCTGGCCCACTCTCCATATACATGTAAGGTTGAATAAATTTGAAATATTTAATTTATTGCATTGGTATGGTTCAAATGTGCATGAAACAAAAAATCCAAGGGTAAATACAAGGTCTCCCACGATGGAGACATCATCCATAAAAATAAGAGTATAATTTTTCTCATTGACTGGGGAAAATATTGGTTGGGTTTGTGTTAGAATAAGTTATTCAAAAATCCACGTTTAACTTTGCCCCTTCTATTCTAAATACCTAAGTTTAATTTATAATAAACATAATCTTATATTTTATAGTAATTCATGATTTAATATATATTTTAGAAAATTATTTAAAATCAAAACTCTATATTTTAAATTAATTAAATTGTTTGTAATATTTTATACATAAAATACAAATTAAATGTTGAATTAATCTACTAAAATATGAAACTATAATAAAATCTATTAATTTTAAATGCACAACATTAGTGGTGCATTAGGAGGACATGATCCTCTGCTCGCACCCTCGGCCCTCTGTTCGCGTCCGCTGCCCGCGCCCTCTGCCTGGTCCTTTCTACGCACGCCCTCTCTTTGCCCTGCCCTAATGGTATCTACGCGCGCCCTTGCTCTCGCTACACGCAAGCCTGCGAACCCTGTTGATCCACGGGATCAGTCTGGAGCTCTTCAGCCAGTCGGTGGGGGCTCAAATCTAGCTTCAGGGGTTTCTCCTTGGTCATGGATCGACCTTGCCTTTCCCAATGTTGCGACTGTACATTCGGACAGTTCTGCAAACCCTAGCCATTTTCAATCACCATCTGGGGGTGTTCCTGAGAAAGGCGAGGTTCGTGGTGAACTGAAACAGGGAGATCTACCTGTTATTCCAATGCTGGATAAAGAGATTAGGCGCGAGTCTCTTGAAACCTCCTTCAAAGACGTCTTAAAAAGCAAGGAATCCTCCATGAAACCTGCAGACATCACCCCATGTATTACATTTGGGGAAGATGTCATTTCATCTGAGATTTACTACAAAGAGCATGCTCTGATTTGTAGATTCGGGGGTTTATGGCCCAGCCTTCCTGCTCTTCACGCATGGATCTCCAAACATTGGACTCCATCTTTAACTGGTAAGATAGACTTATATCCATGTGCTAAAGGCATTTTCATTATGGTTTTCTCTTCAATAGCTGATAAAGACATCATTGCTTCCAAGCTCTGGACCTGCGAGTCAAAATATTTGATCATGAAACCTTGGTTCCCATCCTTTAACCCGCACACAGAGTCATTCTCATGGAAACCTGTTTGGATCAGGCTGCCCCATTTACCTCTCCAATTCTGGAGTCATGAATGTCTGACAACCATTGGCAATACCTTGGGTACTACACTCCACATAGATTCTCAAACAACTAATTACACCCATACTACCTATGCCCGGATCCTGGTGGAACTTGACACTGATAAAAATCTTCCTGCTACCATAGACCTTAGAGTGCAAAATAGAACTTGGTCACAAACTCTTGATTATGAAGGTCTACCTTTTCGATGTAGAAGGTGTTTTGGATTAGGACACACCTCTACTACTTGTGGGATGGAAAAACGTCAACATGAGAAGCGCAACTGGTGGAAAGACGCACTCCCGGAGCACCTGATTTTTGTGGATAGAAAGGATCTTGAATCTAAAGCAGTAGCTGAACCAGAGTCAACGAAAACCCCTTTATCCGAAACTCAGATTGTTAGAAACATGAAAAATACACAAGTTGTTGAGGGCAGCATGGAAAATGATAAATATCTCTCTCAGGATAACAACGTGGCTGTTCCAAATGGGACAAATGCGACTAAGGAAAATACTCCTCCTTTGTCTTCTTCTCCAACCGCGAAGGCTCCATCAGGGTGGGTTACGGTCAACAAAAAGAAAAAATCTACCACTCTGAAGGGTAACGCTTCGCCTTGTTGATTCTTATCTCTGCTATTGGCTGGCTGGGTTTCATTGGTCTCATTTTTCTTGGCCGGATAGCAGATTGCTTCCAATGGTGTTGTTATGCCATTGCTGTTTGTTTGTTGTACATCAGTTGTTTTTTTGTTGTTGCTTTGTCGGTTGTTGGTTTTTACTTTGCTGACAGTTCTCTGCAGTCGGGCTTAATTGGTCTATCTGGATATTGATCCATCTCTTGTGCTTTAACTTTCAATTCTGGCTTCTGAGCCTTGGTGTACAAGGGTATAGTCCCTTTCAAAAAACTATTTGCCAATAATAAAAAAAAACATTAGTGGTGCATTTACCATTTTAAATTAAGATTTTGATCTTATTTTACTTATAGTTTAATTTATGTATTTTTTTATTATTAAACCTATTAATATGGGTGTACTGCTATTAATTTAGGGGAGGATAAAAAATTGGTCATTTCTTAAAAATAAAAATGAAAAAATACAACACTCTCGTACCCTCAAATTAAATATGTTTATATCTCAAATTAAACATTGGCCCCTTATATTTATGTATTCTAATGAGGTGACTATTATATTATAATTTAAATATTATATAAATTATAGACTTGAATATTAAAATTAAAAAAAAACGGTTCTTTTAAATGGATTGTGTGAAGGTCTCAAATTAAAACATTATTATTTAGGAGAAAAGAATATAGTAAGCCTGGACACATATGTACATGATATATGGAAAGAAAGTGAAGACAATATTAAAAGAATTAGAAGAATTATAATAAGATCTAAATATTAAAAGGAAATATGAAATATACAAAATGAGATTTAATGTTGGGTGTATGTAGGATTATAATATTTAACAAGATAAATATACAGTTGCATACCACTTATGGTGGTTAGATTTTCATTACAAGTATATTAAGATATAAGATACTACGTATGTTAGGTTTTATTGCATTCTATTGAGATAATATCTTATTATATTAATAGGAGGGTTGTTTTTATTAGGTTTTTAAATTTTAATTAGCATGAAAATAAGTTGAGAAAAAGTTTATCAACCAATACAAAGATCATGGTATTTATATTTTGATCAAGCCTAGTAATTGATATGGATTTAATATTGATTATGAAAGATTTTTTTTAGTATTATAGGAGTAATACTAAAATGTACTCAAGAAGCATATCTAACATGAGGCAGTAAGTTATTTTTTAAAAGTATTATGTATTATTATTATTATTATTTTAGAATTATAAATATGTGTATGTAGATATGTAACATAAAATGTGTGTATGTATGTTAAATTCACTACACATTTTAGAGATTATATGAATATATATTAGGTGAAGCAATTCATACGATTCGGTAAAGAGACATTTGGAAGATGGTTATTTTACAAAATAAATGTTTCTTTCATCCCAACATATTTCAATAACCATATTCAAGTTAACTTGAGGTAGTAAATCATGTTCAAAATGATAGTTCTCATTATATACTTGAATATAAATTTAAATCGGTTTGGTCGTCAAAATGATTGTTCGACTATTAAATAACTGTGATGAACATTTCATTTTATTTGACAATTATTAAGGAGCGTTATGGGAGATATTGGTAATTATTATTTACGGACTTGGTGATTTTCACTAATAATATTTTATATCATGAGAATTCGAAAAGTATTACGATTTTTTGTTGGCAAAATGTGGGCTTATATTATGATGATTAATAAATAACATCATAAATGTTTATCAATTAATAAAAGTGGTAGTAGTTAAAATAAATAGTATTCAATTTATAAATATATATGTTCTTAAAAAATTTGGCATGTAAATCAAAAGTTAAAAAGAATGGGTTAATAATATTAGGAATATTTAAAAACTGAAGTTTAACCTCAATGTTGTATTAAAAATATGTATGTGGCATTTAATAGATGAATCAACATGTTGGGATAAGCACCCATAATGAATTTATATTTGGTTTGAGGCATAATCTTATTATTATTATTAACATTATATTATAAAATCAAAATATTATATAAAATATTTTAATTTTCTCTAAAGTCAATGATCAATACTATGCGTAAATTTTGGAGGAATTTATGCTTCAACTTGTTCATGTAACAAGGAAACTAAGAGGTTGTTGATTCTGAATGCCACTTCATGCATGCCAATATTTTCAATCCCTTGTATGTGCATTATTTGTAATTTTTCAGGAAATACGTTGCCTAGTTAAAAACAATTAAAGAATTTGTGAAGGCAACTTATGATATAATTGCTTGGAAGAAATTAATATATATTAATTGATTTTAGTATATATCTTAAGTTTCATTAATATAATTTATATTTAAAAAGTGATAGTCATAATTTACAGATGGGTGAGTCATATGAGATAATAGTTTGGAATATTTGTAAGTTATTTTCTCAGTTAAAATTGTTAAAAAGAAATATTTTCAATTTTAAACCAAGAAAAACGAAAAGAAAAAAAGAATGAAAACTAAAACTAATCAATTTTGCAAGCAAAGCGCATCAAATTAATGTCAATATTATAAAAACATTTTCAAATGGGATGTATATATGATATATGTTGCTGTGAAGGAATGATGATGCTATACTTTTTGACAGGAAATATTTAATGCATGTTATTAAGAATAATTTGAAATGAGATAAATGGTTGGCATGAAATGGATGTAATATTATTACAATGTTGTGTATTCTGAAATACTAGGTGGACAAAGATTTGAAATGACTTATTGATTGATCTTAAAGAATTTCCATATGAAGTGATGGAAACTTAGATGTTGTCATTAATCCAATTAAAGACTTAAGGGAATTATCATCCTGTAATATGTTGGGTTAATTTAGTTTTGTTCATCTGTCAAATTACCTAAAGAACATGTTATCCCTGATCCGTCCCCTAATAGAGGTGTTTTTACACTATTTAGTTGGACTGTTCATATACAATAACAATAATGTATTTTGGTTGTTTGAAACAAAGTTATACCTGTAACATTATAGAGCCTCATTACCTAATACATATGTATATTTGGTCACTTGGAAATGATGATTTATGACATTTTATATGAAGTAATAATCCTAGTTGAAAACTTGGAAAATAATAAAAAATAATAATTGAATTTGTAATGTGAGGAATGATTAATTCAATTGTTGTGTTAATCATAATTCATTTTGAATTGATTATAAGTTTGATTATGTACCTATTCTTAGTGATTAGAGTGAAACATGATTAAGTGAAATAGAAATTGGTTAATTTATTTGTGTACATTCATAGTTGTATCTTAGATGATCAAACATGTACTAATACAAGGCTCCTTGTATTACCATAAAGATTGTTGATAAAATAACATTTATATCAAATTTCATATTTTATTAAATAATTGCATCAGCCATGGAGGGGAATATTCATGCCAATCATTTTGAATTAGAACATACCACTACTCCAGTCTGAAGGACAATAGCCGTCACTTTCGGATATGCGGAAACTCATGTAATTTGTGAAATTTTATCGTGCATGGATCTAAATGAGATACTTGGATTTCACCCCGTAGAAGGATGATATCCCATGATTTTGACTAAATTTATTGGGATCTTAGACCCATTGTTAACTTCAAACCTGACTATGTGAGAGTTACAACTAAAAGTTATATATTTCTACCTTAACGATATATTAATTTATGTTTTAATAAAGAGATGATTACGTTTGCATGGTAATAATCTCAATATGAGTAAATGATAAATACTAGAAATCACAGAAATCTTACTTATCATAAATTGTTAAATTTATTATTTGATATTTAGGTACAATGTATAAAGCCGATAGTTGGGCAATTATTGTAAACTGAATTGTCATTGAATTAGAATAAATCTTAATAAGATATGTTAGTGGATGTAGCTAAATGAAGGAATAATTAAATATACATGTTTTAATATATATTTAATTGGCCTTTACTTATAAACTTGGTATTACCATATGCACTAAGATTGTAAATCCTTTTGATAGCTGTATATGGAAGGAATTGTAAACACTTAATTCTAAGGTTAAATCTTGAGCAAGCATCTTGGAAAAGAGAAACTAAATGGGAAGATAAGATATTATAAAAAATCATTAAACATATTAAGATGATAAGTACATGCCAAATGCTGAAATAGGTATACATTTCAGCGATAACGAATGTACTCTATCTCATGATGATCCTAAAATGGCCTTTGGCAAGTATTATCTCGATATAAACTCTTGCAAGATAGAGTTAAATTGGAAATAAAGTAAATACAAACTATAAGATCTAGATAACTTGTTAAATGGACCAGTTGTGAGGTGGTGGAAGACTTAAACACTCATAAGACTAGTGTGTTGTCTTGAGTTTAGCTAGAATACTAATGGCGGAAAACTTTGGCCAAAGTAATGCATTAATGGTATGTGCATATGTGCTGATCACCTAGTCCTCCAATTAAAAAAATTTGTCCAGTAACCTGATCATGGTGAATTTGAACATTGAACATGAGGTAGGCAATGGTTGGATACCAGAATAAAACTTTTAAAAAATAGCTTTAAAGAGGTAGACCTGAAGGACTTTCACATGGTTCCCATGATGAAAAAGGTTACATGGGAAATGCTAGTAAGCATTGTCTCGAAAAGTATCAAAGGGAGATCTTGGAGATTTGGATACACCCTTCTTAGCCACACATGGCTTATGTGTGATTTTATCAGATAAACTTGGAACAAAAGAACAAAGCTGATTCAAGGGGGGAGAATTTGATTAAATCCCCAATAATGTATGATTGTACTTAAAGATTTGTTGTATTTATTTAAAAATAAAAGTCCTGAGTTGAGATTCAGTTCTAAAAAAGGTATTATGAATAAACTAGGTAAAAACATAAATGTGGGAGTGAATAACTCGAGCATTTGATTAAAGAGGATTAATTTGCAAAGTGAAAAGATGTTTTAATGATCCACTATGTTGGTTCATAACTACCCATGAAATATTATGTGAGGACCACAGTGTTGGTTCATAACTACCCATTTAAATATAAATATAAAAAGGCATATGAAAGTGACTAAAGAAAAAGAACATTATGATTGGGAGAGAATAATTACAAGGGAGTTTGAGGACTGTGTAATCATGTATCCATTAGATTTAACTCGTGGAGTTAATTCCAAGGTTGACAAAGGTACAAATAGGCGGCGTGCAAGAGAGAGGGGCACCAAAGGTGTCCTAAAATAAGGGTATTCAATGTACACCTTGGATGGTTCATTAAAGGCCAGGGCAGTGAGAATTAATACACTAGGTATATAACATTGTCCTTACAAATAAGTGCGCTCTTAGTCTGGTGTCTGTTACTAGAGTGTGCATTGAAATTTTGTTGCTTACCAATGGTCTTAGATAAGTTTCTCTCTGAACTATGTGAGAGATTACTATTGTATAATTAATATAAAAGAGGGAGATAAACCTATTGGTTTTATTTAAATATACTTGTGAATGTTTTATTTTATTTTACTATTTAGATTGATGAAATATGCAAATTTTTAATATAAAATAGAATGTGATAGAATTTAGATATGCACAACAAAATTTAATTGGTTGATATGAAGCCTATTTAATTTACTTATATACATAATGTAATTTTAGATTTAACAATAAGTTTGGAAATTTTCTTATGTGTGTAATCACCATTAAATTTATACATACACATTGCAGATTAAATGATTCATAGGTGACATTGATAATTCTAATGTAAAGGATCATTCAAAACTAAACCTCTATCTTTAAATTACCTCACCCTCATGAGAAAGACCAATAGTTGTCATAGTACTAAGTGAGAGAAGCTCAGTAGCTTTGCTCCCACGTTGACCTTTACTTGACATAATAAATATGAAGATGAGCCAAATACCCTTTAATAGATTTTTTATTCTTTAATCTAAATACATTTATTTTTAGCATTTCGTTGTATGGAAAGTGGCCTTTACTGTTTATGCATATTAAATTAATTAGTTTTCCATATCAAAAGAAATTTAGGGTGGACCATATTAGCAGGTTTTCATTATGTCATGCATTTTTTTCCACTTATGTGGCATCATTTGATTGGCTGATTCTTTGATGTGATTTGATGTGACATCATTTTATTAAGTTATTTTTTTTTTCAAATGTTCAATGATAAATGTACTTGTACTAGTCCTCACTTCTACAAACTACCCTCACCATTATTGGACTCCATGCTCCAATATGTATCTAACTTTCCCTTAACTCTTGAATAATGAATTATGTGAGGGTTTAGTTAATTCATGTTACATGATAAAACCTTCATTCATTGTTTCTTAAGTACAAAAAATCAGAATTTTGCCCAATGTTAAACCAATAATTAACCAATATTGCAACCTAACTCGTGATTCCATTCACACTCAAAATGTAACTCAAGTTTCATATTTTAAATCAATTCACAATATGGGATTTCCCTTTTTTTAAGGACATTCCAAGAAAAAATATGCTTCACGATTTATAGATACCTCTCCTTAAGTCCAACATGGAAATACGATTTCAATACAATCCATTTCCGATCGTCTGTTGCATGTTAGTAAACAGATCCTACGTCGGGATCACTCTCAAGAGCTCATTTGGAAACACCTTTGGTGTGTTAGGATGCTTGAACAAGTTCCTCGATCAAGCAGCTTAATAATATAAGGGAAGCCAACTGCAACCCCAAATCTAATACGTTGAGATTCAGATATCCATTGGCAATGCTTAGTAACGTTAGATCTTGGTGATATCATACATTTAAATGTGGAAACACAATTCCTTACTGCAAACAATCTACCTAAATGTGGTTCAGAGTCATGATATTGGGGGGTCAATTAAACTCAGATTTCCGTTTCTAGTTAGGCACTCGCAATTGATCTCTGCTGGTACACTCAAAACCCTAAAAATCAGCGCGTAGGATTCAACCATGTATGGCTTCTCATCCAACAATTTCTTCGAGAATACTTTCGAAAGCATCCTGTATGCTTGAATTAAGGAACGTATCATAGGTGCACCAGACTATACATAAAAGATAAAACGACTCTATTTCCACTACGAAAATAGCATCGTTTCACACGGTTCTGCATATTTGAACTTAAAAGCCTGTTCAATGCTTCGAATGGCAACATGCTTAAAGTTCGGACAACACAAATCTTTCCGCCTATTTCAAAGTTTGCAGACATGAGAGTGCCACACACAACTCACTGCCTTATACCTCCAGGTACTAAGATCATCTGCTTCCGTGCACAAGTTTGTAACGATTCATTTTCCAAATTGCTCGCTAAATCAGTTGACCTCGATACAGTTCATTGCTCAAGTGAAATAGTACAAGTGTCATAGTTGGAAAAGCAATTGTTGTACTAAAATGCAATAAAATAATAGTGCTACATTGATAGGGTTGGCATCACAGAATTTCAGCCGCAAATTACCCATTTTTAAATTTTTCATTAGCCCTTCTGCGTAAATCAAAGATCATGCGAATGCATGTTGTCCCATACGTCCATTACTAAGGAATCACAACTAATTTGCAGATGAATCCATTTCTATGGACACAATTACGCAATACTGAATCACAATAAATCCTTTGAATCAGCTGTCTCAAGCTTACATGATAAATGGTGTAAATTTTCTTAGCCAATCATAAACTACTGTAAATGATTTTGTAAAGCTTGGGCTTAGGGTTGAGATATGTTCAGAACTTTTTAAACATTGCCAAGGTTACATCAACTAGGAAGCCGTAGATTATTGACTTGATTGTGATCGTCCATGCCAAGGACTCCCTCCATGTTTACAATAGTTACTTGTTACCAGTGGATCTCAGATATGAGGTCTAGTAAATTCTCTGGAGGGATAAAATTCGACATAAGTCAATACACCAACTCTAGATTTAGAAGAAAATTTATGGTTGATATCAAACAATATTATTAGCGGGGTGTATATTTTGGGATCAACGTGTGGATGTTCCTTGTCCTTCACTATCCATGCATTTCACCCCCGATGTACATTCTGTATTGGGATTATGATCGGCAACATTGTAATCCTCTTTAGCATGTTTGAGGTAACCTAAGAATCAAACTCAGAGGATGAATAAGCACATGTAAATTGCTCGTAACCTAGAACTCAACTCATGAGAGATGATTAAGCGGAATGTTGGTGTTATTCTTGAACAGAGAGACTCAAAAGACCCATGTGCATTTTTCAATCAGAAACAACTTAAAAAAACAATCAAATTTAGTCTTCAATGAAAACAAAATGTCAAAACAGAGTTTTATGAATCCATATGCTTCTTATCTACCTTATTTTGGTTGACTCAACTATTGTGGTAACATTTGTAGTTGATATGGATAGTCAAACAAGATTGACGGTTTATTAAATAAAGTTTAAGTCACACAAGGACTAGAGGTAGGTATGTAATTAAGCTCTAAAATATGTTTGAAACGAAGATCTTATGATCCTTGTTAAAGATCATCACTGATACACACATTATTGGTTTGTTTGATTGTTTTGTGGGTGGGAAATCATTCGTCCATGGTTATTTGTTAATTTAGACACCTAAATTTTAAAGCGGCATATTTATTTTTCAAAATCTTCTCTTGTACGTATGTCCACTTGATAAAATTATTGGTTTATATTTAGGTTTCTTGTTCTCCAAAGGTGAATCCCCCCGGGCAAAATATTGGATCGGTCATGACCCTATGCTTAGAAGAAACGGCTACTGTGCGCAAACTAACGCGTGTCCCATGAGTCTAAATTCTGACAGACTCGGGAAGCGTTCTAAAATAAAAAGGGGAAAAATTGCCATTCTTTGCAACCCTTGTCAAACACAAAGTGGGGAGTAAAAGTTACAAAATGGCCAACATTATGCCACCAACCAAACGGTGTCAGCGTATCCAAGCCCGAGTCAAAGCCAAGGCCGTGGGAGTTTTTGGAAGGAAAGGTGATTCGTCCTTTTGTTCAAAATGGTAAAAGATAAATTTTGCAGACCTGCAAACCCAATTTTTCAGTTCTAATCTAGCTACCACGTGTCCCATATCAAAAGGGGGACCCATTTTTCAAACTGTTTTCCCATCCATTTGTATGGACCTGATACAAACTTTGAAGGGGCATATCTTTCAACTCAAGGCTCAAAATATTGCAAATCTGATGCCGTTGGAAATATATCTCGGCCTCACCTACGCCATGAAGGTCTGAGACTTTAATTTTGAGGAGGTTAGGTGAATGAAAATGGAGGAAAACGGCTTCAGGATTTCAATGTCATGGATCCATCTGTCTCAACAACCAGATCAGATTTGATCTGTTTCCGTTGTTTCCTCTTCCTTCAAGGCACTGAACCAAGGATCAATGCAGTAAAGATGCATTTGGGGGTAGATTTTATCAGAAGCATTAATAACAGTGGTTGAGTTTCACCTGCTTTTCCCACTTCTGTCTCTCTCTTCTCTTCTCTATGATCAAATCTATAAATACAGGGGCAGGATTCATTGTAAAGGTTGTTGTTCATTCTTCTTCCCTGCCCCCCTCTCTCTTTCTTCTCTAGGGTCGAATGTGGAGTTTAAGCCTCCTCCCTTGGATTTGTAATGGCATTTTCTTGCCTCTTTCCCATTAATGGTGTACTGTGTGAACTCCTGGAGCAATAAAATATGTTTCGTGATGTATTTTGTCCATCCTTTTCTCATTTTGTTGTCTCTTCTCACCTCTCACCATTGTAGGGTATATTGTGTATATATCTGATGTCCATTGCAGGTTTTGGGAGCTATGTTTAAGGGGTTTGAAATGGTGTTCTATGTGAACTTTATCCTTGGTCTGTGATGCATCAGTCCATCCTCTCCATTGCTCACCTCTCTCTATTTCAGGCAGTTGGGTTTGTGATCAACAGTTCCCTTTTCTCGGTGCTATCACCTATGTAGTGTAGGATTTCTTTATTTTCATGCTCTCTCTCTCTCTCTCTCTCTCTCTCTCTCTCTCTCCTCTCTAGGATCTCTAAGTCTCTCTCATCTCTCTCTCTAAAAGTAGTCTCTAGCTCTAGAATCTCTCTCTCTCTCTCCTTGGTCCCTCAATTGGCAATTGTTAGAGCAGGAGTAGATAGTCACATGTTATGTAAAATCACTTACCAAGTGAGTTTAGCACTTAGGATTAGGAATATGAACCAGCCTTCTCTGAAGGATTTCACATTCCCATTTGTAAGTCCCATGTGCTTGGGGAATGATCCAATAGTATGCAAATCACACCAAATGACCCTGACCTTAGAAAATCAGATCCACATAACTCATTTGGGGGTGATGTGATTTCACACTAACAGTAGTATTAGAAAGTTTGTTTGATTCTACCAATCACACATGTATCCGATTTATCCATATGAATTTATTGGGGTGGGGGATATGATTTTCAAAAGGTTGTAGTAATAGGATCATTATAATTAGAGGACATCAATCTTTCAATATTTGAAGGGTTCTTCATCGATGGTAAATGGTGTACTCATAACCATCATGCTATAAATTTGACACATTATTGCAAAGTAGATGGTAGACTTTCCATAGTATGGATGCAAGGGAATCCTAAGAGGAGATTTTAGTGAAGATCATTATCCACAATGTGGAATGTATTAGGGAGATTGTTAGGGTCGATTAAGACATCAAACGTGATTTTACCAAGTGTAGATCATGATATATTATCAAAACATCGAATAATAGTGATCGTATTATTAATTGAAATCATATAAATACCCATTTATTATAGCAATGAGCTAAGACATATATTCAAACCAATGTCCATTTTTGATCAAAGCGTCCTTGATAATACTGATCCCTAAATGTGAGAATTAATAAGTAGTGGTGGATATTTCTTGATAATGTGCTTAGCAGGAACCTCAATAGGAATAAGAGTATATCACCTTAATGTAAGGTTTTGACAAAGATAATAACAATAAGGAATCATGGTTGATCATTCATTCTTAGGTATATTAATTAATCATCTAAATTTCAAGGACACCTCATTAATATCTCCTAACCTTGGCAATCCATATAGGTTATCCATTACATTCAAAGATGTGGAATTACAAAATAGATAACTTAGTACATCATACTACATACCTTGACTACCTCTTTAAGTGGATGCACTAGGCTTACATAGACATGAATATATATAGTTGTGGGAAAGGTGGATCCTTCACCCACTTTACAATGTTTTAATCTATTTAATAGACTCTTCGCTATTTAGCCTGCATGTACCTAATTAACTATGAGGTTAGTCTTCAACTGGTTGTTCTATTCCATGTAATGTTATTAAAGTAGATTACTTCATTTCCAGGTTGGGACATGAGGATATATAGCTATGCATCTTGGTCACATGTGTATTCCCATCTTTATCCAATGCTATGAGGATGTGCTTTACTTAGTTAGCTTTTATCTCATATTATTTTGAGGGAATATCCATTCGGCTTATCACCTAAGGTCATAATTGCCCATTCCTATTTTTCTAGTCATAAGACACTCTGAATGGAATCTCAGCTGACCATTTCGTTTTGGGTTCAAACCTTCGCACGGGTCCACTTCTCATACACCCTGCAAATAAATTCGCAGCAATGGTTCTGGTATTAGATTTTGTTCCTATTTTTTGTCGGTGTGAACCTTCATGTTGTATAGCTCATACTTAGCCACTTTTCCTATGTTAACATTACCCCACACTAGGGATATTGTCCGTCCTTGTAAATATAATGATAATGAAAAAAAATAAGAAATAATAATGAAATATGGTTTATTAATGAATTTAATAATAAAGAATGGGATTGTAATGCACGAAGGAAAAATTAGGACTAAAGATGATGTCTAGGATCTCTAAAACTCTAGGTTGATGCCCCTTGTAACTAGTTGCTTCCATTCTTCCTAAGCGTGGTACAATATTACTTGACCCCTATCCTGGTGTTGTCTCAACAATGTTGGCACTATATCTTCTAGTAGATTTACACCTTCAGCCTTCTCCTACAACTTTTTCAATATGATTCATCCCACTCTGTGTTGATGACCTCCAACTAGATATCTACCTTGTGCATCACCATATTTGCACTTCACCAAACCTTTCTTAGATAGATGTCGCACTTAGATTTATTTGTCTTTCTTGGAGTCGGACTAACTTCCTACAAAACCTTCTCACGCTCAACCCTATTTGTTAATAGTGAGGCCTGAAGTTTCTTCAATTCTGCCTCATCCTTTACAATGGTGCACGTTTAAAATCATATCAAATATCACTGAAAGATTATATGAAAATTTTCAGCCTTTTGATGCGGCTTCCTTCATTCTGTAAGTGCTATAGTATTCTTCTAAATTTTATATCTGATTGGCTTTATTTTGGCAAACTTTGACAGCTTCTTCATGTGGATTAACCTTTCCCATTACTTGGCTTTATCAGCTAATTTGTACCAGTTCTTCTAGGGGTCAAGTACTCCATTAGACCTATTATGATTTCCCTTAGGCTTGACAAGTGGCTACTATGAGAGGTGTGGTGTGCACATTAATATTATAACAAACTTGTGTGACTGCTTTAGTATTTACAAAGTATGCCACCTCCTTCTTTCTAGATTGCTTAGATCCTTGCGCAGCCATTGATTCTTTGATTTGATATCCTCTTCCATAAGTCTTTACATATGCTTCTCATTGTGGAAACCCTTGTCAATGTTTCTATGAACTACCTTGGAAAAAATTTTATTCAAGGCATTGTACATCCTGATCATGTGAGATGGTGAATAGTTGAAGTCTACCACTTTAAACCTTGGTTGGTTCAGTCCCAAACAAAGATTCAAAGGACATATTTCAAGACTTCAAAAGTTCCTCCATATGTGTATTGTTGTGTACTAAATGAGAATTTTTCGATGTCCGAATGTGGGCCTTGAGAATTTATCAAACATCATCCCAGCCAAAATATTATAAGGCACTAATACTTGGAAATTGGCACAAGTCCTGCTTAATTGTGTCATCAATATATGACATTTACAGGGGTCTAAACAGTAGTCTACATATGCTCCTTTAGTTCCTAGGGGAGACAAGCTTGGATATCTGGTTATCTACTAACAGTTGTCATGACATCATTTCTTATGTCGAAACTTATGATCATTAATCCCTATGCCTCTTGTAAATCCTCTTCTTCAATTTGGAATTCCTCCTTCTCATTGCTTGGAGAAATGGTATCTTATGTTTGATGCATATATCTCTTCTCAAAATATTGATAGGTTAAAAATCCTTCCTCTTCATCAAATTCATTGATAATCTTGATAAGAGTTGAAAGATATTCTTATGCATCTGATTGATTATGATTTATTAAATTTCACTATGTTGGTCGATAAGTCATTTAGTGGTGTGCACGGGGACTTATGCCCAACAACATACTCACTCCTTTAGCAGTCATTGTATATTGACTTATGTCTAGTTAATAATAACTCCAAAAATGTAATATTTTAGTAATATTGACAGGATCCATTTGTGAAATGAGAGGATAAATTTTGTAACTAAAGGTGCAAATAAATGTATGGATCCACATCCAGTAAAGTACTAGAATCATCCCTCAAGCTTCTTGAAATATAACTTAGTTAAGAATTTATCACCATGAATCAAAGTATAAGAAAGAGGCATTTAAATAGTCTAATATGGCGAGAATAGCCTCCTTGTCAATTAAAAAGATACAAATATGACCAATTAGGAAAATGATGTAGAGTTACATCACGAGCAAAATTGGCATTGTACCTTATAGGTATATTATGATAAGTGACCATAGTACTTGTCTTTTGAGACCATTGAGAAAGTATTCATAGACTTGTTTTTACAAATCAGATGTCAATGTTGCATCATAACTTTATCACTTTACACCAATTTTGTGCATCCATGAATAAAAGTATAGTGGAAAATGTTGCATTAGATTAAATCAAAGTGGGCCCATCAACTGATATTAGAAGCAATTTGAAAAAAAATATTCATGGTTTAACTAGAGGACTTTTATACCATTGATCTAAATATTGAATGCATGTAATTATTATCATCAATTTGTAGGTGGCATCACATTTTGAGGAGTAGGAAAAGAAAAAGATTCAACATCCTGAATATTTAAAAACATAACATTTTGGGAAGGAGTACCATCTGGAAGGAATAATCTCCCAAAACATGAGTTTGAGGAGAAAATTATTCAAAATTACAAGAGCTGAAAAATGAGGATTTTTTTTTAACACATAAACATAATAACAAATTACACAGCTGCAATCGTACAAATTTATTTAATCAAATTCATTAATCAATTTTTCTCTTTTGATCTATCTGATAACATCCATGTAAGCCATGTGCGGCTGAGAAGGGTGTATCCAGATCTCCACGATCTCCCTTCGTCACTACTTCGAGTGACAATGCTTACTAGCATTTCGGCTCAACCTTTTAAAGGTCATGGGAACTATGTGAAAGTCCTTGGGTCTACCACGAAGCTAGTTTCCCGACTTCGTATTCTGGTATCCGACCATTGTCTACCTCATGTTCAGTATTTCAACTTCCCATGATCAGGTTACAGACAATTTTTTTTATTTAATTGGAGGACTAGGTGATCAGACAATGCACAACCATCAATGCATTACTTTGGCCAAAGTTATCCGCCGTGCAGGTTACGGCTAAACTCAAGACAACACACTAGTCTTATGAGTTTTAAGTCTTCTGCCACCTCACAACTATCCCTTTCACAGTTATCTAGATCTTTATAGTTTGTTTTTATTTTATTTCCAATTAAACCTATCTTGCAAGAGTTTATATTGAGATAGATGCCAAAGGCCAACTAGGATCTTTATGAGATAAGTACATTCGTTATGCTGAAATGTAACTATATCAGCATTCTGCATGTACTTATCCCTTAATATGCCTAATGGATCTTTTCATCTATTTACCATCCCATTTAGTCTCTTTTTTCCTGATGTTTGATTCTTTAACCTTAAATTACCTTTTTACAACTATACTCTTCCATTCTCTATACAACAGGATTTACAATCTTATCATATTAATACCAAGTTTACCGAAAGGCCGAATTAAATATATATTAAAACATGTATATTTAATTATTCCTTCGATTAGCTACGCCACTAAATAGCTTATTTAATTTAGAAATTAAAGACAATTGATTGTTACAATAATTGCCCAATTATCGGCTTCATACATTGATAACTATCAAATAAATGTATTCAACAATTTGTGAAAAGTAAGATTTCACAACTCAAGTATTCATCATTTACTCATATTGAGATATTATTACACACAAAGTAATCATCTCTTTATTAAAATCATATATTACATATGTCGTTAAGGCGAAATATATAACCGGTATAATAATTCTCACATAGTGAGGTTTGAATATTTACAATGGGTCCAAGATCCCAATAATTCAGCCAAAAATTCAAGGATATCATCCTTTCACCAATTGAAATCCAAGTATCTCATTTAGATCCATGCTACGATAAAACTTCACAAGACATGAGTTTCCGCACATCCGAATGTAACGGCTAATGGTCCTGCAAGACTGGAGTAGTGGTATGATGTCAGTTCAAAATGAACTGGCATGAATATTAACTCCATTTTCTGATGCAATTAATTAATAAAATATGAAAGGATATACATGTTGTTTTATCAACAAGCACATGGTAATACAACTGAAAATGTATTACTACCTGGTTTCTATAAAGATACAACTATGGATGCACACAAATAGAACAACCAATTTCTATTTCAGCGATCATGTTTCCCTCTAATCACAAAGGTCAATACATCTGTATTCCAGCTTCAATCAATAAGCATTTGACATTTAAAATTTCTACATAACTTCGTAAAAACAATATGATTAAGAAGAGTATTTTTTTCAGTCAATGAGCAGCTCTACAAATTAGCACAAATATCACCATATTTACATCACTTTAACATGTTCTATCTGGTAAACAAACAACCCAACCAACAATATAGCAGCACCATGGTTACATCATTTAAACATACTCTTTTTAGTAAAAGAACAACTAATAATTTCTTTCATAAGATATCATTATTTTAAACCCAATCATGCCTCCAATTACTCCTTGGTGCATCTCGGTCAAGTTGTCCTGGCTTTCATGCCCTTACCAAGACAAGCAATTTCTTTTTCACAGTCTTACAAGAATCCAAGTCATATTGCCAGGCTGGAAGTTACAGGCTAAATGCCATTTTTTTGTAATTATTCACACATAACAAGACACCCTCATTTATACATGAACCGATTTAGTGGTCCATAATAATAAAATTTCTGGAAAATGCAGCCCCATGCAAGAGCTTTGACACCCACAAATTATCATTCAAAAGATCTCAATAAATTAAAAATCAGACCTGCATATAACAACCAAGAAGAAAAATACAAAACCCCAACCGGTTGCATACCCATATTGATTGGGTTACCCAAATCGATTCCTTTATGCAAATCGATTTGCATACCCAAATCGATTTGTTTACAGAAAACACACAACCAAATTTCAGTTTAACAAAATGAAAACCCACAAGCACAAATCGATTTTAAACACACAAATTCACAAAACGTTTTCCTTCTTCCTGTACAGGAAAAACCCAACTCTTTTCCTTTTGGGTATAATTTATTATAATGCAGAGAAGGAATTTTTAACCTTTCTTTTACTTTATTTTTGCTGATCAAAACCCAAAACCCCATCTGCATATTTTTCTGGGTTAGGTTAAAACCACACAAAGAAAACTAAAAAGAATACAGAATCCATCAATTTCCTTTTCATACTTCATCTCCAAACAATTAAATCAAAAGTTGTCCACAATTTCCTTGATTGCCATTAAAAACAGAATGTGTATTTCCTCATTTTTTTACAAATAATGCAGCAGAGAAAGGAGAAGATATTCATGCCTGAAGTAAACCCAGAATCGGCAACCTTCTACTCTTCCCGCTCCAACAAGTTGAATCCTTCTTTCCTCCAAAACTCACACAGGTATTCCAGAAGGGGAGAATGAAAATAGACGAAGGAAAAATAACAGAAAAATATAATGAAAGAACTATAGTTGGGGCATATTGAAGAATTTTCGGGCTTCCCAATGCTGGTACGTGTTTTAGTGCATGCCGCACACTTGTGCCATGTGAAGGTGTTTCACTTTATGAAACCCATAAATTTCAATAACTAAATAAAACTTTTGGCTTACATGCCAAATCCCTCTAATATATATATATATATATATATATATATATATATATATATATATATACTAATTAATATTTCATACATTTTTTTTACTTTAGTTGTTACCCAGCTTAATGGTTAAGTTAAAATTAACCTTCATAATACAAGTCCACATATTTCCAACAATATATTACCATAAAAATTAGTTGAATTTCCAGGTTTATATAAAACATTCCAATACGAAAATCACCAAGTCCGTAAATAATAATTCGAATATTCTCATAAAGCTGGCTTGATATAGCATTGTCAAATAAAACAGAGACAATTATCATCGCGGTCATGCAAAAGTCGAACAAAACAAAAGACGACCAAACCGATTAAAATAAAGTAACCGGAATACAAATAACCGAAAGATTCACTATCATTTATGAACCGTTTTACCTATGATTAAGGCCTAATCATGTTTTAGGAAGGATCATCAAGGTGGGTGCGGGGTTATTCGTTCTGCAGTGTCATGCCCTGCAGCAGAAGCTGTGGGTCATGAAACGACGAACCAAATGAATTTTACACCCAATGATGATCTCGTCTAATCCTGTTCAGACTTAACCGTAGTTAATTTAACTTACAAACTTGTCGATCAAAATCAGTCATTCAAACCTATTCCATGCCCTAGCTCAATCCTATAAATCAACCTTGTGACCTAATCTTGCAAGTTCCACCCTCATCACTGTCGAACCCTAGCTTCACAACCCTTCCTCCCAACTCTTCCACTTCACACAGCTTCAACTTCACCCAATAAGCTCTAATTCTATTTGAAGGTTTTTTGGTTGATATCCTTTGTCACAACTATAGTTTTCTCTGGTTCATACTTTGCTCACCCTTGTTATCTGATTTGCAAGAGCTATTTTGTGCACTAATTCTCAAATATCAAGGTAAGAATGACTTCGCTCACTCTTTTTTATATATATTTTCAAATTTTAAATACATTAAATGCACTCACCTACCACCTCTTTTTAGCTTTAAAATGTCTTTTTTGCTTTCTTGCTTTTTCGTACATTTTCCCACCTTTTTCCATAAACCTCTGTCACGTGCGACAATCCAGAACCTTCTGGAAAACTACTATTTTCCATGCTACATAACCTCTTGTGTGTATCCTCCTGTGCCATACACATTCTTTGTCTGTGCCACTTGCCAAGTAGTTTTCCTCACTGTGTTGCCTCCCTCACGTTATCGTGTGTGCTTTACAAACTTTCCTTCACACAATGGATAAGGAACAACATAGAAAGAACCAAATCCTGAGAACTTCTATAGACACTAGTTTCTATAACATATGCTAACACATACAAGTGCTCTTGTCCTTGAGATCATCAATTTTTAGAATCAGACACAAAGCTTGCACAACCCAGAATCTCCCCTTCCAAATTAGTTTCCAGTCTAGAATCAGTCTAGACCTATAGATGCAAGTTGAGTCATTATCTAAACCCTATCTATCACTCTTGTTTGTATTTCATTTTTTTGATGTTGAATGTTTACTATTGTACCTATTTAATTAGTAGTGCCCTTATCTTATATTCAATTTCATTAATTCATGCCAAAGAATGTGACTCAAATGCAAGTGGTACAATAGTAGTGATGTATGCAAAAGAAGTCATGGGAGAAGAAGTGGATGCGGTAGAGGCATAAGTAGTATTTGAAGTTGAAGACATACATGGAGGACTATAAGAACAAGTACTCCTAGATATACCATTTACAATCAAATAATTATTTGAAAATTTAGAGAGATCATGTACACTAAAGGGATGACATAGGATCTTATGAGAGTGATATCTATGAGAAACAATGTGTGAAATAACATGCCTATCAGGAGACACAAGAGAGTTGGATCCATGAGAGGCAACATGTGCAACTAAACGCCTATTGGGAGAACTAGTATGGCTAGAGCGGCTAGACATAATGTTTATAAGCAAGGTCATAGGAGAGAAAGTAGGAGGGGTAAATATATTGGGGACTATGTGAAATAAAATACCTATTTGTAAAGGCACTTGGGGTAGGAATATAAACTCTAGAAGAATGACTAGAAAAACTAGGAGAAGGAACTTCAAAAGGAACACCACAAATTGTGAAAACTTGTTGATTATGAATAAACTTGACACATTGGTGAATGATGGACGGAATATCCATAAGATAATGTAGCCAAGGGATACCTAGATGTAATGCACTAAAGCTAAGAGTAGAAACAATCAAGAGTGAAATTGGTGTAGTGATAGAGCCAATAATGATAGCTAAAATAATGCATCAATATTGAGGATTAATATTAAATGCAAGATTATTTGAAAAAATTCCAAGAGATTGAGGTAGTGTGAGGGAGAATACATTATCCTTGTTATGTGAATCAACCATAACATTGCATATATGTACTTCATTAATAGAGACAATAATGGACAGAGTATCAAAGACAAATGTGTCATCTATATTAGAGTCATTGAAAGTGATAAGTGGTGTAGAAGATGATGTATGATTGATAGTTACAATCATTATATCTAATGGATGATCATAGGAGGGAAGTGGTGGCACCACATGATAAGTATTGTGCACTTTTGAAGTAGATTTGTCATTTTTATGCTTAGGAAGTGGATTATTGAAAATTTTCATTTTGACATTATCATTGGTTGGCTTAGAAAATTCAGTGGGATTATCCCAAATTACATTTGAGTTTATGAGATCTTGGTTGATGTGGTGAAACTTGATACACATATTGGTGAGGAGGTGAGCAATACACTAATGATAATCATAACAAACATTGGCATCAAAAATTTTACTTTGAGGATTTCTCACATCAACCTGAAATGGTGGAGGGAGAGAAATGAGATTACACTTAGTAATTGTTTCAATACAATATGCGGGACACAAGGTAAGTGAGTAAATTTCTTCATGTGGGTTGAAATTATAGCTTAGTTGGTTGAGAAATAACATTGACAATGTACTTTGAAGAAGCCATAACATAATTAGTCTTTCCTTTGAATGTGGATTTTCTTAGAAACTTGGCATTGTATGTAGGAGTGCTAGCAACGTACTTGATTTTATTCATATGCAAGACCTTAGCTTCGTTCTGTTTGAGTGTATGACAGATGTTCAAAATATCAAAACTTGTGAAATATGATTACTTATTGAAAAAGGAGAAAAAATCTTATGCAAAGAGATATTATAATCCACTATCAGCTAAGATATTGATCATCTTAGTAAGCATGGTCTTGTAGCGTAAGAAATAATTGTTGATAGGTGAATTATATACTTGTCAATAGATAGTTATGCGTAAGAAACTTTGTCCCCAATTTTTATAGAGAATTGTGCCAAAATAGATTTGCCAAAGTAGTAAAAAGTGCATAGAGTGTGTGGGTAGATAATAGAACCATTACAATGCAAAGTACTTAAGAATTATAGGGAAGAGCTTGGTGAGTAAGATTTCAAGAGAGGCATAATCAAAGCAAGCCACATGAAATGATCAAAGATGTTCAGTGGGATCCCCTTTGCCATCATAGATAGGGAGTTTAGGAGAAACAAAACCAATAGGTAAAGGGTAAGAAACCACTTTAGGTGCAAGTGGATTATGAATCAATTGAGGAAAATCCATAACATGAGAAGAAGTAGATGTACTTTGCTGTAATTGTAATATTTGAGCTTGTAACGTATAAATAAGTGTTTCAAGAGCTTGTGTGCTAGATGAAGAAGTGTGAAAACCATTATGATGGATATAAGATGTGTAATAACAATAGTGGTTGTAGGAAGAGCATAGAAACATTGTGCATTAAAGGATTAGGTTCCCTCAAGGATGTAGGCACCATAGATGTAGGAATAAAGGAGGTCTCTATATAAGAATATGAATCATGCTTAAGTCGATCTCTTATAACAAAAAGAAGAATATCAATATTGGTGGAATTTTCTTGTAAAATGTGCGCAAAATGTTGTGCCTCATCTTTGGGAAGGTCATGAGAGTGAGTGTTAGGGTTATTATTGGTGCATTCATCTTGGACATGATCAACGTTAATAGTGAAGGAAACATTGACAAATATATCAATAATAGAACAATGCCAAACACTAGGAGCCCCTAATGTATGATCAAAAGAAGGATGAGAAAAGGGATTTCCTTTGTAACCCTAAGTATGAGCATGTGGGAATATGGGATTGATTTGAATACCATGGAAAATTGGATAAAATGACACGATGAGGTGGAATAGAAAGAATAATACAACACCAAGAGAGAAGATGAAGAGCATAAATACACCCTAGGGAAACTAAGGTTGATGCAAAAATCAATTCACATGTCGGGTTCAGTAAAAATTTATACCCTTATTCGATCATATGAAATCTAGATTAGTGAATTAAATACAGTAGAGGATGTAAGGGGAGATACATGAGGTTATCACGATTAATTAACTTCCAATATTAAGTATGTAATATCATAACAACACAATAATACTTGTAACTAATGTACATGAAACTAGATATGAAATTGAAAACACAAGAGGATGAGTGCACTTAGCTGATTTATAGATGAATCTGGGAAGTTCATGGGTGTGAAAACTGTTGGAATTGGGAGATTTGAACCTGAAGATGCTTCATTCTCCTAGAATTGTGACTAGAAATATCCTAGGGTAAGACTGTTACAACTCTATCATGACCAATCTGTATGGTCTTGACCCTACTGTACGGTTTTGACCTTGCTTAGATTTTGCTCTGTAAATTTATGAGATTGTCACCTTCTTAAAATGTTTTCGTTGTCAAACCCTAGTTTTCGGTCATGTTGCGAAGCCCTTTGAACATTTTGAGTGAGGTCTCAAACCCTAACCATGGGTGAGAGACCCTACAAAAAAACATTAGTTGGGTTGATGGGCACCCCTGTGCACCATCAACATTGGCACTACTCTAAAGAGGCCTCAAAACACATGTCATTCTCCACCTAACATGTGATATTTGACTGAATGCAACTAGATTTGACAACTGAGAACTCTTTGGCAATTCTTGAGTTGAGTTTGGATCTTACTAAAATACTTGGAGATGAGGGTGTTTGAGTGCTTGTAGATGATAGATATTGATTCCTTGACCTGGTAAGAAGATTCAATTATGTTTTGGTTATATCCCTAATGAATATGCATGAGATTTTGCAAGATTTAGTGATTCCATGTTTCCTTTTACAAGTGTTGAAATTGAGTGTATCACTATAATGCCATAGAATTTTCAATGCTATAAATGAGGTAGTGATAAGTTTATTATATAGGGTTCCAAAGGTAAATTATTATGGAAAGGATGACCCAAAGAGAGAAAATGATGCAAATAAGAATGTTAAATTGAAAGAAAATATGGAGAATATGTCGGGTTGAAACCATATAGGTCGACTAGGAGAAAATATCACAAACCGACCGAATTGTGTTATTTTTACAAGAGGATAGAAAACATGATAACTGAGATTTGTGTACTACTATGTTGACTTAGTATACGGATTTTATGAATTTAATTTCGTAAGTTGATGACATATAAGCGTGTAGGAATAAACAAGATAGACAAGAGACCTCAAGATGTACTAAGTGGAAATAGAAAGGTTGTGATTATCTTAGCAAGAATGCATGGTCAAAACCATCACTGTCAAAGAGTAAATCGCTAAATTTGAGTGTTTACAATGATAAAGGAAAATTGTTAATGTGAGAGAAGCAATAGTTTTACACAAACAATATTATTCGAATTGATAAAATATGCATATTCATTCATCTCATGAAATATAAATATATAGGAAATACATATCCTATAAAATAGGAAGCCTATTAAGGCTCCTACAACCACTCACTAATTCTATACAATTTGTTTAGAACAACTCGTAACAACTAATCTCAAATAAATGAGTTGTTATAAATCCTAAACAACTCATTAAATACAACTCTATAATAATAACACACGTTATTATTTTAACTCATGTAAACACTACCATGATTTCCTAACATTCTCCCTTTAGTGTGAACATGGGGAAAACCTATCATTGTACTTGCACCCACTTTCATAATTAGGTGATTTTTACTGTAGGATGATCACAAAACTGTTGTATGGTTTTCAAACGGTTAACCACGAACCAAAAATGATGGTTTTCAATTGGAGTACCACAAACCAAAAATGAAGGTTTTCAAGTTGGTTACCTACAACCACATCATGATGAGTTGAGTACTATTATCATCCCTCATCACATTTCACTTTAGGGAATAACATAGGAAATTTTGTTGAACTATGATGCTCATACACACAAACTAAAAAACTAGAAATGGAACATTGGATCATGTTCCCCCCCTCAATGTAAAATTTCCACTTATTAAAAAAAGAACACTGCAAACAGGAACACTAAAACCAACACTCTGAAAAACACAGTGGAAAGTAAACTGTACAAATTGAAAGTAAACTACACACACACTGAAAAAATGCCACTAAAGCATTTTGTGGCCCCATTGTTGGAGATTGACAAGAGGTCGTTGATTGACCTCCAACCTCCATTTGTCACCATCCTCCGATTTCATGCTGTTAGTTAATCTGGATGTGATCATGGGGTCAAATGATTTCCAGGACGTATGGTAACACCAAAAATGCATTCGTAAGACATTTAAAAAAAAAAAATTCAGACTTTTAGCATGACTCAAATTGATGAATATGTCTAGACAATATTGACCGAAAAAATTAAAAAAATTGACCATTTTGATATTTACGAAACCTTGACTCTTTTACGAACAAGTGATATCAATTTTTTTTAAACTTTTCATTCTTTTGACGAAACATAAACAAGACTTTAACACACTGATAAATAACAATCTATATTTAAATAAACTTTGTATCAACCTATTGACAATTAAATAGATATCATTGACAAGTCTTATATAAAGTATGTGAGTAATACAAAGAAGAAATGCTTTGTTTGACTTATCTTAAATAACTCATATGAAAAATGTAACAAAACGACCTACTTTTTCAATTAAAAAAAACACATAACAAACCTATTTAATGATGCTTTGGACTTAAAACAAAACTGGATGACAATCCTTAAATGACTCCATAAAAAAAAATAGAAACTTTAATACCAAAAACTTATGGTACGAGCAATCCTTGTCTTCCTCCGCAAATTCCAAGCCGAGTGTGGAGATCCAACTTCATCACAACAAATAAATGCCGAGGGACTATGCAACGCCATGGATTGCAGCCAAGATGCATGTAGCAAAAAAAAAACATGATCCTATCTCGACATTAGCAGTCAAAACCAAATTTATTTACAGCGATATCCAAGCGTGACCATGATCAACTAGGTCGTATTGATTATAAAGAACCAAACAAATGCTATATGGAATGATTCGATGTCAGGTTTAATGCAAGATCATTACTGCCTCAAAACATATCTGATTTGAATGGTGGCAGTGGACTGGATAGAAGGAATACATGGACCGTCGATGCAATTGGAAATCCAGAGTGGAATCGAAGATTGTATTGGATCTTTATTGTAGAGACGCTTGATCTGATAGTCAACTATGGATGTATGGATGGATCTAATATGTAAAATATGTGTCTCGAACTTCAATACGTATATGTAGTCCGGGTAGAGACAAGATGTAATATGCAACGTGGATGATGTTTGAGTTGAGATCTACTAAATAACAGCAAAATTTTATATTTCTCCAGTAAGGATCACTTCACGGAAATACCCACGCGTAGCCCAGAATGCAAGTCCTCATCCAATGTAGAGGTATAATATCTGCGAATAACACTTCTTTCATCTTCGTCTATTTCCAGTAGATACATGTTCTAGGTAGATTGGATCTTTTAATAAAGCACAAATCTTCCTTATTCACATAGCACCATGGTCATCTAAGTAATGCTGGTAAGTTGTTTACTTTGAAAAGCTCTAACATCTCAAAGTCCCCAGTAAAATTGACACTCTTGATTGTAATAGTTACATCCTTCAATAATCCGATAGGCATAGCCCTAGTTTTATTTGCCATATATAACACATTCGTTGATGGTTGCATGGTTGGTCTACCCATATGATTCCAAGCATATAAATTCAGTACATTCAATTCCACACCAGTGTCAATAAGAATGTTGCACAATAACCAACCATTAATTACTACATCAAGTTTAATATCTTTGTCAAATTCATGATTATGAGGTGGTAGATTTGCATGAAGTATTTGTCTTTCACACTCAGATACAATGTGTGAAACCTTTTCTTGTAGCCAATCCCCTAGTAAAGGAATGATGTTATCCTTACGCAACATCGTGTACACCTCTTTCAGGTCATCCACGTCCTTCTTTGGGAGTTCAACCTTCCTTGTATGATCCCTTTCGTGTGATTTTTCCTTTAAACACTATATCTCTCCTTGTAGTGCTATAATAACTTCCATGGTATCCTGATAAACTTCCTTCTGGTGTGCAACATCTAGATACTTAACATGTATCACTTCTTCCCTTGTAATGCATGACTTATCCTTTAGAGGCTCACGTGTGTGTGCTGCCTCAGCATGTATGGTAACCTTTACAACTTTCAATTCAAGATCAGGGGTCTTCTTCGACATCCACTGATCAACAGCAGTGCACTGCACCTTGATCATTCCTGCACCCTTTTCCTGCTTCTTATTCTTACTCATATGCTCATAAAAATCCAAGCATTCTTCTAACTTATGTGGTTTTCCACACCATGAGAAAGTAATTTTATGAGGATACTCACACTAATAATGATAAGGGGATTCACAAGTATAACAAGTTCTTTGTTGAAATCTACCTCTACCACAAATGTGACCTTAACCTCTATATCTGCCTCTGAAGCCACCATTCTTGTTATTTCCATTATTGTGCCCTTCATAGTTATGGCCTTCATGCTCCTTATATATACTAGCCACAATCGTCTGGAGAACTCATGTCTCAATGGTTTCGTGAATGTGATCAATCAACTTGCAGTCAGTTGTGTCATGAGTGTGGGACTTGCAAATTTTAAAATACATGGAAACCTTCTTTGTAAGTGCATGCTGCAACAATGGGAAATATCAAACATCATGATTCAGGTGGAAAACCTCGCAATCCAACAACAGTGTGCACACCAACCCGCGTGGGAAATTATCTTTAGTATGTCCCTCCACTTAATAATCTGTGTACTAGATTTCACTGCACGTATCATGAGATGAATTAATAGAAATATTCTCCAGCTGTAGTGGATGCAATCTATGCCTCCAAAAATGAACTTACTCCAGTATCAATTCTTCCAATACCGGAGCGGCTTCCAAAATCTTGCATGGGTCCACAAAAGTCTTATGAGATATTGCTCGTCTGAAAGGAGTCAACAACCCACCAATAAACCACTGCATATGCTGACTTGGATGAATGTCATAAGATAATTTGGACAACAGGGTCTTGAAATGCACATCATACTCACATACACTTTCAGCCAATCCTTGCTTAATGTCCTTGAGTGTGCTGATAGTTTTATGCTCACACTCTGGAATATAGAACTCAGCTAGAAATGCAGAACATAAAGCATCATAAGCCACCATAGTCTGATGTGGATCATAATTTTTGTACCAGCTATGCACGCACCCTTGAAGAGTAGTAGCAAAATCACTTGCTTTTCTATTTGAGGCTGCAATTCCTTTAAGCTCCATAGGAGCTCGAACCTGTGTATATGATTTGCTGTATATTCAATTCCTCTATATTCTGGTAAGTGGAGAGAAATTTCATAATACACTTATTGGGGTTGATGTGGGGGTTACTGGGGATGTGGGCCTTGTCCTCTAGATCGAGAACCAGAACCTCCACTAATATTTCCTCCACCTCCAAAACTACCTGATCCACTTGATCCCGAGCCTCCTGATCCACCTGACCCTCCTATTGCGAGCACCAGACCAGTGGATTTACTTCTTTGTGTCCTAAATGTAGTACTAAAATAAACTCATATGGTCTGGGAAGTTGTAGTACTTCCAGACATATTCCTAATATCTTGCGCACCCACACTCTGTCCTAATGACATGCCAGAAAATATTCCTCCAATCGTACCTCCAAAAAATGATGTTGACTGTGTTGACATGGGTGTACTATTAACTTTATCTCCTAAATTCAACACAAAATGATACCTACTTTCCTCGACTTACTTACTTACACTAGCCTTCTTTTAAATGACTACTTCTGGAACTAGAACACCATATGCAAAGGCTAGGTCGCCAGGTGGGATAAGATTTGTGCTTGCAGTCTTCAATCTTTTTTTTTTTTGATGCGCTCTCATCCAAAGCTAAAGGGGATTATTTACTACATTTTCCTAATGTCGAGAGAACCAGATGCTGTGGATCCTCATCTTCCATGAGAGCTTCAAATACTTCACGAGCCATCTCTCTCCTAAGTTCTAGGGATTAATCAATCTCCCTCTGTTTCATAATTTCCATCTCTTACGCTTCATTATATCTAAGCTATATTTCTTCTCTTTCCATTACTGCCACAAATTCTTCCATCTTCACTACACCTACTTATGCCCTTGCGCGTGGTGGGAGTTTAGCTAGCCATGGGGAGGCATTTTAAATTCATTTCTACCATCAGGATCTTGATTGATAAAGGTATAGTGCACAAGTAAGATCCTCTAGGTTCACGTAAGAACTAGAGCTCAGTTTATTCGAGACATAGATAAGTGGAAATAACATACTCCAAAATATAACTATGTAATACTCCAGCCCACCAATGATCTATAACTCTTGTCCACTCCACATCCACATCAACAAGATTCTGGCAATATTTTTGTGTCCAAATCTTTGGCCTATAAATCCAACACTTCCCTATCACATATGTTGATAGCCACTCATAAAATTCTACTGGAAAGATTTAAAAGAAAGTCTCATAGAGCACGTCATAAAGGTTGTCTTCTACCCATCTGCATACATTGAAATTTGATCCAATGTTATATCTCTGCGCAAACTTGTCTTGTTCATATTCTATCCAACTTTAAATGCTCTCCAAAGTTAATTGATACGCCATTTTCATGCAACATCCTGACAGATGGTTTAAAAATATGTCCCAACAACGAAACCAAAATGTAGTCTTTTATTTCTACTCAGATGCCTAGGCACAATGACACTTCATCCAAATAGATTTGAATGCTCACCTGAAGCCTACTAGGTCCCTCACTTAATAACTCTATTACATCAACCATGTGTACATCGTCATAGTCTCTAAAACAATGCAAACAAATACACACACACACACACACACACACACACACACACACACACACACACACACACACACACACACACACACACACACACATATAGGGGTGGGGACTTTCCTTTCACCACCCATGTATCTAGAAATAGACTACATGCTCCAAAAGTAGTCACGCGTACTTACAAAATTAGTGCATGATTTTCTAACAAGTCTAATAATAAATTAATCTAAAGATAAACTCTACTCTAATCCTATTATTAGCTTGAACTCATACATGTGCATTTATTCCAAAAATAGACTCTTCTTAGCCACCAAATTCTCTGTGCATGTTGCATACTCCAAGTCTATTCTTAGCTTGTTCTTGGAAAATTGGCTAAGTCCTGACTATCTATCTTCCTATGTACATCCACGCGCTCATCTTGTTCATTCTCCCACATGCTACCTCCATCACCGTGTGCACGTGTGTCTCTTCCTGTCCCAATAGTTAGTCATTTTTCTGCAGCCAACAATGCGAAGGGTCATAAGTGGTTGCATTCTTGTTGGTTGAATTTATTAATATTTATGAGATTGATTCTCATTAAAAATTGAATCAAATGACAAAAAATATACCTTAGCAATATATTATGAAGGATGTCCTAGATATTAAGAGTTATGTTGTGCCATTAATCTGGAAATAAATGTCACTTATCTAAAAACACACTAGTTTAGAAAAACACACAATGAAAATGATATTATTCACTTTCCCCATATAATTAGTTCTCCTCCATCCTCCCTATCATTTTCCATACCTTACCACCAATATATTTTAAAAAACCTTTACACTTTAACCCCTATACCCCTTAATATGGGGAAATATATTGGCTCCATTTTGATTAGTATTTACAACTGTTATATGAACCCATGTGATAGGTAATATTTATTTTGACTAAGTACAGGTTGCACACAAGATTTTGGGCATGCGTGAGGTAGGCGAAAGGGGTGCATAGGACAAAATAGACAACACATAAAGGATCACACCCAAGCAGGAAATATTCAAGACTTAGCCAATTTTGGAACCACAGGCTAAAAATAGATGATGTCGAGTTTGAGTGTCGATCAAGCAACGTTCCAGATCTAGAGAAAAGCATGGAAGCTTAATGGCCAAGCAAGAGCTATTTTGGGATAAAGCACATGTGAGGAGAAGATCAAAGGTCATGCAAGGATTGATCTAATAATAGGATTAATAACATGGTTTATTTATAGATTAATCTATTATTAGGATCAATAGAAAAACATGCACTTCTTTATTTATGTACGCATGGCTATTTTGAACATGCAACTTATTTTTTGGGAATGCATGGGTGGTGAAGGGAAAGTCCCCACCCCTATATATATATATTGTATATGCATTGTTTTAGATATGATTGTTGTAATAGAGTTATGTTACTCTGATGTATTGGCACACATGACTCTGTGATGATTATTGTTATGTATTCAACTTCTGTATGTAATCCTTTGGTTATTAATGGATCATTGTGGATGGATTCTGGTAATTGATGTATCTCTGAGTATGGTGATCATGTATGTGCAATTGATCTTCATAATGGTTTTATCTGTTATGTTTCCTTATTACATGTGTTTCCTTATGATGTCTGTAATGATTTACATTTGAATGTATGCTTTGTTATTGGAAATCATGAACATGCATGCTAACATCTTGACAAGATAGCACAAAGGAGGGACCTGGTAGCTTCACGCACTTCAGGTGAGCATTCAGATCTGACTGGATGAAGTGCCAGTGTGCATATAATATTTAGGTGGTAAAAAAAGGCTACATTTTGGTTCCATTTCCGGGACCTCTTTTCAAACTGTCTGTCAGGATGTTGCTTGCAGATGGCATATCGATTGACTCTGGAGAGTATTGAAGGTTGGATAGATGATGGAAAAGACAAGTTTGCACAGAGATATAACACTGGACCTGATTTCAATGCACGTCGATGGGTGGAAAATAACCTTTATGATGTGCTCTATGAGACATTCTTCAACTTATTTCTAGTAGAATTGTATGAGTGGTTGGCAACATATGCAGTAGGGAAGTGTTGGAGTTATAGGCCGAGACTTTAGATGCAGAAGGATTACCAAACTCTTATTGATGCTGATGTGGAGTGGACTAGAGTTGTAGATCATTGGTGGGATGGAGTATTACACACTTATATTTTGGAGTAGACTATTTCTACGTATTTGTGTCCTAAAGAGGCTGAGTTCTAGTTCTTGTGTGAGCCTAGAGGATCTTACTTGCACACTATACCATTATCGATCAAGATTTTGATGGTAGAACTAGATTTAGAGTGCCTACCTATGGCTAGCTAAACCCCCACCATGCACAAGGGCAGGAGTAGGTGTGGAGAAGGATGGTGGACCTGGTGGTAGAAAGGAAGAGAGAGGAAAGATGAATCAAGTTTAATGAAGTGTGAGAGAGGGAAATGGTGAAACAAAGGGAGATTGAGGAGTCCCTGGAGTTGAGGAGAGAGATGGATCACAAAGGATTTGAAGCTCTCATGGAAGACGAGGAGCCACAACATTTGGTTCTCCCAACATTGGGTAAGCACAATAGAGAATCCCCTTCAGCTTCAGATGAGAGCACATCAGAGGAGAGTATGAGGACCGCAGGTGCGCATCTAATCCCACCTAGCCACCTAGCCCTTGCACTTGGTGTTCCAAATCCAGAAGTAGTCATTGAGAAGTAGGCTAGTGCAAGTAAGCAAATAAAGATAAGTAGATATCATTTTGTGTTGAATCCAGGAGATAAATTAATAGTGCACCCATGGATCACATAGTCAACATCATTGTTTGGAAGTGTTATGGAGGATTATTTCCAGGTGCATCATCAGGATAGAATTTTGGCATGCAGACCATTAGGAGTACTATAGTAAAACTGCAACCACACAGACCATTGGTGTTTAGTCTAATACCACAACTGGGACACAAGGAAGTACATCAACTGGTCCACAGCCCACTGCAGGTGGATCAGGAGGATCAGGATCAAGTGGATCAGGAGGAGGAAATACTGGTGGAGGTTCTGGTTCTAGATCTGGTGGACAAGGCCCACATCCCCAACAACCCCCACATCAACCTCAACAAGTTTTATTATGAGATGTCTCTCCATTTTCAAGAGTATAGAGGTATTGAAGATGCAACTGAGCATGTGCACAAGTGTGAATTACTATGGCATGCTAAAGGAATTACAACCTCAGATAGGAAGGCCAGTCAGTTTGCTACTACTCTACAAGGGCGCATGCATAGCTGGTATAGGAAGTATGACCCACATCAGACTGTGGTGGATTATGATGCTTTGTATTCTACATTTGTAGAAGAGTTTCACATTCCAAAATTTGAGAAACAGAGCATCAATGTGCTAAAGGATATCAAGAAAGGATTAGCTGAAAGTGTAAGGGAGTATGATGCACATTTCAAGACTTTGTTGTCCAAATTGTCTTATGACATTCATCCCAGTCAACATGCACAATGGTTTTTGGAGGATTGCTGACTCCATTCCACAGAGCACTCTCTCATAAGACATATGTGGATCCACACGAGGCTTTGGAAGAAGCTCTGCGTGCTGAGACTGTTGAAAGTGTTGATACCAGAGTGAGCCCATTCTTAGAGGCACAGATTACAGCTATGGAAAAATAGTTGGAGAATATTTCTGCCAACTCAACTCATGAGACACAAAGTGGAATATGGTGCACAGATTGTGAAGTAGAGGGACATACTAAAGATAATTTCCCACAAGGTCGATGCACACGTTACTATTAGATTGTGAAGTTTTTCACTTAAATCATGGTGTTTGAGATTTCCCTCTTTTGCAACATGCACTTATTCAAAGAAGGTTTCCATGTATTGTAAGATTTTCAAGTCCCACACTCATGACACCACTGACTGTAGATTGATTGATCACATTCATGAAGCCATTGAGATAGGAGTGTGCCAGACTAGTGTGGCTAGTGGATCAAAGGAACAAGAAGGCCATACTCATGAAGGGCACAACCATGGAGATAACAGGAATAGAGGCTTCCATGGAGGATATAGAGGATGAGGTCGTGGTGGTGGTAGAGGAGGATTTTCTAGAGGAACTTGTTATACTTGTGGATCTCTTGATCATTATCAATGTGAGTGCCCTCAGAATAATATTTTCTCATGGTGTGGGAAGCAACACAAGTTAGAAGATTGTCTAGAGCTGTATGAACACATGTGCAAGACTCAGAAGAAGGAAAAGGGTGTGGGAATGATAAAGGTACAAGGTGATGTTGTTGATCAATGGATGCCTAAGAAGACACCTGATCCTGAGTTACAGACAGTAATGGTTACTACACACGTTGAGGCTGCACACACATGTGAGCCTCTGAAGGCTAAGCCACTCATTACAAGGGAAGAAGTGATACATGCTAAGTATCCAGATGTTGTGCACCAGAAGGAAGTCTACCATGATACCATGGGGGTCATTAAGGAGCTCTAGGGAGAGATACAATGATTGAAAGAATAGACACGTGAGAGTGATCGTGGAAGGAAGGTTTAACTCCCACAAAAGGATGTGGATGACTTGAAGGAAGTGTGTAGGTTGTTACACCAAGAGAACATCATTCCTCTATTGGGGAATGGATATGAGAAAAGGTACCACACATTGGAATTGAGAACGAGAGGCAAATACTTCATGCAAATCTACCACCTCAGAATCATGAATTTGATAAAGAGATTACACTTGATGCAATAATTGATGGGTGGTTATTGGTAACATTCTTATTGATACTGGTGCAGAAGTGAATGTGCTAACTCTTGGATGCTTGGAATCAGATGGGTAGACCACAATTGCAGCCATCTTCAAATGTGTTGTATATGGAAAATAAAACTAGGGCTATGCCTATTGGGGTACTAAAGGATGCATCTATTACTATTCAGGGTGCCAAGTTTACTAGAGACTTTGAGGTGTTGGAACTTGCTGAAGCAGACAACTTTCCAACATTACTTGGGTGACCCTGGTGCTATGCGAACAATGCAAATTTGCACTTTAATAAAATGTACATAAGTTTTGAGAATGAGGAGGATCGTGTGATTATACCTCTATTTGAGAAGAAGGTTGAGCCATATGTAGAACCATTGATTGAGGAGGAGCTTAACAAAATATATGTACATCCAGTTCATAATCCAAAGAATTTAGAACCATCCAAGGAGGGTGTGCTTCATTGGGAAGATGTGCAGTCTATAAGTGAAACTACTAGTGTTGCTTGTGATAACTGGGCTCATGGGACATACAAAATGGTTAGGCGTGAGGTCAAAGGAAGAGTCACCAGAATGATTAGGCCACACATGGTGAGGTGGTTAGGATGTAACCAGGTACCCCAAGATATACTGGTGAAGGGAACCCTGATGCATTTCTACATGCCATGGAGACTCAGTGGAAGAATGAAGGGGATAGAAGAAATATGTTGGTCTATACTTTGTGTGGGATAACAACGCAATGGTGGGAAACACATAGAGATAGGCCTTTTGGAATGGCGAGAAGTGAGAATCACTTTCTCCACTAGGTTTACTCAGAGCAATGTACCTACACAAACATGTGAATTTCATGGGAAGTCTCCTACCTCTCATCACGTCCAGGAGTGTGAGAGATCTTGGGCACAGGGAAAGGAGGCATTACCACCATCACTTTGGGTGCATAAGTTCTACTCCACCTTACATGGTTACATGTGCACATGGTATGTCCATGCTGAGTTGAAAAGGGAAACAACAAATTGGCAAGAGATGACCTCAGGTATGATCCAAACTTTTGATTACTTTTCTACTAAGCCTCCAGTCCATGAAGCATTACAGATTATGAAGCACCTTACATTGGGGGATAATGCGAAGGCTGAAGAACTTATGTTGGAGTTTTTTGGGGAACCTGATCTTGAGGCACACCTTGACCTTGAAGAAACAAATGAAGAAGAGATGGTCCACACCTGGAAAGAAAAAGAAAAGGGAAAACTTGGTATACATGATAGATGATGATGAGGTTGATAACCTGGATGTTAACCACACTGAAGGTACGTGTGAGGTGATGGACACTACAGATGAGAAGGCATGTATGTATCATGCTCCTATGAAGACAAAGAAGGTTAACATTGGTACAGAGGTAGAGCCTAAGGAGGCCATTATTGGTGATTACTGGTCAGAGAAAGAAGTGGCTAAGATTATTGAACTCTTGCATGACTTCCAGGACTTATTTCCATGGGGCTATCATGAGTTAAAGGGAGTACACCCTTCTTTAGGTGAGATGAAAATCAAGCTGAAAGAAGGCACACACCCAGTTAGGAAGAGGCCTTATAGGATGAATCCTAATCTACACATGAAGGTAAAGGAAGAAATTGACAAGATGCTCAAGTCTGGAATAATTGAGCCTATTGAAGAATCTGAATGGGTTAGCCCCATGGTAATAAGCATTAAGAAGGATGGGAGGATAAGGATTTGTGTGGACTATAGAGAACTTAATGCTTCATGTGTTATTGATCCTTTTCCCACCCCATTCATAGAAGAAATTCTTGAGGGAGTTGTTGGATACGAGATATATTCTTTTACAGATGGATTTTCAGGTTATCACCAGGTGCGCATCACAAAGGAAGATCAGGAAAAGACAAATTTCACCACTGAATGGGGAAGTTTTGCATATACAGTTATGCCCTTTGGACTGAAAAATGCACCAGCAGTGTTCTCATGCATTGTTGTGCAGGCCTTTCAAGACTTTATTCATAAATTCTTGCAGGTATATTTGGATGATTGGACAATGTATGGCTTAGTCAAGGATCATTGTGATAATCTAAGGCTCATGTTTGAGAGGTACAAAAGTTGAGCATCTCTTTCAACATTAAGAAGTGCATCTTTGCAACACCTTTTGGCACTTTACTTGGGCATATAATTTGCAAGGAAGGATTGTTGGTAGACCCAACCAAGATAGTTGTGATCTTGGGTTTAGAAGAACCTAACAATCAAAGTGAGGTGCATGGATTCTTGGGACATACAGGCTATTACAGGAAATTCATTAAAGGATATGCAAATATTGTCATGCCCTTGGAATAATTTTTGAAGGCTAAAGGAAAATTCTATTGGGGTGACATGCAACAACAAGCATTTGAAACATTAAAGGAAAGGTTGACTACTGCACCTATTTTGTGCTTTCCTTCATGGGACAAACCCTTTCATGTTCATGTTGATGCTTCTTGGCATGGAAATTGGCACAGTGTTGGTGCAACCAGGGGAAGGAATTGTGGATCATCCCATTTGTTTTGCAAGTAGGAAGTTGACACCCATGGAATATAATTACACAACCACTGAGTGTGAGGATTTTCTATGATCTACACTGCACAAGTTCAGAAAATACTTGTTGGAAACACCATTTATTTTCTATACAGATCATATGGCACTCAAGTATTTGGTCAACAAGCCTATTTTGCAAGGGCACATATGTAGATGGATACTTCTATTCCATGAGTTTGATTTCATAGTTGTGAAACCAGGAAAGAGTAATTCAGGGCCTGATCATTTATCAAGGATCAATTCTAGTGAGGATGCACATAGCATTGAGGACACAATACCAAATGCATAAATCTTCATATTAAACCATGCACCACATAATTGGAGGATATTGCAGTGTTTTTATGCATTGGTCAAGCACCTGAAGGAATGGAGACATTAGAGAAAAAGCAACTTGCAATACACGTGGCACCCTTATCAGCTGATTGGTGGAGATTTGTACAAGCTGGGCCATGATGAATTTTTGTGCCATTGTGTTCTAGAGCATGAGCACGAGGCTATTATGGAAGAAGATCATGGTGGAATAGCAGGAGGGAATTACATGCAGGTGATGCTACAACACACAAGATTCTGATGGCTGGACTTTGGTGGGAAACTTTGTACAAGGATACTAAGGAATATGTCAAGGCATGTGATCATTGTCAGTGCCTTGGGAAGCTTAGAACAAGAGATGAGATGTCATTGTGGCCTATTGCAAGTGTTGAGCCTTTTGAGAAAGTGGTATATTGACTTTGTAGGTCCTATTTCACCACCCATGTGTAGGACTGACACACACTACATTATTACTTGCACAGACTATCTGACAAGGTGGGTAGAGGAAACACCTACAAAGGATTGTATAGTAACAACAACAAGATTTTTATGGGAGAATATTATTAGTAGGTATGGTTGTCCATTAAGCTTGACAAGTGATAGAGGAACTCATTTCTTGAATGAGACAATCAGAATTTTATTGGCAGAGTTTATGGTGGCACACCATAAGACTACTCCTTATCACCCATAGGCTAATGGTACTGCAGAAGCTTTCAACAAGATTTTGGGACAAACATTGACAAAAATATGTGATGTTGGAAGAAAATATTGGGATGATAAAGTGTCAGTTGTACTTTGGGCATATAGGACCACTTATAAGAGGTTGAATAAGGCCACACCTTTTTAGTTGGTGTTTGGCATAGAGGATGTATTACCTATTGAATTCATGTTACCATCCCTTGTATTGCACACACACAGGTGGACTTAGCTGATGAGTAAGTTGTTGAAGAGCACATTGAAAAAATAGTGTAGTTAGATGAGTGGCACACCATTATTACATTGGAGCTAGAAGACTGAGAAGGAAAGACAGAAGGCATGGCATGATAGGCACATTAAGAACAAGACATTTGAGGTTGGAAATATGGTCCTTCTCTATGACTCCAAGTTTGCACACCACCCAGGGAAATTGAAGGTGCATTGGTTGGGACCTTTTGTAGTAACCAAGATACTTGAATCAGGTGCATGTCATTTGCAGGCATTGGATGGCACCATGTTTCCCGGTTACTTCAATGGGAGTAGGTTGAAGCCCTACTATAAATAAATCTTCTTGGTGTTTGTAATAAGGTAGTATTATCACTTAGATTATATTTCCCTTTTATGTGTTTCCTTTCAATTGTTGTTATGCTTTGTCAATTTAGTTCTTTATTTTGTTGTAATAAGTGCACTTGCACGTAGGAAGTTGATTACTATCTATTGAGTTCATGCGCATAGGACCACACATAATTTTAGTGTGGGGTGGATCAGGTAAAATGGTACTATTATTTTTTTGCACTTTTAAAAATTTCTGGATTTTTAAATTTGCATATTTAAAAATTAAGCAAGAGTGCTAAATTGAACTAATTTGGGTGTTTTGAAACCCAAATTTTAAAAACACTTCTTGACGATCAATTAATCATTTAAAAATTCAATTACGTGATTCACCAATTTAATCAATTAATCTAATTAATTATTTTTATTTGATCAAAATATTCACAAACTGAAAAAATAAATCCACAACAAGAAATTGATAATAGATTTCACCCGTATGTTACGTCTCTAGATTCATAGAAAGGGAATCGGTCTATTAATAGTCCAAAGAAGTACAATTATTCTTCCAAAATGACAATAGACCTTTATACCTGAAAGTGAAGCTTAAAAAACAGGTTTGTAGACTCTGATTTCTTGTCAGACACTGTCCAAAAATTCACACGTGGCTTCACAGGCACTCCACAGTGCTTTTCCTGTGCAACTGTGACCAAAAAATACATACATCAGAAAATATACAACACTTCATGGAAAATGAAGACCACCACTGTCTTTGTATTGAAATTTTGAGAAAAAATTTTTTTTTACTCCAAGTTCTGATTTTGCCTCTAAGTGCCTCAAAATTGAGGTTTTTTACAACTGCCCTCTTCATTATGCCATTTTATCTCTGCACACAGTCCTACATAGAGCTCTTTAAATACCAACGAGCTCCTTTTACTACACATCAAGCTCTCTTGGTGAGTTGGTGAGTCACTTGGGTTTAGACGTGAGGTCAGGGGTTCAAATCCCCTCTCCTACCCTTTTAGCCGACGACAGCTTTGTTTACCATATAGTGGGAAAATCCCACATTGGACAATGTGTAGGGTGGAGGTTATAGTTTTAAATAGGTGTTTTGGCCTATTTAACCCATGGCAATTAGCCACATCCACAACTTTTTGTTTCCTACCAATAATTGGTTGAGTCATTGAACCCGCCATATCTATGCACTGTATGAGCTTGCAATGCGTTGATACTATTGTGAGGGTAGGTTTGTTTCACCACCCAATGCGGCCAAGTCATTTGGTTTGTTGGTTGCACTTGAATCCACATGAGTATATGGAAGTCATTTATTTGACTTCCATGATCATATCTGCCCGAAGCTATTTTGGAACCTGTCTAAGGTAATATATATGATAAGCCCACAATATCAAGGGGTGAGCCATGTGGATATGTTTATCTCGACCAAATAATAAGGACATATCCCGTCCCAAGATAAATAGGAAATAACCATCCAAACAATATGGATAATATGTGATCAACTCGGTGGGGAGTTGATCACCCCACCGAGCTAGAAATATAGCTTTCCCGAGCCAATATCACCCTGCAATGCAAAATATAACTCTCCAAACATAACATAGTCCCACATTGGAGGAGTTAGGAAAATATGGCATATATAATCAAAAATATGATAATGGTAATATGAAAAGGCGGCAAAGGCACCCCTCCTACAAAAGAGTGTGCCAAACCTAGTTGAGGGCCCCTAGCCAGCAAATAGCGGGGCCCACCAAATTTTTCATGTGTCGAAGACCGGAGGCTTGAAAACACAAAATTTAACCTTTTCACCTTTTGCCAATATGCCAAATGTCAACACGTGATTCACCTGTTGACCATTTTGAATCATTTTCAAACCACATCTTTGACCCATGATAACTTCTGCATCCAGAATCCGTTCCTGGAGTTCTGCATACCGTCAGAAAGGTCTCAGAACACTCTACAATGTGGTCATGGTTTAGGGAGGTTTAGGAAACTTCCAACACCTAAAAAATCCTCTGGATCACTCCTCCCAAATGGGAATGATTTTTGTCCACAAAAAGTTGTTTATCAACCCACTAAAACATACTATCTCTTCCTGTAATTGCACAAACACATACATGAACCAAAAAAAGCATCATAGGTTAATCAAATGCAAATAGTTGATTAGTTAGTCACAAATAATCGATCAGATAATAACACCCATTCTGCAATAGAAAGCTAGTGTCCAACTGATACTCTGCAACCCTGTCAACTCTGCACACAACTGTGAACTGTCAAATCCCATGTAATGCCATCACAAACGATGGATCAGATAATAACATTGATACTATCTGATATGAAAATTACAAAAATTACAATTCCATAAACATAGATCAGTACCAGACAACTAAACCACCCACAATTAGGCTAGTGCCCACTGTCCATCTGAAACTGTAACACTACAAATATCACGATCTAGAATGTTTAGACCATCACTGCCAAAAATATCTATAGTCAAGACTGAATCACATGAATCTACCAATTCTATCCATACACATGTTGAACTGTAAAAGGATAGATCAAACTGTAACTGTGCTTACCCAAAATGTGAACTACCATCTGTTGAAAATGATCACCATGCATACCTACACACCAGTTTAGTAGTGCAAATAATGCACACATAAATTGTAACTACACAGAGTAGTCACAAATAAACACCCTAAAAATAAGGGTAGTCATGAATGTGCAATTACCCTGTATAGACACAATAGATTTGTATATTACCTACAAAATCAAAAAGGTGTCACAGATTTGCACAATGACATTTAACAATAGTAACTTAAAATGCATTTCCAAAAATAGACATTACCACATGCCCACTAAATCTACATATTGATGCTAAAAATAGAAAATGGTATATTGTCATCCTTAACACGTAAGAAGTTAAATATGAGCATTTTAAACCTGTCTCCCAGATCTTCTTTACAGGTGACCCCAATTTTCCAATTTCAAAGCAATAAAATATGTGAATATTTCCTTTTAACATACATCAGAAATCCACAAAATACTCTGAATAATTTTTGCATGCTTTCAACAATTATAACTATGCAAAAGTAAATCTATCCAATTCACATGCGCTTACTTTTTCCGTATCAAAATAGAATGGACTCATAAGTGGTTCAACTGGGATAGATCAAAGGTTGATTCACTTTTAACTGATGGTTTAAAAACTTCTTTTACCTTATATACCAAATTTTTCTTACCATACATCGGATGGATTGTTGGATGAAGTTTCCAGCAGTTATCAACCTGATGTCCACTCATACGACAATGAGTGCAATAATTCCTCTTTTTCTCCTTATGAGGTGAGGAATTCTTTTTACCATTTCTCTCCTGAAAGCTACGAGATTGGTTTTTCAACTCATCTAGAAAATGCTTCTGCAAAAAGGTTTTCCTCTTCCAACAAAAGGCCACAAAATTATTAGTACCTCCACAATACGTGCATGGAAAAGCATTCATCATCTTCTGTATATCATACCCATATTGTTTTAAAAGAAAGAGTGGATCCTCAAAAGGTTTACCTTATTTCCTAGACTTATGATTATGATAAGAAATAGGAGGTGGAATTTCATTACCTCTTCTTTGAACTTTCTTACCATTCCCATTCTGTTGTGCTAGTGGGGTATTCACTTTGATGTTGGAAGCTCATCTTCATTCAATTTTCTTGGATGTCTCTCTAATATCCTTTCCACACTAGAATAACCCAAACCTACATAATGAGGATGATCCTCGACCTGTATTGGGTTAGTCATACCTTGGTTGTTCTTACCAAGGTCGATTCCGTTAAAACCCATTTTATCTAACAATTTAGATCCAATGCCTCTAGTGTATCTTTCAAAACCACCAAAAGTAATTTTACCTAAATTTGAATCCAAATGGGATGAGGAATCTGATGGTGACATACTTACAGTGCATTCATCCATCATTGTTTCTACATTTGTAGTCAAGGGTCTCTCCCCTTTCTGCTCACCATTCTACAATCTTGCCAAGAGCTCATCCTTGGCTTGCAATTCCAATTTTAGTCGAGCATTCTCCTCTTCTAAGGAGTAATACATAGATCTCAGGAGAGAGTTCTCTTCCTGGATCTGGTGATTATAAGCTTCAATTTCCTCGAGCTTAGCCTGTTTCGACATTCTTCCCATAGTGCACCTATACCTGTTCAACACACTGAACTAACTGCACCAACTTGAAGCAATCACACTGTTAATCAAATTTATTGAAGAAAAGTATCGTGCTAAACCAAATCTGATACCAAACTTGATCCAAAAATGGTACTCTTATTTTTTGTACTTTTAAAATTTTTTGGATACTAGGAAACTAACATCAATTTTACAGATTTAAGCACTCCAAAATTGATTAATTCCCTTTTATAAATGTACTTCAATTTGATTTTTAATCAAACCCCAATTGCATTCAAAAATTCTTCTTGACAGATTAATACTGAAATTCACACTTAAGTCTAATTTCAATTGTTTGCTTAATCAAATTAATAAAAAACCAAATATTGATTTTATTTGATCAAAAAGCTTCATCAAAAAAGAAATAAAACATCCACAAAACAAAATCGATAACAGAGTTCACCCGTAGGCTACGTCTTCAGATTTACAGAAAGTGAATCGGTCTATTAATAGTCCAAAGAAGTACAATTACCCTTCCAAAATGACAATAGACCTTTATACCTGAAGTGAAGCTTAAAAAAAGGTTTGTAGACTCTGATTTCCTGTCAGAAACTATCCACAAGTTTACTCGTGGCTTCACAGGCTCTCCATAGTGCTTTTCCTATGCAAATGTGACCAAAAAACATCTACACCAGAAAATCTACAACACTTCATGGAAAACTAAGACCACTAATGTCTTCATATCAAAATTATGAGCAACTTTTCTTTTTACTCCAAGCTTTAAAATTCCTCTAAGTGCCTCAAAATTGAGGTTTTCTGCAACTACCCTCTTATCTCCTTTTACACAGTCTCTGCACACTGTTTTTAAAAAACCCAGTGAGCTCATTATTTAGCCCATCGAGCCAGCTTGGGTGAGTTGGTTAGTGGATGTGTTTATATCCAGAGAGGTCACGGGTTTGAATCCATCCTCCATTTTGCCACCGATGGTGCTTTGCATTTGCAAAGTGGGAGATATCCCACATTTATACGTATGAGGGAGGTTTTGGAGTTTAAATATAGGCCAATTGGCCTATATATACATGGCTTGGCCACACTTTGCCATTTTTTTGCACCAACCAATGTTCCGTCAAGCTATTTATAGCCCCTGGACTGTCATGTGTTATGCCCAAGTTGATGGGCTCCCATGGTGTGTGGGAGGGATGTGCATTTGTTTGACCATGCCCAATTACGTGGCCGAGTCATGCCAATGTGGTCCAATGTATGAAGTTTTTCGTGCCACTGTATAAGGATTGAATATAGATAATGCCTGAGTTGTATGGTGACTATGGGCCGAGTAATGATGTGGATTCAGTTAACCGTATGAGATATAGGTAAAATTGAACCATATGCAAATGTTTAGGGGGCTTGTCCTTTGAAGTATATATGGAATTTGGTGGATAAGATAAGGCTTCGAACCATATGACCTAGGATAATCCAGAACCATGTGGATCGATAAGCCTAAACATTGTGGTAATAAAGTGATCAACTTGGTGGGGAGTTGATCACCCCACTGAGCTAAAATAATAGCTCACACGAGCCAATATCTTCCTGACAATGCACAAATATGAACTCTCCAAACATATAGTCCCACATTAGAAGAGTTAGGAAAATAAGTGGCATATATAATTGAAAATATGATATGGCAATATGAAAAGGTGGCAAAGGCACCCCTCCTACAAAAGAGTGTGCCGAAACCTAGCTGAGGGTCCCCAGCCCAACAAATAGCGGGGACCACCAAATTTTTCGTGCGTCAAAGACCGGAGGCTCAAAAACACAAAATTTTAACCTTTTCACCCTTTGCCAATATGCCAAGTGTCAACACGTGATTCACATGTTGACCATTTTGAACCATTTTCAAACCACATCTTTGAGCCACTATAACTTCTGCATCTGGACTCCGTTCTTGGAGTTCTAAATACTGTCAGAAAGGTCTCAAAATGATCTATGGCATGGTTATGGTTTAGGGAGGTTTAGGAAACTTAACTTAAAATCTTTAAAGCAAGAAAAAATGTGCGTTAAGTGGAAAAAGTAAGTGGGTGAGGTACGAAAAATATAAAAAGGGGGAAAGTAAAAGGTATTTTCTACCTTACATTCGAAGAAAAATTGGAGCAATTGAGCTACCAAGTGACTTTGTGTGAAAGAAAAGAAAAGAAGAAAAGAAGAGAAAATCCATAGTAGTGTGCGGATCCTTCTGATCACAATGAGTTTGATCTAGCAGTTAGGGAACAAAGAGAAGGTTTTACGGGTGAGTTTCAACAGCTAGGGTTTACAGTGCTTGGATAGCGAAGTAAGTGTGGTGATACAAAGTACCTAGGGAATGAATTGGCATGATTTTGTAGAGACAATGGTACCCAAAACTATAAGAAAACACCACACAAAGAGGGTTGAAGTTCGAGGTGGAAGAACCCCTAGAGGATATATACTAAAAAATGCAGTAGTATCCACATGGATTACTTAGGGTCAACCATTAGACTTGGAATTCTCAATTTCCCAAGTGTAAAATTAGTGAATACAACCACAGGGATCCAGGGCATGAAGCTTCGAATCTAAAGGCAGATATGTTGCAGGAGCTGCCAGAAAAATGAATGAGAAGGGAAAGTGTTGGTCAATGAATCAGTACAGAAAAACTTGGAGAAATTTGGGATCTTACAATTGTTCAAACTACCCTTCTTCGTGAATCCCACAAATTTATACCAGTGGCTCATGGCTAGGGTGCATGAGGATTTATTTTAGTTTTTGGGCCATGGAGGATGAAAATTACAGCTCAACTTATTGAGCGAGTCATAGGGTTTAGGAGTACATGAGAGGATGTGGGACTAGACTTATGTAATGATGTGAAGATTGATGAATTGGCCACTCAATTACTAAGTATGAGAAGGGAGGAAGGGCTAGTGCTTATTGACAACCTCATTGATCCTACAACTAGGGTTGGAGCCAGAGGTTAGTAATTTGCAAGTTGGGCACCTCGGAAAGGTGGACTAACATGAATAAAAAGTTTTTATATATTACGCATAGAATGGTCAACAAGGCACACTACAACATTTTGCAATACATTATCGATGGGATTATTGAAGAGGTATGGGTGCAGAAGGAAGAAGGAGCAAAGATAACTTGGGGGTCAATCCTCCTTCTCATTGTCTTCTGGGAGATTGAGAGTACCATATGGGTCGGATGATGATATGTGATTTTACCCACCTGTGAACAAATCCCCTGCAATACAATTTGTCAGCTATACCTGTGATGGTGTAATTTCAAATCCGTATAAGGAGAGAATTGATAAATGGTATAACAGACTATGTGGGGATTTCAAGAATGAGTGGCACATTCCACGTGAATTTCCTATAGAGGTTGGGGAGTAGGAAAATTTCAAGTGATGCAACATTATAGTTTTGGATGGTTTAGAATGAAGGATAGGGAGATGAGTCCTTGGTGCAAGCTACCCTTTACATTCACTGCCTAGTACTTCAAGTGTGTTGTGAACAAGATTAAAGACACATAGAAGTTAGCCTTTGATGCTAATAAGGGTGACTCAGACTTGCACATCTTGTGCATGACATACGTGTATGATGCAAGGCCTGTATATTTAGAGATGTTGGAGCCTGAATATGTTGAACTTGAGCCCCAGTCAAATGACACTATTAGGGGATTGATAATCCAAATATTTATGAAATTGAGGCCAAAGACTCAAGGGGGAGTGGAGATGGATATTACAGATTCTACCTTCCCATAGTTGGGATGAAATGTTGTACCACCCTTGAAGAGAACGCACAAAGATACTCCTGAGAGAGGAGAAGAAGAAGAGGAAGGTGGACTTGATCATTCATAACGCAAGAATATGTACTACACAAGAAGAAACAACATAGTGGCGCCGAAACATCTCAGCCACTACAGGACAATGCAGAAAAGGAAAAATTCAAGCACGGAGGGGAAACTATTGTCTCTAGCTCATAAATAAGTGAGGAGTATGATTTGGAGAAGAAAGGAGAAAATTTGTGCGAGGAACTTGAGTGTAATGGGCTGAGAAGTTGGCCAGAAAAGAATGTTGAGAATCAGAAGGCAGTTGCACACAATAGAGAGAGAAGAAAATAAGAGTCCACCCAAAGAAAACACATATGTCGAAGAGTAGGTGCACAAAGAAAAGGAAAGTGATGAAACTTATGTCATCAGGGAAGAGAAATGTGTAGGATTTGGGTTGAGCACAGGTACCTCTACCCCAAAGAAGACAAAGAAAAAGGAGAAGTTGCAAAGGAAGAGATGGATGCCTAGGTCACCACACATGGATTTTGTGGATGACCCCAAGAAGGTTCTAAGGGAACATTTCTAGAGCACAGTTCCAAATGAGAAGTTGTATGGACTGGAATTAATGGATAAGCATGGGGGAGTGTCACAAACTAGGAAGATGTTGAGTTGGAATGTGCACAATTTCATAAAAGAACCTAGGTTCGAGGTAAGTAACAACTCCATCATTGTCATTGAGTTAAAGAATGAGTTAGGGAGGAAGTATAAGGTAGTCAACCCCATGTACCTCACTGATGAGCAAGTGTACAACACCTTGAACAAGTTGGCCACATACATTGGTGCATAGGAATCTTAGATGTGGGAGCACTAATATGAAGGTCTTGGTAACAGATAAGAAAGAAAAGGAGTGTGAGGTCGATGGTTTGAAGAAGGACCTCTAGGGAGAACATAAGCACACTAAGGAGGCATATGATAGGGCTGACGCCATGGTGAAACATATTTTAGGATAGTGCCCAACCTTGGTAAGCCAAGCCGGATGCGATTATAATGATGAGATGGAGTATTTAGAAGATCTGGTTGGTATGCTTTTGACAAACATAAAGAGTGGCACAGGGCCAACAACGGAGGAGATGGCTAAGGAGAAGGAAGCAAACAAGGTTGCTATTGAAGATAGAATTACTGAGCTTGAGGAATTTTTTGCAAAGCTCAAGGAGGCAAGTAATAAGACTGAATTATCTTTCAACAGGTTTCAGAAGAGAAACATGATCCTTTATGTACCCTAAGTGATGAGGAAGCAATGCTCAAATCTATCCAAGAAAAAACACCAACTAATAGGATAGAGCACGCCAAAGTGATGGCTGAGGTGACAAAGAAAAAAGAGATGATCAAGACCAAAAAGGATAAATTAGAGCTACAGATAGGCTACTTCCAAAATATGGTACTGGAGCACATGGACATAGTTGAGGGAGTTATCACAGAGTTGATAGTGGTTATCCAAGAGCTCAAGAGTAGAGTTGAAGAGTTAGAGCCAAACCAAGTACCAAGGATTGTAGAGGTGGCACCTAGGAAAGAGTTGTACAAGCTTGATGAATGGAAGAAGGTGGAGAGTGAAATAGATGCTGAGTTCCTAGAACTCTTCCAACAACCTTCAGCTTGATCCAATTTTGAGATAGGTAGGATGAACATTTTTGGGCATTGAATTCTTTTTGTAGGTCACTTTTATTTTTGGGGCGACTAAGATATTACTGAGGACAACAATCCAATTTAGTGTGGGGTAATGTTGCATGACCCATTTTGACTAAGTATAGGCCAATCTGGAAGATTTTGGGCACACATGTGAGGTAGGCATGGAGGGGCACACACATGATAGAATAGACAATGCACATGAAGGCTTACACCCAAGCAGGAAATATTCAGGACTTAGTCGATTTTGGAACCATAGGCTAAAAATAGATGACGTCGAGTTTGAGTGTCGATTAAGCAACATTCCAGATCTAGAAAAAAGCATGGAGGCTTAACAGCTAAGCAAGAACTATTTTGGGATAAAGCACATACGAGGAGAATTTCAAAGGTCATGCAAGGATTGATCTAATAATAGGATTAATAGCAAGGTTTATTTATAGATTAGTCTATTATTAGGATTAATAGGAAAGAATGCATGGCTTTATTTATGTAAGTATGGCTATTTTGAGCATGCAACTTATTTTTGGGAATGCATGGGAGGTGAAGGGCAAGTCCCCACCCCTATAAATATCTGATGTACTCCATTATATTAGATACGATTGTTGTGATAGAGTTATGATGCTCTAATATATTGGCACACATGACTCTGTGATACTATTGCTATGTATTCAACCTCTGCTATGTAATCCTTTGGTTATTAATGGATCTTTGTGGATGGATTCTGGTGGTTAATGAGTTTGAACATGGTGATCATGTAGTGTAATTAATCTTAATACTTATATGATATGTCACGTTTCCTTATTACATGTGTTTCCTTATGATATCTATAATGATTTACATTTGAGTGTATGCTTTGTTATTGGAAATCATGAACATGCATGCTAAAATCTTGACAAGACGACACAAAGGAGGGACCTGGTAGCTTCGCACGCTTCGGGTGAGCGTCTAGATCTGACTGGATAAAGTGCCATCACTTATAGCATATGTAGGTGGTAAAACAAACGCTACATTGAATATTTTTTGTATAGTTTATTATGTGTTTTTGAATTATTGTAATTTTGGATTTGGTATTCCGCCTCCCTAGTGGATAACAGAGAAGAGAATTGGATCTTTTTTGCTGAATTATTTTTAGTACAATTTATTATGCGTTTTTGAATTGTTGCACTTTTTGAATTGGTATTTTGTCTCCACATGGATCTTACCCCATTAACACTTTGGTCATCAAAAATTCACTCACACAATTGTTGTTCTATCTCTCCTCTTTAACGAGGAGTTGGAACTTGTTGCCTCACAAAAAGTTCACAGTTGGGTCATCTCGACAAACCTCTTCCACGTGTGATGGTGTGGAATACTATGGAATTTTAGTTCCCCATTCCCTAGGTGAAGAGTAGTGGTGCCTCTAGATGTGCATATTAAAAATCAAGATAGTTGGGTAGTGCTAGATCTGTGGGCAGGGGAAGTTTCTTCTTAGATTGTTGTCCTTCCTTGGTGATTTGTTGCTTGCGCTTAATATTGCTTTTTGTTTTATTTTTCCTTGATTGATGTTTTACAAATCTAGTTTAATATGTTGTAACTATTAACCAATTGCCATAATATTTTACATTGAGAATACCAACTAATCACCTTTTACTATAAACAATTTTCATATTTTCTCTACTAATTAAATAATTAATAAATACGATAATATATTTCCTATAAAATTAAATAGAATAACTTCATTAAAAAATACAACCAAAATAATATATGCTAAAGAAATGTGCATATCATATCCCATTGTGGAAGTCATGTCAAATCAGCAATTATTTAAACCAAATCAATATATACAAAACCCTTGTAGGTATTGTTCAAAGAAGTGTACATATTATATTTCATTACCTTAAATCATATCAAATGAATACTATTATTTTTTAAAATGAAATAAAATCTAAATACAACATTTAATATTATTGTTAAATGGAAATCCTTGACTGATCTATTTTGGCTGATAGATATCTCTAGATCTTTAACACTAATCTTTAAAAAAATATATTATTCATATATACAAAACTATCAATTAAAAAATATCTTCAACACTAAGCCTAAAAAAAAGACTATTCATAAATACAGAACTATGAAAATAGTTAAATCTATCAATTGAAAGAAACAGCTTTATAATGAAAATGAACAGTTCTGTGTTAATATTTACAAATAAACGGTTAGCTAAGACTTGAAGTTTACAGGTTATCAAACAAAATCAGTGATAAATCAACATGTCTATAAATATTCATGCAAGTTCATAGATTCGTAATTAAAGTGGATTATTATATATTAATAACACATTACATAATCTTATCAAACATGCAGTCACATATGGCCATAATCTACAGAAACCAGAACGTTAAAAGTATTACAGAAGCATAAATACTATGGTATTTCATTGCAGACAACAAAGTTCCTGTGTGACTGCGTCTGCGCTATGGCCATAAAAGATTAACCAGAGAAACCTTCATAACCACCGCATCGTCTAAAATTCTTGTAAGCGTTGTGTTCATATTTATAACGGAGTTTTCCTCACATATGAAATCATGATCTGCATGAAGAGATTCATCGTCGCCATTGCTGTTAATCTCAGTGCCGGAGTTTCTTCTCCTGAGGAATTCCGAGGCTAACAACAAAAGAGTCGCCATAGAAATTTCCCGCTACAGCTGCTTCTCTTATTATGTTGAAACAGACGAAGGCCAAGTTAACACAGTGCGAAATAAATACATGCGGAAAACCTTCACAACGATTACGTGATATGTTGCAGAAGATTAGTGACGCCTTCCAACATGGTTTTTACGTTTGCGTATGCATGAAAATAGTGTTGTTTGTAAGAAAGATTGCTGAAACTCGTGACGGTTAAAACAATGCATTGGCTACGTATCAAGTTTCCAAAATGCAGGTGAACAATTTTTGTTTTTGTTTTAGGGGGGACTAACAAAGTAGTTCAACTAATTCATCCATTTTTGTTTTTTTGAAGTTTGTTTTCAATTTGCCCGGCGACGATACGACTTTATCTTTATATTTTTGGCGAAAATTATTACCATTTGAAGGTGTTTTGTAAATGGTTGGTAGATATCTATATCTATAGGTTGGATAAGAAATTATATGTTGAGTTAGGGTGGTCTATACTTGTAGGTAATTATTGATTATTTTAAAAATTTGTGTTTGAAAAAAGTAATATAATTTATGTATGAAAAAATAGTATTAATTTATTGTTAAACATTCTTAATGAAGGTATGAAGTGACTCATATTTAGATTTTAAATATTAAAGTAGTGTAATTAGAAATACATTAAATATTTATATTAACCGAACTTCTATGTTTTTTATAATCAATACAACCAAATAATCAAAAAAAGATGTTAGCATATTGAATCTTGGTCTATTATAAGTGTAACAATTGTAATAATCTCGCTTGCGAAAATATAATTTATTACTAAAGTATTGTACTAATATTAAACTAGCTTGAAAATGTGGAGAATGTTCACATCCTAAGAGAAATACATCCAATAAACTCATACGATGCTAACAATGTTAGAAAAATCTTTAATATGAAATTAGAAAGAAAATGACATACACAATAAATTCCACAATGCATATGATTTATCCTAAGAAAACCCTTCCGGGTAAAAAACCTAGCACATGAACTTCTTTCTTATTGTATTAACTCAACCATTTACAATAAAATAAGACTTCAAAGCTCTCTTTTCCTAATCCATGCACTACACAATGAAAACACCATACAAAATAATTTTCATTTATTTAAATAAATAATGCACGTGAGGATATATAATCACATCAATATGAACCGTCCACATTCCTTAAACATGTGACAATTTATATTCCCTTTCAAACGACCATCTATCTATGACGCTTCAACTTCTACGGTCCACAATAATTTAACCTCTGCATATGATGCTTTGTATTCCACCTGAATCATATTCTACAAGATGTCACTATAAAGGGATTTTAACCAGTATATTTGACTTCATCATTGTATTACTCTTTAAAAAATACATTAAATAAAAATAGACACTTGCTTTAGACTTCGTATGAGGAAGTTATGGTCTTTGGAAGGTATCCCTTTTTTCTTAGCCAAGATGTCACCTCAAGCATATCTCATCCACTTTTTTCTAAGATTTCACCTAAGTGGTCACTCATCCAAACTATTTAAGTTCACGCCTCAACGAGATCTCATCAAAGCATTTCTTTAGAGGTATCTCATCCACTCATGTTCATGTTCTCACCTCAACAAGATCTTATCAAAGTGTTTCCTCAAAGATATCTCAACAAAATGTCTATTTAATGAGATCTTTTGTAGGTGCAACCCCTTATGCATCACGGAAAATGTAAAACACATTTCCAATGATCTCACACTTTCTAAATAATTTCCATTAGGGAAAAAATATTAAACTTTTAGTTACTAGGGAAAAATATTGTCATTGATTTTCTGTAGCAAGAAAATTTCTCAATAATCAAAGACTTTGTTAAATAATCAACAAAATTCTCATTGTTTCCAACCTTTTTCAACAACACCTTCATCTCTTTAATCATTTCTCTAATAGAATGGTACTACACATCAATATGCTTTGTCCAAGAGTGATATTTAGGGTTCTTTTCCAATAATTTTTCACATTGACTATCATAATCTATCCTTGCAACCTTTTTTGAGAAACCAAAAATTATACACAACCTTTGCAACCAATCTCTTCCTTACAGGCATGAGTGGTTTCCATGTACTATACCTCTATTACTGATATTATAACAATTTTTTTCCTATTTTCTCATCCACCTTACTAATCCAAAAAACAATTTAAACACATAGGAACTAGTAGATATTTGACGGTCAAGATCTCTATCATAGTGAGAATCCACAAAACTATGCAGACTCAATGCCTTGATTTCATTGGGATTTTTCTGATAACATATTATATAGCTATAAGTACCCTATAGATAAATTGAAATTTCTCACCACTCCCAAGAGAAATTAGGCTTTTGACTACACTAAGATGAGGGACTTGAGACGTGTCTTCAATTTCAACTTTTGTATTTGTTCTGTTGATAGTTTTTGAACAAATGAAAAGGTACTTCTAACACATTTACTTTCCTATATCTTAAACCTTTGGAGTATAATCTAACCATACTTTCTTTAACTTAACCATAATTTCATGTTTACAAAATTTCTTTTAATTGAACTATTCCCAAAATAGGTTTTACATAACCTAGATATTTCATGTCAAATTGAGATGATAGTTGAGACTTAACTTGGTAGATCAATTCCTCATTGTTACCAATTAACAACATATCATCTACATATAACACTATGATAACAAAATTATATACTTCCTATTTGAAATATATACAAGGATCACATTTCCTTTGTGCAAGTCCAAGTCCCAACATAAATTTGTTGAAATTTCTATTTTACGTTCTTGGTGATTTTTCAATCCATATAAAGAATTATTCAACCTACATACCAATTCCTCCTTACCTTTCAATTTAAAACCTTGTGGTTACACCATATATATTTCTTCCTCAAGCTCACCATGTATGAAAGTAATTTTAAAATCCATATAATCTATTTTTAGATCAAAAGCAATAGATAAAAGAAAACTAATTGAAATTAGCTTAGCAATAAGAGAAAAAATCTCACCAAAAGAAATTCCATCTATGTAATAGAATCCTTTTGATAATGAATCAAATTTATACTTATCTCTATTTCTATTTTCATATCTATACCGAATCCTTTAAAATACCTATGTACTAGTTCCAATAGGTTTTTTACCTAGAGGAAATTTCACCAGGTCCCATGTCTTATTTTTATAGAAGGAATCTATCTATTCCTTTGTGTCCTTCTAAGAATTATTTTGATTTGATCCTAGTTCCTTCTTCACAATATTGGGTTATTCTTTAGTAGCTAATAAAGCTAATAACATAAATACATAGCAAAAATTAGCTTTACAATAACATTTTGGTTCCCTTGTTATTCATTCCAATTTTATAAAAAATGGATTCATTGGTTCTTCATCTTATAGTTCCTCTTATACTACATTTGACTCTTTATCTTATATCTCTCTCTGTGATAGTTCATCTTATGTAGTCACTTCATATTCACATACATTATAGAGAAGGGAAAATGTGTGCTCCTATAAGTGTTTGGAAACTTGTGAATTATGCATGTTTACCCTTAATTAAATTATGGGTGGATGGGATGATGTATAATTTAATTAGGTTTAATAGGGTAAGGTCCATAGATTGATGACTATTCTAATTAATTAAATTCCAACATTAGTTATGCAATATTAGAATAGTTGTCTAGATCATGCAATACAAGATATGCCTTTGAAAATGTAATGGAATAAGTGTACTTAACTTATTTTAGATGATTATGGAAGGCTTTAGGAGTGTAAATTTCTAGAATAGCGATATTTTAACCTATAAGTACCTAAAAAATTATACTGTAACTACAAACCACTCTTGGTTAGGACCGTACCATCCATTCAAGACCACACCATATGGTTTAGCCCCTTCTATACTATTTTGGAATTGCTCTGATTCTAATCCTATAAATTTATGGTTGGTCATCTACTTGGATTTATCTATTGTTATCAAACTCTATTCGTCGTGCAAAAGCAATGAGGCTCTTTGAATGGACTTGAATTCATCTCAAACCCTAACCATGGATGAAGAGTCTTGAAAAATAGACATTATAATGGTTATGGACACCCTTGTGCACCACCAATGTTGTCCCTCAAACTGCACATCGTTCTCCACCTAACATGTGCTATCTAGATAGATCAATAAAATTTGGAAATTTCCTTGACCATACGTGTTTTGAATTGGCTCTTGCTAAAAAATTTGGAGAGATGATATTTAAGTGCTTGTGGATAAGAGATATAACTGCCTTGACCTAGTTTGTAGCTTTAGAATTGATGTGGGTGCTTCACTAATGACTTCAAATGTGCTATTGCAATATTTAGGGAGCTATGTATGCATTTTGCAAGTGTATGAATTGAGTGCTCTAGTGCATTTCCTTAGGATTTCTAGGTTAGCAAATGAGGTAGTGTTTACCTGCTTATATAGGGTTCCATAAATGATTTATTTAAGAAAGGCCGACCCAAAATAAGTATAAGACCCAATGAAATATATTGATTTGAAATAAGAGTAGGAGAACATGTTGGTCCAAGAACATATAAATGGGTCAAGAATAGATATAAATTCTTGACCAAACTATACGACCCTAACTAGAAGCATAAAGTATGCAATGTGAGGTTTGGGACTTTGCATCTGATGTTTCTCTATTGATTTTATGAATTTAATTATTACAATGTGTCAACATGTTAGTGTGCAACGATAAACAAGCTACACATTAGTCCTCGAAAAGTACTAAACATGAATGGAGAAGTTGTATTTATCATCGAAAGAGTGCATAGTCAAATAAAGGGTTTCCAAAGTATAAATTTAAAAAATTGAGTGACTAAATTTCCCCCCTTTACGTATGAATTGAAAATTCCATGCTTAAAGGAAATTGTACTTGAGTATGTAAACACACATTACCTTTTCTTGAATGTTTATTTTGGATTTGCATTATTTTTCTTGGTTTTGACATCCTCGATGATGAAACTTAAAACACAAAGTGTAATCAATATCCATGATAGAGAATTGAACTTAAATCATGTATAACATGTAATAAAAAAATATTTTGCATTTACATATATGTAAAGTGAAAATATGTAAACAAGGAAAGAATACACTTGTTTTCTCATGCTTTGCTTTTTCTTAGAGATTTGTATTTGCTAAAATTCACTAAAGGATCAAGGGTGATCAACTACCAATTTATTTTTAAGACAAATGGGAGTTTTATGTGCATGTAACCCAATATGAAGATGTTTAAGAAAGAGAAGAAGAAAGAGGTACAAATTCACCCTTGCGAAGGAAGAAGACTGTGTACCAAAATTATTTATCAACTCTAATATCTTCCCATTTGAATGTAATAGGAGAGGAAAGCCTACCCATGAAGCCCTTAGCTACATTGTTACCTTCCATAACTCCATGGATCACACCACTGCAAACAGATCTAGACTTTATTTTACAAACAAGGACATATAGTAAAAAAGAGAATAGGTGCCCCCAAACTTTCTCCATATGTCGTATAAATGAGTATGAGCTGAATAAGTGTTGAAATACATGCTAAAAATTTAGTAAAAATATTGAATTAGGAAGAGTATCCATGCCTCCAAGATTCTTGAAACTAAGCCTAAAGTTAAGTGTTGATGTAAAGAATGAATGCAAAATTTCATGCATCTTGTATCGATATGAATTGAGTATTCATGATGTGAAAATTTACAAAAAACTTGTATGCATGGGTGGAAATCTAAAAATGTTGAAAAACCTACATAAATTGCCTTTGGTTAAAAAACAGGTGGGAGGCGGGGGGGTCATTACTGTAGAGATTATCATATAAATACTCAAACATTTAGGTTAGTTTGGTTAGATAACTAAAAATTGCTCTCAACTTGCAAAATGTTACTTTTTTTCAATGTATGAAACAAATTTCAAATATGCTCTTTTGCCTTCAAATACTCAAAATAGCTTATCCGATCCTTCAAACACGTTTATTATCCTCTATCTAGGATAACTCAACCATCTAGGTCACTGAAATTACAAGAAATGGCTAGTTTGATCACCTTTGCAAAAACTACCTATTAGGCTACTCAAGAAAAGAGGTTTTGGTGAGTTTTATTTTAGAAAAATCTATAATTCCGCTAAAAAAGTTATCAATTGTTTTGGATACCCTTTACAAATTTGTAGGTGTAGGAGAAAGTGTTTGACGTAACTCTCAATGCAAGTGTCTTTTTCTTACCAGCTTCCTTCAAAGCTTGACCTCCTCCACTAGCCCTTCCTCAAGACATAATCAAGTGTATATTTTGTTTCAATGCCTCACATCACAAACCAATTACCTTTTTAGGCACCCATTTGGGAAAATATCATGTATGTAAAATTACAAGTATCACTCCTTTGTAAAAAGTTACTAAACATCAATATTTTAGTTCATAATTAGGCCTTCTTTTAGGTATGCCCATGTTTGTACCTTAACTAGTAAGATTTTCCCCTAATTGAAGTTTTATCCAAGAAAATTTCTCCTTAGATCTTGTTTAAGACTCCGAGAAGATGGGTTCTTAAAAGTTTAACCCTTGGAAATGAGTTATAAATACTCTATTCTCTTTCTCGTTCCAAACCCTAAGAGGGTTACCTATAGGCCCAATGAGGTTTGTTTAATTTATAAATCACTTAAAGGATAGAATCAAGAACTAATATCTCTTCCACTGGTCTGTCTCTACCTTATCAACCTTATCATGCTAATAGTGGACCACCTTCTTATTTATTTTATACATGCATGACAAGTTTCTTCATCACTTACTCTGTGCAAACAAGGTTTCACAAGCTTTCAACAATGCCTCCAATTAGTTCACTCCCTCTTATTTCTTGATAACTTAGGCCCGAAGGTTTTTAAATATTGAGAAACACTTTAACACCACTGTACTCACCAACTTCACATTTTCCTTTCCTTATCTTGGTTCCACCTTTCTTTTTCTTGACTGTACTCATAAGTATAATATGATACAGGTTGAGTGAGTTTTCCTCAACAAATAAAAAAAAAAAATTCCTTATAAGCTATAAAACATATATTATTGAACACATACTAATCATATAAGCTTAAGAAGACAATCACACACACTGTTTCCTTCTCTTATTGATAATTCATACACCACATTCCATTCAACGTAGTATGCATGCATCCAATTAACACAAAAACCTTTCTTGGAGATCCAATATTCCTTTTTCTTGATTAACCAATACCAAAAAAAATTAAAAATTCATATTTAAGACCTCATTTTCTCAAAATTGTCTCATTACTAACTACTAGAGTCTCATGACATGGTCATGTTCAGAGGTTACATTACAAGAAAGCAGCTAAACCAAGATTAAGGAGTTACAAACCCAAATTAACATCCTAATGACATTTCAAGACCTTATAATGTTCACAAAACCCCTAATGAACCTATAAAGACCCTCTATATTACTTACACCCACTAAGAAATCAAAAATTGGCTCATGCAAGATTCAAAAATTGAAATTTGCAAAAATGGAGGGATACTCCATAGCTTGAATTCTTGACCTCCAGAGCTCAAAAAGAAAACATGAATGACCCGTAAGACACCTCTAAAGACATAATCAAGCCAAAATTCATCAAATATACCTAATCTATTCTTAGGAGTGATTCTCCCATATCATACCCCCAAGGAAATGAGAAGTCTTCTTAGAGTGGTTTTTCTTGCAAGCTCCTTATTCTTCTTCTTTCTTTACTTCCATTTAAACCTGATCTTCTAAGAGTGCTCCTTGAATAATTTTGTTTCTTCAAGTGTCTCTAGTGACTCTACCATTCTCTTTTTAGGTCTTCTCATCCTTGAATCAATTACCTTAATGAGCCCATTAACTGTATTACGACTGTATACTATCCTTTTCACCTTTTGACTGAGATTATGCACTTGGTTCATACCCACATGTGTTGGTTCTTATTTTTCTTTGAATGTTAAACTATGCTTGAAACCTTATTTTTGATCTTCTTGATTCATTTCAGCTTCAAGATCGAGAAATTTAATCTTTTTCTTGAGGTATTCACTTTCGTATGACTATTCCCACTTCACTTCATCTATCACACCTGCATAAAAAAACACTAGAAGAAAGATTAATTTGCAAATTTTGAGTTTATTCTCCATTATTTACCTTCATCTCCTCTTCCTACTTTCTCTTTCCTTGTTCTTGCACTATTTTTTATACTTGAGATGTTTTGTCATACTTTTCATGATTATTTTTGTCCTTCACTAGACCTGATTGCTTCATGCTTGTTTCATGGTCTAAGTTGTATCCTTCCTTAACTACCTCTAAAATCTGATCACTGTCCTTATAATAAGCATGATCTATATATCCTCCTTCTTCACCTTTGATACTCATTCTTCTTTGCAAGTTTCCTTTGTATTCCTTCTCTTCACTTATATATTCCCACATCTTCTTAATTGTGCAAAATTTACTTTCTTTCACATCATAATCTTATTCCTATTGAAAGAATGTTGTCAATCCCAAGAACATCACTCTAGGATGCTCTTTATACCATGCTTGTCTATCCTTTAATGGATTCAAGGTATGGCACTTAAAATCCCTCCTTCCAAAAAAGGTGACTTGCATGGAAGAAAGATTTCCCAATAAGTGCAAAATTGAGATAACAATTTGGCGACTTCCCAAAAAGGGACTTGCATGAATTCCTGCTAGATGAAGAGATCATTTGCCTTTTTGTATCCATTAGGCATGGAGTCATGGTTGGTGTCATGGTAAAGAATAATGTTTTCCTTTTCTTCTGGAAATGAACACTTGAGGCTTGATTTTAGTTGTTCTACATTTTTTCTATTAGAAAATGAGAAATTGTCATGGAAACTATGGGTCTACTCTATTGCAAATTTTGAAGAGCTGGCACATTCACCTAGAGGCATGTTGAACTGTATAACAATGCAAACCTGGAGCAACAAAAAACTTGTGCCACAACACTTAGGGAAACAAAACCTAAGCTATGAAAAACAATGTGCATACGCACTTAGGGGAAAATTAAAAACTCTATGCTAATATTTACAAGGGTGGAACCTTCCCTTTTCAGTAGCAATGTTTGAGATGGATCCCATTTATTGGGATGTACAATTCTTCACCATCCAATTTATCCAGTTGTAAGGCATTCACTACTTGTGCACCTTTTGATCATGTAAGGGCCACTCCAAATGGCATCAAATTTGGAATGCTTTCCTGTTCTTTTCCCAATCCGCATCCCACTTTAGAACTAAGTCCCCTTCTTGAAAGGTCCTTGTTCTCACTTTCTTGTCAAAACTCTTCTTGATCAATTCTTGATCCTTTTCCATGCTCTACATTACATGCTCTCTTGCTTCTCCTACTTCCATTAGCTCTACATACCTGATTTCCATGGGTTCAAACTCGGCCAGTTCCAACTGTTTCATAAGCTTTAGAGCGGGAAACTCCAATGATATGGGAAATATTGCCTCTTTTCCATATACAAGCTTGTATGAGGAGTTACCTGTGGATATTTTGGATGTGATCCTATCAGCCCATAGAGTTGATTTGAGCTTTGTATGCCAAGTTCTCTGATTTTCATCAAGAGTCCTTCTGATAATCCTTAATAGGTTCTTGTTTGTGGACTCTGCTTGGCCATTACCTTGAGGGTAATAGTTTGATGAAGTGTTGAGGTATACACCATTCTTAACTACCCATTCAGTGATCCTTGTACCAAGGAATGCCAATGCATTATCAGATATAATAGTGGCAGGGACTCCAAACCTGGTGGTTATTCCTTCATAGAAATCCAAGATGTTGGATTCATTTGCTTCTTTTAGTGCCACTGCTTCAGTCCACTTGGTGAAGTAGTCTGTTGCTGTAAGTATCCACTTGTGGCCCTGGCTTGAGTTTGGGTTAATCACCCCAATGAAGTCTAGTCCCCATTGCATGAATGGCTGATCCACTGAAATTGGGTGAAGGGGCAGGGCTGCTAACTTCTCTTTTCCTGTGAAGAATGCACACTTCTTGCACTTCCTGATCCATGAGTAGTAGTCCCTAAACACTGTAGGCTAGTAATAACTAGCTTTCATGATCTTGAGAGATGTTACTCAAGGGGAAAAGTGACCTCCTACTTCTCCATCATGAAACTCATGCAACACTTTCTCAATTTGGCCTGTCCCAATGCACCTCAATAGAACACTATTGATATCCTTTTTAAACAAGACACCACCAACAAGCACATATGGGATGGCTTGTAGTCTGAAGTATCTCCTTTTTTCTTTGTTCCATTCTAGAGGGCACAAACCTATTTGAAGGTAATGCACCAAGGCTTGGGTCCAACATGGAGCAGGTGCATCATTAGTTGGTTGTTCTTGATCATTTTATAGTAATAGGAAAACCTCTTCTTTATCCACTGACTCAGCTTGTTGCTTGGAAGTGGGTTGTTCACACAGACCCTTGCCACAAACCATTTTGGTCACCTTGATCTCAATGTCATATTCCATTACTCGAGTGATCCAACCTGCTCTCTTCTCATTCAAGTCCTTGTTCAGGAGAAAATCCTTGACACCAGCATGAGATACTAGCAGTTGAATCTTATTGTTTGAGACCAAATGTCTGAACTTCTTCAAGCTCCTAATAACAGCAAGGACATGTTTTTCAATGAAAGAGTATTTTACCTCGTAGTCCTCCAAGCTCTGACTGAAGAAGGCTATGGGTTGTTCTGAACCTTCCTTGTTGTCCTGGACCAAGATGGCTGAGATGGTGTCTGACCCTCCAAAAGCATACAACATGAAGTCTTTTGAGAAGTCTGGGTTAATGAGAGTTGGGGCTTGTGATATTGTGAGCTTGATGGCCTCAAAACTCTCTTTGCCTTCTGTTGTCCATTTAAATGCAAGACTCTTCTTTAACATCATTGTTAAAGGCTTCACAAGAGTGGAAAAATCAGGTACAAACCTGCAAACAAAGTTTATCCTCCCCAAGAAGCTTTGGAGAGACTTTTTGTGTTGTGGCAATGGAAGTGTCTGGATGGCTTCAACTCTTTTAGGATCAATTGCTAACCCTTCTCTAGAGACAATGTGGCCCAACAATTTACCCTCATGTGCCAAGAATACACATTTCTTTGGGTTTAAGGACACTCTGAACCTTCTACATCTCTGGAATACCTGTCTGAGGTGGAAGAGATGGTCTGCAACATTTTTTGAGAAAATGGTGATATCATCCAGATACACCAGAACTATATTGTTAATCAAGCCTTTGAATGCCATGTCCATAGCTCACTGAAATGTTGCTCTGGCATTTGATAGTCCAAATGGCATCTTCTTATAAGCATATGTACCCCCATTTGGTGGTGAAGGTTGTCTTGAACTGATCCTCCTCTTTCACCATTATCTGGTTATAGCCTGAGTATCCATCTAGCAATGAAAACCTCTCAGAGCCAACTAGAACCTGTAGGATCTATTCCATTGATGGAAGTTGATAGTGATCTTTGAGTGATGCTTTGTTTAGATCATGGAAGTCCACACACAGTCTGATCTCTCCACTTCTTTTCCTCATAGGCACTAAGTTTACAACCCAACTTGAGTGCTTGATAGGGAAGATGATGTTGGCCTCAATAAGCTTGTTCAACTCTTTTCTCATGAGAGGCTCTATGTGAGGGTTCATTGGCCTTGGATTCTATATGAAAGGCTTATATCTTGGATCTAGCTCAATTGTGTGTTGTGCCAACTTTGGGTTGAAGCCTCTTAAATATTTGTAAGTCCAGGAAAAGACATCTGGGAATTCTTGACAAAGTTGAATAAACTCATATTTTTCTTGTTGAGTGCTTACCTTGCCAATCTGCAACATTTTTCCTTCTTCTATGAAAATGGGCTCTGAATCTTCACCCTTTACCTGAATATTCACCTTCTCCTTTTGGAATTGGTCATTTGGGTTGAAGATTGATTCCAAAGTGACAAGACCCTTTGGTAGTTTGTTGGTCCTCAGCTGCACCACTTGATCGCCATACTGCTTGCTCTAGTTTGTCTTGGTTCCTGGAGGAGAACTTAACTTATTCTTGTAAAAAATTGATAGTTTTCTAGTCATTCTTGAAGACCTGCCAACTTGTGTTATTATCAGGGACAGCTGGTCTCACAACCACTTTGATATGGGGCTGAGACTTATCACTCTTGATACTCTCTACAACATCAAATGTTGCCCCAATTGCTGCCAATCTATCTGCCACTTCATTCTTCTTCCTCGGGATGGAATTGATGTTGAATGCTTCAAAGTCCTCAATGAGGTCCCATACCTAGTTCTTGTATCTCTTTAACAGGTCGTTCTTGGCAGCATTTTTTCCTCAAACCTGATTAGCAACTAGTTCACTATCACCAAACACTTGCAAGTTCTTTATACTCCTTTTCCTTGCCCAATGCAGTCCATGGACCAAAGCCTTGCATTCTGCTGTGTTGTTTGAATAGGAAAATTGGAAACAAAAAGATGAGTAGTATTTCATACCTTGGGGGGAAACAAGCATAGCTCCTCCTCCGGCTCCTTGTCTACTTCTTGAGCCATCAAAGAACAACTGCCATACCTCATTATCATCTCTGTGGTCTGGCTTAATGATGTCAGGAAGAGGATGATTCTCCTCATGCAAATAGTAGACTCCTAGCTCAGATTCCTCCATCTCTTTATAGGGGTCAAAAGCATGCCTCTTGTTCACCCACTCGTCGAGGGTCAAGTCTGGGATACACCCCACCTTGGTATCTACTTCACAAGTGCTTGGGAGATCCTCTTGATCAAAGGATGAACAATTGGCATTGATCGGGATGGGTACATAAGACTCAATATGGTAATCTACAATGGGCTCAAATGTGATTGTGGCCTTAGCTCCATACCTTGTTCTAAAGAGCATGTGTGACCAATCAACAGACAGATAGCCTCCAATCTTAGTAGTGAAGTCTCTTGACAAACACAATGCAAAATGTGGTGGTAAGTCTATGACTGATACATTTTTGCAATACAGTCACATTGGGGAGGCGTGCAGTGTGAGGCTCAAATCTTTGATGACTCCAATAGTTTTCACTGTTGTCCCATCCAATTACACTACCCCTAGAGATGACTTCATATTGAAGACCTAGCTAATCGGCTATTTGTTTTGGCATTACAGCTACGTGCCCCTAAATCAATCATGCAATTATGTACCAATTTGTCCCCAATGATCAATGAAACATAGAATGGAGGGGGCTTCAGATTCTTTCCTTGTTGTCCTCCATGATTTCCCCCAGTCTGAGCTGCATTGGTAAACACTTTCTCTTGCTGGTTAGGGGGCTGATTTGAGCTTGACCAATTGGCCATAGCAGTCTGTAATAGATCTCTCTGTCCTGGAATGGCCAATGACTCCCACATTGAAATATTCACATTTGTCTTCTTCATTTGTTCAATGATGTTAAATGAGCTATCCTTTTGCTGCCCCTTTCCTGGTACATTTTTCTCTTGCACATGGGTTGTTACAACCGGTGCCTGAGTGGGTTTGGAAGGTGGCTTGGGCTGACTCTGCATATTGGGAGTTGCATTCTGAGTGCCAATACCTTGTGGAGTAATGGAGGGTTGAGGATTACCTAAGTTTGGTGATTGTCCCTCTCCAATATTCCTTTTCTTGGACCATGTATTGGAAGCTACACTTTGAGAAGGTGTTTGATTCATCCCACAGAAGTCTTCAGCCTGCCAATTGACAAGCATAGTCTCACTTGGAGATGCTTCTTGTTGAGCTCCTTGCTGCTGATTTTCTTCTTGGCTAGACTCTTGTGACACACCAATGGTCTGTACCATCAAGGCCTGGTTTAGTGCACCATTAAAACACATTGACTGGTTGTGAGGCTGATTGCATGGGAAACACCAGTCATATTCTTGGGCCATGTTGTTTTGTGCTAGAACCAAGGCCCTTGATGTTGAAGCTGTGTTTGGATCATATGACTGGAAAGGCCTAACAACTTGAGGTTGTCCTTGGTTTTGGTTCTGATTTGTAGCCTAAGTTGGTGGCCTATTTTGCTGATATGGGGGTCTAGCCTGATACTAAGTTTGAGGCTGATATGGCCTAGAACTCTGAGCTTGCTACCTTTTGATAGTTACTAACTCATTCCCTAGGTTCTACAATTGTTTCATAACTTCTTGAAGCTCTTTTGAAGTGCTAGAAGATGAGGTAGAGGCTTCAGTTGAACTCTGATTCCTAGGAGTAGGTATAGGAGCTAATGTGGGTGTCTGACTAGTGCTTGAGGCTGATAGTTCTGGGTATAGAGGCATGGGTGGCCTAGGAGCAAGTTTTCCAGCCTGAATTAAACAATTTTCAGCTCTTATGGAAATTTCATAGGATGTAGGTAAGGTGGTGCCTCCCATTGATTGAATCATTAAAGAATATCAGAATTTAGAGCTCTAAGAAAGTATAAGAAAGCACCTTCATCTGTGGGCCTTACAGCCAATGGAATCCTATCCCATGTCCTTTGAAATCTGAGGTTGAAATCTGTCAACTACTCATTAGGATCCCTCTTGATTGTTGTCAGTTTCTCCAACAAGGATAGATTATCTCCCTTTTCTCCAAATTGATTATGAAGAGCTCTGCACAGATGGTCCCAAGTTTGAATAGAGCCTGTTGTTAGACTCCTGAACCATTGTGAAGCTTTACCCTTGAGTGAAGAGGCTAGTAACTTGACTGCAATGTCCATCTCAGTGATCTCATGAATTACATAGATATTTGCAATGTCTTGAATGTGGTCACTAGGAGAAGTCTGGTTCTCTCCAGTGAAATATGGGATGCTCTTTAATGCTGCAATTGGGACTAGATTTTGTGCATTAAGGGTGAGTGGGCTGCTGCCAGTGAAATTGACATAAGGATTTGGTTGTGCCATCCTGATTGGCCTAAGAACCCTTGTTGATTGAATGAATGGCCTACCAGGAGGAGGTGTTGACAAGGTTCTGTTTGGTGGAGATGGAGACCTCTGGGCTCTTCTCCCTCTTCCCCTTTTTGTCTGGGGACAAGTGTAGATAGAAAAATAGTCCCTCCTCTCTGGTTCTTGACATTTTTTTTATTCTTCTCATGAACTTGATAAGCTTGGATCATTGAAACCAAGTAGATTCTGATTCTTTTGGAGTCACCAGATGTGTAATTTCAAAGCTTCTTAAAAGCTAAAATTACAGCAAGTGCACATCAATCTTGCTGCAATAAAGATAGAGACTTCTTGGTCCCACCGGGTGTGCCAAAACTGTTAGTGTAGAATCACAACACCCCTGAATGCCTACAACTAGATGGGTTGAGACTCTCAGTGTGATTGCACAACATGGAGCATCTCTCAAAGTGTGGGACCTTGCGAGTTGAGAGAGCTCTCTAGATTAAGGCTGGTTCCTATTCCTCTGTTTAGGTGCACACAAATAAATTGCAGAGGATCTATTCTAAACCTACTCTATCTTACCAAGGAGACAGGGGTTGAGAAGATCCAAAAAATAAACCTAAGCTAATGAGGTGATGCACCAAAGGAATGTTAAACACTCATTTTGCAAGCTAACACAGACCATAAAAATGTAATGCAAATGCCATGCACAGATAACCAAACTGCAATGAGAGATCAGAAGGGAACAATAAACACATGAGAGGGTCGAGAATCATCCACAGACATATATTATTGCTCCAAAAGTCAATACAGTGCATTACAGTGGCCAAGAGGTAAAATCTTGCATTACAACTTGAATGGGAGGTTTGGAAACTCCACAAATTTGCTTATAGACAAGGGAAGAAGGGAGAGTGCAAAACAAAAATGTCTAACCTTTTACAATGAGCCCAACCCCTTCTTTTATAGATGCAACATAGGGAGAAGAAGGAGAGAGAGGTGGGAAAACTCGATTTGAAACTTAGCTACCAACCATTAATGCTCCTACAAATCACCCACAATCTGTCAAATCCACCACTCCATGTCTGCTCGGTGCTTTGAAGAAAGAAGAACGATGGATTAAATCCAATTTGATCTAGTTATTGGAGTAATCAGATCATGTATTAATGGTGTGAAGAGAAATTTTCCCATTTTTCACCCACCTAACCTTGCCAAAATTAAAGTTTCAGATTTCCATGGCATAGAGGAGGTCGAGATCTTTCCAATGGTACCAATTTTGTCGAATTTGGGCACTGGATCGGAAGATATGCCAATTTGAATATTTGAATCGGGTCTGTACAAAAATGGCAGAAACTAGTTATCAGAACAGGTCCATGGGCCCGAAATTCACTTTTTGCCAAAAACCCCCGCAATCTTTTGGTCAAAAAACATCCTCTACCGGTCCATATTTTCCATTTGGGAAAAAAATCACTCCAAGGCCCGCCACCCACATTCAATATAGGCCTGACACGTGGCTCCTTGGGCATCAGCGAAGCCAAAAATTTAAAATTACCTCTGGTGACCCACCATCCCACTTTGACTTAGAATATGGCCACGTGTAGGGCTGGTGCTCATTTTGGGGACCACTTTTGGATTTTTCTTTTGAAATTGCGTCAGGCTGACACGTGGCTTCTTCCATGGCTTTTCTTTGTTCCTTTATGTTTTTACTAAGTCCTTTTTCTTGGCAAGGCCATATATCTGACCTGGGACATGTGGAGGCTTGGCACTTGTCTAAGGACCCACTTTTAGATCTATCTTTGAAGATGTGTCGGCTAACACGTGGAAGCCTTGTGCTCCTTTGAGTCTCTGCTTTGAGCCACCTTTGAATGTGTGCGTCATTAAGACATGTGGTGCCTTCCACTTGCACTTCATACTTAACCAATTTAGCATAGGAGAAAAATCACGAAGGTATAGGAAGGTGTCACGCGCGGAGGTGTAGAGTCAGACTCTCAAGGACTTAGCCAATTTTGGGGATCAGGTCTATTCTTAGAGATTGGCATGCGGAGCACACAAAGCAATGCCGAGACTTGCGCACCACTCTTCATGGAGATTTTTGAAGGACATGTCAACTCACTCTTGCATGGGCATAAGTTAAGAATAGATCCATCACTTTAGTTAACTATCAACAATCTATAGATAGCATACTTGCATGTATGGCTATAATTGTAAGAAGGCACGTGGCTATTATTAGCATGTGACCTATTTCTGGTAGAGTTAAGTGGTGAAGGGCTAGTTCCCCACCCTATATATATGTAATGAATTACTTAGAAAATATATAGACACATATAGAGATACAGATGGAAACATATGCTTTGAAGAATGGGAAAACACGAGTACATGCGACTGGATAGTTGTAACAGATCCATGCGCACATGCCTGGTATTGTATGAAGTTTCTGTATTGTTGGTATGATGAATAGATAAAGGAAATTGGCTGAAAAACAGTGTTTGATGTGTTTTATCAATGCATGTTATTATTTTCATGATGATTTACCTTTAAGCGCTTATAGATCTGGTTAAATATAATGATGAATAGATGGATTAGTTCCTAAAATATATGTTTACTGCTTTATCATACCACCATTCTGCTACTGCAACTCTTAAGAGGGACCCGGTACCTTTGCGCGCTTCGGGTGAGCGCTCAGCCTAGGCTGAGTGATGTGCCAGCGCGACTAGGTGTTAACTAACAATTCTAGGCTGCATCATTGGTTCCATTGCCGGGACCTCTTTTTCAGTTGTTTCAGAATGGTTCACGATGAAGACATACCGGCTAACTTTGGCGAGCGTTGAAGAATGGATTCATGATTTGGAGGAAGAATACGCACGGAGGTTTGACACTGGATCCAGATTTAGCACACGCACTTGGGTAGAGCAGAATCTGTATGACAGTTTATACGAAAGCTTCTTTGTTATCTTTCCAGTAGAATTATACGAATGGTTGACTGCATATGCATCTAAGTGGAATTGGAGGTATCACACACTTGTTTGGACACAGGAGGAATTTCAAACACTATATGATGCTGACCTGAGCTGGACTCGCGCGGTAGATACCTGGTTTCATGGTGTCCTAAACAGCTATATTTTGGAGTATTCAATTTTGACTTATTCGTGCCCAGAAGTAGCGGAGTTCCAGTTTCTACGGTATCCTAGAGGGACGTATTTGCAAGGTATTCCACTGGCAATCAAAATACTAATGGTAACGTTGAACTTGGAAGCTAAACCCATGGAAAGCTAAAAGAATCTCCACGCACGGGGGCAGGAACAGGATTGGTGAAAGATGGCAGACCTAGCGGCAGCACGGAAAAGGGAAGAGAGGTGGCTGAAGTATGATGAGGCACGCGAGAGGGAATTATGCAAGAGACAAGAAATTGCAGAATGGATGGTGTTGTGGAGAGAGATGGCTCATGAAGGATTTGAGGCTCATGCGGAGGAAGAAGAGCAAGAGCATTAGGAACTCCCCCATCTAGGAAATCATGACATAGAACCCTCTTCGGCCTCACATGGAAGCACGCCAGTAGATATGACCTGGGCCGGGGCGCATCTAAGCCAACCTGTTGACCTAGCCCTTGCACTTGGTTTTCCAGTATCTAGTACAACAAGTAAAAATAGTTTTAATTTAGGAAGTGAAAGCACAGAAATAGGTCAGACAACAAGTACATCAATGGCAGCATAGACAGCTTCATTATTCTTTGGGGGTACATTTTCAGGCTCATCATCTGCACAGAATATGAGCGCGCCAAGTGTGGGAATCACCTCTGGAGCTAGGGACCACTTCCCAGACTGTAGGGGTCCAGTATAGTACCACTGTTGGGGCACAGGGGAGTGCATCCATGGGCCCTATTCCAAATTCTGGAGGAGGATCAGGTGGTATGGGTAGTTCTAGTTCTGGTGGTTCAGGTGGTATTGGAGGAAGAGGAAACCAAGGAGGTTCTGGGTCGGGTGGTCAAGGCCCGCAGCAACCCCAGAACATTTATATGGAGATGTCCCTTCATCTCCCAGAATACAGAGGTATCAAGGATGCTGCTGAACATGTTCATATGTGTGAAATATTGTGGCATGCAAAAGGTATTATGGCCTCTGAGCGCAAGGCAAGTCAATTTGCTACTACATTGCAGGCGCGCGCGCACAGCTGGTATAGGAAGTTTGATCCCAATCAAACTTGTATTGACTATGCAGCATTGAAAGATGCTTTCTTAAAAGAGTTCCACATCCCAGAGTTTGAGCAGAAGAGTATAAGCACACTCAAGGATATAAAGCAAGGCACTACTGAAAGTGTACGTGAGTATGATGCACATTTTAAAACACTTCTATCCAAACTCTCTTATGACATTCATGCAAGTCAGCATGCACAATGGTTTGTCAGGGGATTGATTACCCCATTTCAAAGAGCACTGTCACATAAGACTTATACCGATCCACGTGAAGCATTGGAAGCCACTTTACGTGCTGAAGCAGTTGGGAGTATTGACACTGGAGTTAGTCCATTTTTGGAAGCTCAGATAGCAGCTATGGAAAAATAGTTAGAGAAATTATCGGCAAACTCAGCTCATGAAACACGCTCAGGAATCTGGTGTACAGATTGTGAAGTGGAAGGGCACACCAAGGATAGTTTCCCTCACAGAACTGTACGTTCATTGTTATTAGACTGTGAGATTTGCCATTTGAATCATGATGCTAGTCACTACCCCTTACTACAACGCGTGATCAGGAAAAATGTATCCTCCTTTTGTAAAATTTGTAGGTCCACGACCCATGATACTGAGGACTGTAGATTGATTGGCCAGATCCATGATGCCATTGATATTGGGGTCAGACAGGTGAGTGTGGCTGATAATTCTAAAGGGAAGAATGAGCATCAGGATAGGGATTATAATAAAATGTGCTATGACAGGAATGACGGAAGGTTTGAAGGGGTTCGTGAAAGGGGACGAGGATATCGAGGTGGATATGGAGGATGAGGCCGAGGTGGAGGAAGGAGTGAATTCCCTCAAGGAACTTGCTATACATGTGGTTCACCTGACCATTATAGGTGCAAATGCCCGCAGAATATTTCCTGTTCATTTTGTGGAAAGGGGCATAGTTATGAAGAGTGTCTGGACTTGTATGAGCATCTCAGTAAGCAGCACAAGCAAGAAAACAAGGGCGCAGGGATGGTTAGAATCCAGCACATGATAGAGAATCAGTGGATGCCAAAGTTAACACCAGAACCTGAGGTGGTAACAGTCAAGATAACCACACGAGCTGAGGCGGCACGCACAAGAGAGGTGTTGCAACAGAAGCCGACAATCACTAGGGAGGAGGTTTTGCATGCTAGATATCCAGATCCAGCTCATCAGAAAGAAGTCTATCAGGAAACAATGGAGGTCCTTAGGAGCCTTCAAGGTGAGATACAAGGTTTAAAAGAGTAGTCTCAGAAATTGGAGCACAAGGATACAGAACAGGCCCCGTCGGATATTGACGACATCAGAGAGGTATGTAGAATGTTGCGCCAGGAGAATATTATTCCTTTATTAGGAAATTGGTTGAAAGGGAATACTCCACGCATGGGAACTGAAACTAAGAGACAAATACTTCATGTGAATCTTCCCCCTGATAGCATTGACTACGACAAGGAGATCACTTTGAATGCTGTTGTGGATGGATGGCTGTTGAGAAATATCTTGATTGACACAGGTGCGGAAGTAAATGTACTTACATTAGATGCATGGGAACAAATGGGGAGACCCCCATTGCAGCCATCATCTAATGATGTATTGTTCATGGCAAACAGAACAAAAGCTACTCCCATAGGAGTTTTGAAGGATGCATCTATCACTATACAAGGGGCCAAGTTCACAGGAGACTTTGAAGTGCTAGCGCTTGCGGAAGCAGATAGTTTCCCAGCTTTGCTTGGGCACCCTTGGTGTTATGCGAACAATGCTGATTTGAGGTTTAACAAGGGGTATATCAGCTTCAAGAACAAGGAGGAAAGGGTCATAATACCATTGACAGATGGGAAATCCGTGCCATATGTGGAACCTTTAAGTGAAGAGGACTTGAACAGAATCTATATACGCGTTATTCGGGACCCAGAGGTCAATGATCCATCTAAGGAAGGAATCCTTCATTGGGAAGATTCTCAGTCAATCAGTGATACTACTAGTATTGCTTGTGATAATTGGGCTCATGGCACTTATGAACTGGTGGGGCACGAAGTTAAGCACGTGGTTACTTGCAAAATGGGTTTTCACTCTGTTCGATGTATAGGTCGCGCAGTACCCCGCTATACTGGATCTGAAGATTTGGCTGGATTTTTACAGGTCATGGAAACAAACTGGGTTGACCAGCTTAAACGACGAGATATGTTGTCATATACTTTGGGTGGGATGGCCACGCACTGGTGGGTAGTCCACAGGGATAATCTCTTAGAATGGGGAATGATTGGGACCACCTTATCAACCAGGTTTTCAAGAAGTAATGCACCTACAAAAATAAGCCCTTATCATGGTGATCAACCTGCTCAACATCATATCCAGCAGTGTGAGAGACTCTGGATAGTAGGACAGGAAGCATTACCACCCTCACTTTGGGTGCATCAGTTTTATTCTACTCTACAAGGTTGCGCGCGTGCTTGGTATGTCTATGCTGAATTACATCGCGACACTGGCAATTGGAAAACTTTGACTGCAGGGATGATCCAAACTTTTGACTTCTTTTCATCTACACCACCAGTGAACACAACTTTAAGCTTTATCAAGTGCTTAACTATGGGAGACAGTGGGAAAGTGGAAGAACTTGTTCAGGAATTATTTGGTGAGACAGAGACAGGGGCACATTTTGCGATGAAGAAGATGATATCATATTTCTTGAGCACGCTTCTCTGGAAAAAGATAAGGGGAAGATGGTTTACATAATTGATGAGGAGGAAGTTGAGCACTTGGACGTGGATCATTCACATGGAACACGTGAAGTGTTATCCAGTGCGGATGTAGATGCATGCACATATCATGAACCTATGAAGACAACAAAGGTCAATATAGGCACAGAAGCTAAACCTAAGGAGGTGATAATTGGGGATTACTGGTCAGAATCAGAGGTAGCAAAGATCATAGAGTTACTTCGAGACTATGAGGACTTATTCCCAAGAGGATACCATGAACTTAAAGGCATGCATATATCACTCAGAGAAATGAAGATTAAGCTCAAGGAAGGTGCGCGCCCTGTTAGGAAGTGACCATATCGGATGAATCCCAATTTGCATGAGAAAGTAAAGGAGGAGATTGACAAGATGTTGAAATCTGGGATCATTCGACCATTGGATGAATCAGAATGGGTCAGTCCTATGGTGATAAGCATAAAAAGGATGGTAGGATTCAAATTTGTGTTGATTATAGGGAGTTGAATGCAGCATGTGTTACAGATCCCTTTCCTACGCCATTCATGGAGGAAATATTAGGAGTGGCTGGGCATGAAATATATTCATTTACAGATGGGTTTTCAGGGTATCATCAGGTTAGGATTACCCCAGAAGATCAAGAGAAGACCACCTTCACTACTGAATGGGGAAGCTTTGCCTATACTGTGATGCCCTTTGGATTGAAGAATGCACCTGCTGTATTTTCAAGGATAGTGGTACAAGCCTTCAAGGATTTTATTCATAACTTCTTACAGGTCTATCTTGATTATTGGACCATTTATGGGCTGATTAAGGATCATTGTGACAATCTGCGCTTAATGTTTGAAAGATGTCAACAGTTGAGTATCTCATTGAACATCAAGAAGTGCATCTTTGCTACTCCCTTTGGCACACTTTTAGGACATATTATCTGTAAGGAAGGGTTGTTGGTTGATCCAGCTAAAGTTGCAGTCATCATTGGCTTGAAAGCACCAGCCAGTCAGCACGAGGTGCATGGATTTTTGGGTCATACAGGGTATTACAGGAAGTTTATAAAAGGGTATGCAAAATTTTCACACCCTTGGAAGAATTGCTCCAGGGAAAATGTACATTCTACTGGGGGGAGTCACAGCAGCGCGCGTTTGAGATATTGAAGGAGAAACTTACTACCGCACCTATCTTGCATTTTCCTTCATGGGATAAACCTTTTCATGTTCATGTGGATGCCTCTGGCACAGCCATTGGTGTTGTCTTAGCTCAACCAGGAGAAGGTATCGTTGATCATCCCATTTGCTTTGCTAGTAGGAAGTTGACCCCTGCAGAACAGAATTATACCACTACAGAGCATGAGGCCTTGTCCATGATCTATGCCTTGCACAAATTTCATCAGTATTTGTTGGCTACACCATTTGTGTTTTATACAGATCACATGGCATTAAAATATTTGGTGAACAAGCCCATTTTACAGGGGCACATATGCCGATGGGTACTCTTATTTCAAGAGTTTGACTTTACGGTTGTGGTAAAACCAGGAAAAAGCAATTCTGGACTAGATCACCTATCTATAATTCAATCAGGGGAAGAGGCACAAACAATAGAAGAGACCATTCCTGATGCACAGCTGTATAGGTTACAATGCACCATCAGAATTAGAGGACATTGTTTTCTTTCTAAAGACTAGTATGGCACCAGACGGCATGAAAGCTTTAGAGAAGAAGCAACTTGCTATTCGCACGGCACCATTCATGCTAATTAATGGTGATTTGTACAAGCTAGGTAGAGATGAGGTGTTACGCCATTGTGTCTTGGAGCATGAACGAAAGGACATAATGGAAGAAGCACATGGTGGTATTGCAGGTGGCCATTATGCAGGTGATGCAACAGCGTGCAAGATCCTACTTGCTGGGTTGTGGTGGGAAACATTGTACAAGGATTGTAAAGAGTATTGTAAGACATGTGACCATTGTCAACGTCTCGGTCGACCAGGACAAAGGGATGAGATGCCCCTACGACCAATAACAAGTGCAGAACCCTTTGAGAAATGGGCAATTGACTTTGTCGGGCCTATTTCACCAGCCACGCGCAGGACTGGATCACGCTATATCATCACTTGTACAGATTATCTTACCCGATGGGTAGAAGCAACACCTACAAAGGACTGTACAATGGCTACAACAGCAAGGTTCTTATGGGAGAATGTTCTTACAAGGTATGGTTGTCCTTTAAGTTTAACAAGTGATAGGGGCACACATTTTTTAAATGAGACAATAAGAATTCTTTTAGATGAGTTTATGGTTGCCCACCATAAAACTACACTCTATCACCCTCAAGAAAATGGGACTGCTGAGGCTTTTAACAAGATTTTGAGCCACACATTGACCAAGATTTGTGATGTTGGAAGGAAAGATTGGGATGATAAAGTATCTGTTGTTCTTTGGGCTTATAGAACAACATACAAAAGATTGAACAAAGCCACACCTTTTCAATTGGTGTTTGGCGCGGAAGCTGTTCTTCCTATAGAATTTATGTTACCTTCTTTGCGCATTGCATGTGCTGGAGGTCTAGCTGATGAGAAGCCTTGGAAGAATGGATTGCGAAGATGGTTCAACTAGATGAGCACCGAGCCATCACACGCTGGAGTCAGAAACAGGAGAAAGCATGCCAAAAGGCATGGCATGATCGACACATCAGGGATAAGAAACTTGCGGTGGGACAAATGGTACTTTTATATGACTCCAAGTTTCTGTGCCATCCAGGAAAGCTCAAGGTGCATTGGTTGGGGCCATATGTTATCACTCATATACTTGAGTCAGGTGCTTGCCAGTTGGAAACAATTGATGGCACAAGGTTTCCCGGTTACTTTAACGGGAGTAGGTTAAAGCCCTACTATAAATAAGTCTTCTTGGTGTTTGTAATAAGGTAGTATTGCCAGATACATTAGGTTTCCCTTTATGCATTTCCTTAATGTATTTCTTTCATCGTCGCTATGCTTTGTCAATTTTAGCTCTTGTTTGTGTAATAAGCGCACTTACGCGCATGAAGCTAACTACAATATGAAGCATGTTGATGCGCAGAGGACTGCACATCCTTTTCATGTGGGGTGGATTGTTGGTGACTCTCAGGTATATGCTGTGAAGATGTCATGTTGTGGGTGTTGAGAAAGAAGGTTGCTAAGGGTAACTGACAAAAGATTGCTTCTCAAGATAAGAAAGGATGAAGATGGATAAGGGAAAGTATAACGCGAGGTAAGCGGTGGCCATGGTAATTACCAGGAGATGGTGCAGTGATGAGGTACTCGGGTGCTAGAGCACATATTGAAGAGAAGTCTGTGACAGAGGGTAAAAAGGCACGCTAGAAGGTTATAGCTTTGGCGCGAAAATATACCACGCGGAAATGATAAAAAATGGGTCATAAATGAGGAGAATTTGGTAGGTGGAGGAGCAATTAATGCAGTGAAAAGTAGAAATCTATATAAGGATGGGATGCGATTTCATTTTTACCCTTGCGACTATGAGAATTCGACAAAGAGCCTACACGCGAAGAGCATAAAGCTAACTGATTCAAGGTACGAAGCAAGCGAACCAGGCACGGAGAAGAGATTTGTTTATTAGAAGGGCTTGGATCCCCTAGGAAAAGGGTTTGACGAAGCAGAGTAATAAAACAGAGCTAGGGTGTGCAAAGTTCATGATTACAAATTAGGGCACAAAGAATCAGGTTAGGGTTCGAAGCAAATTACTCAAAACACACAGCAACTGATCTACAAAACAAAACCCTGAAAGAAGAATGGCACCAAAGAAGAAAGCAACACCGGTAAAAGAAAAGAAGAAGGTGGTGGTGGAAGAAGAGGAGGAGATGGCCCCGGAGAGAAATTTCTCTGAAATGCAGTACCCTGAGGAAGTTATTGTGGGGCAGGAGTGGAATACCCACATAAGACAGAGTAAGATAAGTGAATACAATCACCGAACCAGTGAAAACCAGAAAAAATTAGATGACCTGCTCACTTCTCAATGAGAAGGCACACTGAGGATGGCATGCCGATATATGATGATGCCAGGGAAAAGCTACTCAAAGGAAATGGTGTCTACCAGCTTTATGAGCTTCCATACTTTGGAAAGTATGCACCCTTGTACAGATGGCTGATGAGCCGAGTCCATGAGGACTTCTTCTACTTTGCAGGATGGAGGGTAAGACTGACACCCATCCTTATTGCCACAGTTACTGGATTACGGGCAATGGGTGAAGACATTAAGACCGACTTAGCTGACAAAAGTGCCATTTTGGAGACACAGAAGGCACTGGGCTATCAGAAAGGACCGCGTGGGATGGACATTGACAAATTGAAAAATTGTCCAGTAGTACAGGCAGCAGCACATCTAACCACAAAATTGAATGACCAAGAACGTTGGTCACAAGTTAATTCTATGTGGTTGCATGTGGCAAAGCGCATGTCAGAAGGAACCACTTATAACATCACCGGTTTCATTGCAGAGTGGATAGTAGAGGAAGCACGCGAAGGGAGTAAGATAAGTTTTGGCTGCATCCTACTAAGTCTGGTCTTCATGGAGATTGGGGTACCAGATGGCCCAAAAGAGAACATATGGGAATACCCCATGAATCATAAGTCTCCAGCTGAGTGATTCAGCAAGTATCTTTGCAAGGGGTCGATGACGGAGGAGGTGAAGGAGCACGCTGAGATGTGGTATGATAGGCTCCACGTGGTGTTTGGAGAAGAATGGCACATACCCAAGGATTTTCCCTCGGTCCTTGGAAAATAGGTACAATTTGCAGTCTACCAGCACTTCTGTATTGCACACTTTCCAATGGTAGATGGGTCGTGGAGCCCCTGGTGCAAACTGCCATATGCATTTCCCACACAGTACTTCCAAGCTGCAGTTCATCGGTTCACCAACACACGGAGGTTGGTGTTTAATGTGGATAAGGTGGACTGTGAGTATCACACCCTGAGGAAGACTTATGGATATCCAGGGAGGAATGCATACAATGAGAATAACATCTCAGAAATCTTAAGCATTAAGCCAGAGACAGTGGCCATTGCGGATATCGGGGCCACGCTAATATACCTCCAACTGAAGCCTAAAATGGAGAATAACAAGTACGTGGAGAATGAATTCATGCTTCCAGGGCCACCAAAGGGAATACATACTATGGAAAACATTCCGGCACCTAGGCCCTCTGCACCCATGCAAGATGATGAGGAAGAGGATGAAGAACATGAAGATAGTGGCAGCCTGGTTCGAAGGAGGAAGCAACCATCTGGCCAGGAGGGGGAGCACGTGACAACTCCCCAGGGAGAAGGAGTTATGGGGGAGGAGCAGGGTGCACAAAGATTTAAAAAGGTGTTTAAGCACACAAGGGCACAAGGAGGAACCCCGCAGGTGAAGGAGCCAGAGGAGAAGAAATGAAGAAAACTCAGGCTGAGCGAGGAAATAGAAGAATCTGAGGAGAAGGTGCCTTCATCTCCAACTGAAGAAGAGCCTCAACATGAGGAGGAGAAGATGGAAGGAGAAGAAGGGGGTCAATCAGAGGCTACACAGGACAAGGGTGGGGATACATCTGGTATTCCCAACCTTGATGCAGCCATTCCAAGAGGACCCCGATCCCATCGAACAGGGGAGGATGCCAAGGCACATACCATGGGGTATGCAGAAGACCCAAAGCTGATCATTCACACTCAGTTCTAGAGCACCATCGAGTAGAAGGATTTATTCAGATGGGTGCTCATGGATGAGGACAAGGTGACTCTGCACACAAGGAAGCAACTTTCATGGTCTATGCACACGCACATGGATGAGCCCGACTTTGATGTCGGTGAAGAATCATGCACATCAAGGTGGTTGAAGAAGGCACCTGAAACGTGCCATATGACAATCAAACCAACAATGATGTCAGATGAGTAGGTGAGCAATGCTCTAGTAAAAGTATCCTCTGAAGTAGCAAGAAGAAACATAGATAAATCTGCTACCATCAAGGCGCTGACAGAGAAATTAAAAGCCAAGGATGTGGAGATAGCACGCCTAGTACAGGAAAAGGACTTAATCAAAAGAAAATATGACACTTTTGTCAGTATGGCAGAGGAAATTGGAGATGATGTTCTAAAGGTACACCCACATCTGGAATCCTGGGTACCAAAAGAATTTCCTTCTGCAATGCATTATGTAAAGACAATAATAATAGTAGTGTTGGAAGATGAAAAAGCACGCATATCCTCACAGCCCAAGGACTCTGGGGAAAAGATAGAAAAGGCACAGGCTGCAGTAGCCAGGAAGATTGCTACTTATGAAGGCCTACTGCAAGCCACCCATGATGAACTGAAGAAGGCCGATCATGCGCTAACAATATGCACAGCCCCAGATGCGCTGATCGCGGTGAAAACATTGGAGGAGGAGAATGAGGTCCACAAGGTGATGAAGGATGCTTCCCTAGGCCACACTGAATGCTTAGTCCTGGTAAAGAAAAAGCATGAGGCACTAGCTGCGGCATAGGCACCACATAAGGAGAGGTTGGAGGAGCTAGGAAAGCTCATTGCTCAGAAGATGGATGTACTGGAAGGGGTGCAAACCTCTATGTCAAGCGTAATGCTTGTGATACAAAATGAGCAAGGGAAACTCTCCATGGAAGAGCTGCAGTCCATCATTGCAGACGTGCCTGAAACAGCAGGAGCAGCGCTAACGGCATGGGAGAACCTGGAAGCAGATATCAAAGAAGAATATCCAGAGTTGCTGCTTCAGGATGAGACGGAGGGGCCTGAGGCTTATACAGTTTTGCTAGCTGTGTATATCTTCTTCAAAATTCTAAATTCTTATTCAAAATTCATTCAACTATTCTTTATTTATCCATTCTTTGTATAAGTTTTGGGCATCGCCATTGTCGGGGTGACAATGAGATTAGTGTGGGGTAATGTTGATCAGAGAAAACACTTAGTTGAACTTGCACACAGAGTCCACGTGGAAGAATAGCACAGGAGAAAAAGCGTGAAGGTATAGGAAGGCATCACGCGCGGAGGTGTAGAGTCAGACTCTCAAGGACTTAGCTGATTTTGGGGATCAGGTCTATTCTTAGAGATTGGCATGCGGAGCACACAAAGCAATGCCGAGACTTGCGCACCACTCTTCGTGGAGATTTTTGAAGGACATGTCAACTCACTCTTGCATGGGCATAAGTTAAGAATAGATCCATCACTTTAGTTAACTATCAGCAATCTATAGATAGCATACTTGCATGTATGGCTATAATTGTAAGAAGGCACGTGGCTGTTATTAGCATGCGACCTATTTCTGGTAGAGTTAAGTGGTGAAGGGCTAGTTCCCCACCCTATATATATGTAATGAATTACTTAGAAAATATATAGACACATATAGAGATACAGATGGAAACATATGCTTTGAAGAATGGGAAAACATGAGTACATGTGACTGGATAGTTGTAACAGATCCATGCGCACATGCCTGGTATTGTATGAAGTTTCTGTATTGTTGGTACGATGAATAGATAAAGGAAATTGGCCGAACAAATAGTGTTTGATGTGTTTTATCAATGCATGTTATTATTTTCATGATGATTTACCTTTAAGCGCTTATAGATCTGGTTAAATATAATGATGAATAGATGGATTAGTTCCTAAAATATATGTTTACTACTTTATCATACCACCATTCTGCTACTGCAACTCTTAAGAGGGACCCGGTACCTTTGCGCGCTTCGGGTGAGCGCTCAACCTAGGCTGAGTGATGTACCAGCGTGACTAGGTGTTAACTAACAATTCTAGTGGAATCTCCGTGCTCATCTGAGTTTCACCTTTTGCTTTGACCCTTAAAGGTGCACCATTTGAACACGTGGAAGTTTCCTCTGGTCCTCTATACTTAATATTTTTGGGCTTGCTCTATCCCTTTTTTGACTCTGGGACATGTGGAAGCTTGAAACTTGTTCGAGTTTAGCTGTTTAGAGTTTACTCTTTGGAGACGTGCCACTGAGGCACGTGGAGGCTTCCACTAATTCTCCCATACTTAGCCAATTTTGGGCTAGTTTTGAATCATTTATAGATCCTGAAAGACTTTGAGCCTTTTTCCGTTCTTCTACTTTGAGCCTCTGGTTTCTTTGATATTATTTGCTCTTCCCCAACCCTGCTACTCCATTATAGAGCCCTCCTGCAACCTGTTTGTTGGATTTGAGATGTGGGCTCATATGATGGAACCGTCCCTTGGATTTCTTCCTGCACAGGGTCATGTTTGATCAATTTTTTGTGGGTAAAATTGAGATAACAACTACTTTTAAGCAATTTGTAATAAAAAATAAAGAAAAATAAAATCAAAACCTGATGTAAACATATGAAATATATATCAAATGAAAAATATAGTTATGAAATTTTTATCTAACCTTATTAAAGTATTCACACTAATGTTTGACAAACCATACCCTAATTTCAAGTCCATTAACACTAATATAACACTCAAAAATGATGTCCATGAATCTTCTTGTTCAAACAGAGGAGTTTGAGAAAATTTCAAAACTGTCCTCTCTTGTTCCCGATCCTACTCTTCTTCTTCATCATATTGTTCTTCTTCATCATCTTCATGATCATGATAGGCATGATGATGCTCAAATAAATGGTGCACCATGTTTTAGATCCCAATTCCCTCTTCTAAAAGAGGGACGGAAGCGTCAAAAATATTATTGATGTTCAATCAAATCAAATTACAATAGAAGTGTTGCAATACTTATATCTATTATATAGCCATATGAAGATAACCATGATGTTGCAAAGGTGCAAAAAATTACATACAAGAAGTAAAACAACCCAAATAATAACAAAAAAATGACATAAGAATACTATTCCCAAATACAAACAAAATATGGTTTATAACCACACCATAAAAACTTACCATTGAAATAATAAAATTATCTATGTTAAATTAACCTAGGTAAACTATGTTTTACCTAACATTCCCTCCCTTAATTTTGCATTTCCTTAAAAGAAGAGGAGAGGAACTCTCTGAAAAAATCAAACTTGTTATGTGCAAGTGAATTTGTGAAGTTATCTACTCATTATTCAGCTATTGGGAAAAACTGAAGATGTATGTTGTGTTTGAAGACATGCTCATATATGAAATGAACCTGTACTTCAATGTGCTTCATTCTCTCATGAAAAACTAGATTGTGAACAAGTTTGAGAACACCTTCATTGTCTACATACATGGTGGTAGGTTATTCCTATGGTACTCCAAGTCCTTCCAGTATGTGACATAGCCATATCGCTTCGTAGACAGCTCCACCTGCAACATGATATTCGACTTCTGTAGAAGAGATAGAAACAAAGTTTTGTTTCTTGCTTCCCCATGATATTGGTCTAGATCCCAAAAATAATAAAAATCCAAAAGTGGATTTCCTATCATCAATGATACCTATATGGTCTGAATCTGAATATCTAGTCAAGAAGAAGTTATCATTCTTCTTATACTCTAGACCAAGATCCATTATACCCTTGAGATATCTCAAGAGCTGCCTTGTTGCTTTCCAATAAAAAACTATGGGTTCCTACATGAAAATAGAAATATAGATCATTGTAAAGTTTTAGTATATGTTAGGTAAATGAAATTCCCAATTAACTATCGATAAAGAGTTACATTTACTAGAGGAGATGGATCTAAACGAGATAATTGCAGTCTCGTTTCCATAGGTGTAACAATAGGTGTGCAATCCATCATCCTGAATTTCTCGAGTGTTGTCTTGGTATACTTCAACTAAGAAACCAAAATGTGATTCTCCTTCTACCATACTTCCAAGCCAAGACAATAGTGCTTGAGCTCGAGATCTGTCATGTCGAACGATTGATTAAGATATTTCTTTGTAACATCGATCATCTTCACTGTGCTGCTAGTGATGGCTAGATCGAAAACATATAAAAAAAACTATAAAAATATATCCTCCTTTCCTTTTGAGGTAGATATTAGGATCATATGGATTTTTGATGAATCCATGCTGAACTAGATGCTCATTAATTTTGATGTACCAAGCCTGAGGTGCCTTTTTAAGACCATACACATATTTCTTAAGTATGCATACCTTTGTTTCTTCACTAGGTATGACAAATCCATCAGGTTGAGTCATATATACTTCTTCCTATAGACATCCCTTTAGAAATTCACTTTTCACATCTAATTTTATGGAATTTCCAACCAAACTGACCAGCTAGAGAAAATATCATCTTTATCTTTTTGATCTTAGTTATGGGAGGAAATGTCTCCTCATAGTCTATGCCTTCCTTTTCTGCATACCCCTTTACTACTAGTCTCACTTTGTACTTGTCTATGGTCCCATCTACTTTGTACCTTGTTTTGAATATCCATTTGTAACCAATGGGTTTCTTCCGTGGTGGAATAATAAAAATATGCTAGGTGTTGTTTTTCATCATTGACTGATACTCATCCTATTATTTGATTTTGGCCCTCAGGAGAAATTGGACAAACATGACCTCACAAAACAAAAATAGGAGGATTGATTTGGCCATGGTAGCTCACATTTTGGGCTTGAGCTGAGTAAGTTGAAGTGGGATGAGCACATTGTAAAGGAGCTCAAGTGTACGAGCTAGTTCAAGGGATGAAGGAGCTCCGAAGTCTGAAATTTGAACTTCAAAGGTGAGGTCGTTTGGAGGTAGGCCGAGGTGAAATTCAGGAACTTAGCAGAAAAAAGCGTGAAAAGGAGAGAAGAAAGTTCAAAACCTGAAATCTGAATTTCAGAGTTTGGGATTTTGGAGATTCAGAGGTTTCATGAACCCAGGTAGGTTAACAGTGCCACGAAACCTTGGAAAACACAAAGGTCTGAAATCTGAAGTCTGAATTTTGGACTTCGGGGTTTCAACATTTCGGAACACTTTGGATCTTAGTCAGATGAAAATTAATTCTACCCCCAAAACCACAAATCCCTGAAACCTGAACCCCCAAAACTTCGAAGACACAAAGGTCTGAAACCTGAATTTTGGACTTCAGAGTTTCAACATTTCAATTTTTTTTGGCTCGAGCAATAAACATTGATGCACAATATGATCTCAGAGTCTGAACTCCGAAGTCCAAAATTCAAAATTTAGAGGTTCGGAATTTCAGAACCATCGAGCCAACTCGCTAGATGAATAGTGATGACAACCCCCAAAGTATAGATACTTGAAGCTTCAAATCCCAAACGTCTAGAATTTTGAATTTTGGTCGGTGTAATACAAGGTCAAAGCTCAGAAAAGGTAGATCAATCACTCACATTTATTGCAATATGGCACCCTCATCTTTAGATGGCCATAAATTTTGATAGGGGTCTCAAATTTGCACGAAATTGGACTTTTTTTTGGAGGAAATACAATCCACCATTTTTGTAGTAGCACCCATCATTATTGCAGAAGATTTTAATTCATGTTTTGGTGGTTAAAGAAATATTTTGAATTTCTTCTCTCTCCCTTTCTCTCATTCTTCCTATATATTGTAAGGAGGGGATCATTTTAAAAATTTGGACACCTTGTATATGCCCCTCCCTTCTTTCTTGTCTGTAAGATATTTGTGGAGATTTCAAACCTCCCTACTAGACATTGTACTGCAACATTTGTGCCTTTGGCCCTAAATGTGATGTATTGTATCAAATTTGAGAGTAATAAAGTTATATTTATGGATGTTTCACACCATCTTCTGTGTTATATTGCTTATTTTTTAATCTTTCATTGCATGCGAGGTTATTGTGTATTGTTACTGTTTTCATTGTAAGGTTCTAGTAGTGTTGTGTTTATTGTGCAAGTTGGTCAAAATTATTCTTGATGCATCATCTTTACTTATAGTAGGTTTTAATTTCATACATTTTCTCTATCTATGTCTCATTAGAAATATTAGATTAGGGTTAGACCTACAACTCTATGCACTTTGGAGTAGTTGGCACTAGGATAGGACAGGAGGCCAACCTTCTTTGGAGAATTATCTAGATTTCAAATTCCCACACTTTGGGATAACTCCATGTTTGACAAATCACACTAACTGCCTCAACCAATCACTTGTAAGAAATCAGGGGTGATGTGATTTTTCCATAACATAACCTCCATGGCATATTTCCAAGATTTCTACTGTAGGATTTCATGGATAGTAGACGACTCAATAGATTCAAAAACTCCACTCATCAAAGTAAAGTTTACCTCTTTTGGTGCTTTACTATGAGTTCATGGTCCAACGGTAAATGTATCTGGTGGAACATATGATTTTGTGTCTTGAATCATATTAGTATACCAATTGGGCATACGTTGTATTGTTCCTGTGGGTTGTGGTCTTGTCTGATCATCACCATCATCCCCATCATCACTGTCATCATCAGCGGGAACATCAACTTATGTTTTTACAATGGGTGAAATATCTACATCAGGTGAGTTTGGATGAGGAGTCTCAAATTCCTTCTTAAATAACTCGAAATATCTACTAGTGTAGACTTTTTTGGTCTTCAGTTCCATTAATTTGTACCCAAGAGCATCTTCACTATAGCAAAAAAGGATGATTTTTTGAGATTTTATATCCAACTTCTTACTGTTCTTCTTAGGTATATTTGCATGATAACTTTGCACCTAAATAATCTAAGGTTTGCAACAGATGGCTTCCATTTCGATGATGCTTCATGTGGTGTCACTCCATCAATAGAAACTGTGGGCACTCTATACAAAAAATATACTGTTGTCTTCGTTGCTTCTCATAGAATGTCCTAGCTAGTCCATAATCATCGATCATATAATGCACCATCTCCATGATAATATGGTTTCTTCTCTCAACAACACCATTCTATTGTGGTGTGTGTGGAGGAGACATCTATTGATTAATCCCATGAGATTGAAGGTAGGCTTTAAACTCATTACTGGTGAACTCCCCCCTCAATCTAAGTGCAGATAGATCTGATATGACGACCAGTCTTCATTCTCAATAACCACTTTGAAATTTTTGAAGTTTTCAAAAGCTTCACTTTTCTTACGATGATAAAAAATCCACATTTTTCGTGAGTAATCATCAACACAAAGCATGAAATACTGAAATCTAGAATGACTCGGTTGCATCAGACTGAAAAGATTGGTATGAACCAAATCAAGCTTACCATGAGCTTGATAAGTACTTTTCTAGAATGAAGCTCTGTGTTGTTTTCTTGCTAGGTAGTGAGGACACTTGTTTGTATCCTTATGAAGAGATGGAAAACCATGTCACCATATTATATTGAAAAAGTGTTTCAAGATAGTTGAAACTGATGTAACCAATATTTGATGCCACAACTATGTTGAGGAAGAATTCTTAGCCACAAGTGCTTGATCATTCCTATGTAAAAAGTCACGATGGGGCATACGTACCACATTAGAGACTTTTGTAATAATTTTCAAGCCTCTTGATTTGTCTTGAATACAACACACTTGCTTACCGGAATGAATATAAAATTCAATCTTTAGATTGTGATCTAGGAGTTGACTTACTAATAGTAGATTATTTGTCAACCCAGAGACATATAACACATTTGATAGTATACAATTGTCATGAACTAAGGGGTAGAGAAATGTTTCCAATCCCTTGTAGACTGTATATGAAGAATCATCACCCAATGAAACATGATTTTTCTATGGTCATGTCTATCATAGTGAAGTAAACTAGTCTCTGTGGCCTGGTCATGTGTCGAGTGACTCCTAAATCAACATACCAAACATCACTAGATGACGTGGATGGTTCACTTGAATGAGTAGTGTACAAGAAGTCTTCATTTTCTGAATGGTCTTCTTGGTCAGCTAATATTACCTTTCTGATGGGGTTTTCTTTTCCAGTTCCCCTTTTTCTACCCTTGATTGTAGTGTGACTGTCCCTTATGAGATTGTTGATTTTGAGGTCCAAAATTAATTGATGAACATTTCTTGTATGTATTATACCAACAATCTTTCACATCATGTCCTCTTTTACAGATAGGACATTGCTTCTTCTATTTACTTGTCCCCTTGATTGATACTTGTTTTTGGGACTTTGGAGAAGAATGAGATTTTGCTTTTCCTTTTCCTTTTCCTTTCCATTTTTGATGAGAAGATGGTGCTTGCTCCTCTTCATCATCCTTATTGTGCATTATTTCCTCTTGTTGCAATAGGTTTACTAACTTGTCAAAACTAACTATATCGTATCTAACAAGTTTAGTGTTGTTACAAAAATGTGGTAAGAAGAAGGGAGTGATCTCAAAACAATGGGAACTAGAGCTGTCATCTAGTAACCACTTCTCTTAGGGCTAGAAGTGAAGCCCTCAATTCTGTAACTCTTCGCAAAGAAAGCTTCCATTTTATCATTTGCTTGAAATTTTAGTGTGTGTAACTGACTCTACAAATTCATAATTATGTTCTTGTGTTTGGCCTCATATACGGTGCTCAACTTATCCCACACTTCTTTGGCTGTTTTGGCATCTTGAATGTGGGGTTGCACTTTATCAGACACTGCGAACAAAATTATGACTTTTGCATTATGATTGGATTTTTTAAATTGTCTTTGTTGGGCCGCATCATTTAGTGATATAGTTGTGGAACCATTCACAATAGGAAAAATATCTTCAAAATCAAGTTGTGTTATGATCTTAGTATTCCATGCAAGCATAGTTGTTTCCTCTGAGTAGTTGTGAATCTGGAAGAAAAAATTTAGGGGCATTGGTGCCCATTTTCTAGAGATCATTGACAAAGGGTAAGGCTCTTATCACTCCAGGTATAAGGTCTCCTAATCTATATATTGATCAGTTTGATATACCAAACCTTTCTATATATGCACCCTTCCAATATACCCATCGGTATGTGGAAGAAGCTCACCCTTTCTATATATCCCAGAGGTACGTGAAAGAGGTGTTAACCTACTTGAAGCCTAATTTAATATTGGATACCAAGATAGTACACTGGCACATCACTCAGCCTAGATTGAGCGCTCACACAAAGAGCGCAAAGGTACTAGGTCCCTCATTACGGTTGCTATAACAGGATCTTTAACTTTGCTGGAGATAGAAATGTATAATTTATAAATCAATCCATCATTCTATGTCGTGTAATCATTACCCACATGGGATGGTTATAGAAAGTGCAAGCTTAAACTTACAACTCCCTATTGAATTAATAACATGGGACCACTCAGTTACACAGAATGACACTTATATTCAGCCAATATATTCCAGGTGTATTAATAAAGTAGTAGTCAGCTGAATTTACAGTACTGTCAATTTATATCAAGGCACGTATGGATCTGATACACACATTCATACGTCTAGAATCATACATACACCGCTCTATGTGTTCTCTCTCTATTATTCACCTAACATTTTATACAAATATTATGCCTATATATATATATATAGGGTGGGGAATTTTCCTTCATTGACTTAACTACTCCAAAAATAGGTTGCATGCGATTGAAGTATCCACACGCCAAAAATTACAAAAATATAGCCACACATGTAATTTTGCTATCTATAGTGCTCTTGGTAGTTATCTGAAGTGTTAATTCTATTCCTCACTTGCCTCTATGCAAAGACACTTTGAACCGCTTCTCCAAATTCCTTTAGATAATGCATGGTGTGCACATCTCTACATAGTTGATGTGTTCTGCCATCTTCTAAAAATAGGTCTCTATGCCCAAAATCAGCTAAGTCTTGAAATTGAACTTGCCTTCCGTAGAAGCCTTTTTAGTCTATGGCCTTCTATTCCACGCAGACTCCTCTAAATGTGATTTTAGACAATATTCTTTGATCAAAATTAATGGTATGTGAAAGAATCCAATTGGGGGTGGTACCAAGATAATACTGAAAGGGGTCTATGTGATTATTGACACTGAATCAAAGAAATATGCCTCATACATGCGAGTGAAATTTTCTATATACTCAGATAATTTTAAATGTCCAGATTTATGTCGTGCAATCATTCACAGATGGATGGGAGGGCTCAAAGTGTGTGCACTGTGGTCTTATTACTTTCCGTTGATTTATAGGGATGATGCAAATATGATGTTGTTGTATCTATATTAGGCATTAACTGTAGTAGTAGTAGCGAAAAATTTATCGGCAAGCACTTCCCAAAGGAAATGTATATATCGAACATTGCGAAAGAGATTCGAAGATCTCATGAGTGTTACAAAACTAAATTTCACTATTTTTTATTTTCAAATCTCTACCAATTTTTATCAGTTACAATGTTTGTGGTTGAATATGGAAACCTACAAATCAGTACAATCAACTAAAGATATACAATTACATCTAATATGCAGAAAAATTGAATGGCATGATTTTTGTTTGGTTTGCGACCTGGTAGTTCTTCAGAGCTCAGGATGGATTGACTGTGGTGAAAAACTTCCAGTTGAAATTGTACTTTAGATACCCCTCCTTTGGAAAAAGTTGCTCAAAATGAAAATCTAAGAAAAATGGGAGATTTTTCCCCCCTTCTATAGGGTTTTATTTGCTAAAATTAGGGTGGGGTTTGGTTATGGTTAGTGGATTTAGCAATGGTTTTCAGCCACTAAATGTTGGCAATCGGGTTAAATAACATCCAAGTTTGAAGATTTATATAAAAAAGGTTAAATGACTTGCCTCGTAATAGCTTTATAACCCCACAACTAGCTAACAAAGTGCCAAAGCACATATACTATGAAATGGAGATAGTTGTAATTAAACATAACAAAATGAAATAACCTTTGAAGAGGTTGACGTGGTAGAACGAGAAAGATCCACATGTCAATCAAAGGTTAGCTGGTGTTCTTGGGTGGTTTAGGGAATGTAGAAACGAATGGGAGCTCTATGGATCTCAGTGCAAGCTCAAGACACACCCCTCTAAATCTACTAGGATTGTTGTATAGGTATTATACAGTTGTCCAGTTACATTTTGTTTGCTAGGTACAGACTAAATGCTTCAATATTAGAGACAAAAACCCTGGAGATCGCATAGGAGGTTACAAACAACTTTTGACTACAGGTTACAGTTCTGGGAAAATAATCTGCAGGAGGCAACACTAGCTCTGGTGATGAAGCAATTATCTTCTCCAAAACTTTTCCTTCCTCTGGTACCATTTCTCCAACCATTTCCAAGAGCTTCAACCAACTCTAGTAACACAATGTAATCTGGAGCAATAGGGGCAAAAGTATGATAGATTTTATTAATATCATAATCAACCATTTACACAGGTGATAGGAAAATGCTACATATAATATATATATAATATATATTGGACATCCGATTACAAACAAAATAGAGAATTGTTACATAGGTATAGCCATGAACAAATACAGGAATTCTAGTAACTTGTTAAAACAATACAACAGTGGACTCTTGAATGATATAATAAGGTTCAACAAAATACCCCTCGAAAGTTATAATATAACCATATAACATTTAATGAACAGTGACTAACATGAAAGCAAAATTAATTAAGCTAATATATTTACCCTAACAGTAGAGAAGGAAGGGGAACCATATTTTGGTGAGTTTAAAAATAAAAAGATGCCAAAAATGAGAGTTTTATCATCATTCAAGCTCCAAATTATAACTCTCAATTCCCTAAAATGAATAGTGAATTTTTTTTCATAGGTACCAAACATTGAGCTTTGTATGTGAGGATGGGTACCTCTTGTTGGTAACTAGAGATCCCAAAAAAATATGGAGAAGAAAACTAGTTCCTCTGAATGATTAAGTTAATTTCAAACATAATCTATAAAGGCACATAAAAAACTCTAGAATTCCTCAAAACCATTATGCAAACCTAGTTTGATCAAAACCTATGAAAAACCTGAGTAATATTAGTTGATGCAAAAACAATATTATTCTAAAGAAAATTAATTATTATAGGTATTCACAAAATATACAAGGAATAAAACATGTATAACCCTCATTGAAGAATAAATCGATTCACGATAATGGAAAAGTGGGATCCAAAATTTCTTACCCCCAAGGTAATTTTGATAACTTACACAATTTCTTCAGACTTGGTCAACAAGAAGAAATGGTGAAAGAACCAAATTTGGATAATTTTAGAAGGTACCCCTTGTGAAATTTTCTATAACCAATCCCTTGAGGCTCTTTCAAGAAAAATCCAAGGAGTTGGGAAAATTTTCAAAAAAATTGAAAAAAATGAAGTCAAGGACCTATTTTAGTGTCAAATCATGTTTGGGAACTACGGATGGAACCAATGCGGATCGTACTCAGGGTTTTTCATACTAAAATTCAAGGTCTCTAAAATTTGGTTTTATAATTTGGAGGAAAAGGAATGTGGGTTTATAAGTTTGGAACTCCTAAGCATGTCCCATGCGGTCTTCATTAGTGCCAAGATCCATACATGGGAACAATTAGTAACAAAAAACTAGTCTCAAAAATCCTCATTTGGGTGACCCTCTTTTTTCGACCAAGTGCAATGTAACAAAGGCATAAAAAATGTCTGGAAAATTCGGGCATCAAAAGTTGCCCTAAACAGCTGATTAGGCAAGGGAAATGTAAAAAAATGATGAAATGTTTGATCAAAATTATAATGAGTGCAGATAATAACAACCCTGAAGATCAATCGCATCCCTTGCATGGTCCAAAAACATCACTTGGGAAATAGTAGCATGAGTCACATTTTGAAAATCCTGAAACAAATTATCATAAAACTCATGCATCATAACCCAAAAATCCAGACATGTATTGGGATAATAAAACAGGACCTAAAAATCCAAAATGACACATGGGAAATCAACAAGTGGGGACTCAAGGGAATCTGAGGAAGTGACAAGCACTCTTATAATCAGGAACGAGTTATCAAGTAACTTGGTCGATAAGGATTGTACCCAAGACATCATCATACATTCACTTTATTATTTCTAGTGAAAATCACTGCAATGTCTGAGGAATCATAACTTGTGGACTCATTAAGAGGCCCAGAATGGTCTAAGTTCCAACAAGGACATGAGTTCCCTGAAAACCCGCATACCACGCAATACAAAGATTATGAGATCCTTAAGTGGAATGCCTGACCCCCGAACTTCAAACAGTCATAACTTTTGACCTAGAACTCTGATTTTCATAAAAATTTGAATTTTCATGAAAGGGCTACGACATCCTCTATGACCATTTATTATTTTTAATGAGGGTAGATGGGTGAAAATAAAAGAAACATCTCCAGATCTCAATAAATTAAATCATCCTCAGTCTCTGTAAAATGCAAGAAATCCCTGGCAAACTCAAAACAGTCTAATTTATCTTCACACTCAAAGGCCATAACTTTTACATTTCTCAATGAAATTTTAAAAAATTGGTCCATTGGAATCATGACTCCAAGTATCTGATGCATAAAAATAAATAAATATTTTTTACAAATATGATGAGTGATTTTGATGAAAATTGTGCTCAGGTTTAGTAACAATGATTTTATTAGGTGGTTGGGATGTACATTTAATGAAGCATGGGCATACATTTTCTCACTATGCTGCAAGTTATGGGACAGCATGGGGATCCTTTTTACAAGCAACATACCATCATTTCAACTCTTGTCATTTATTACCATCTTGTTCAAGTGGTAGAAAGTGGATGATTTTGGGATTTCCTCATTTCTACCCTCTCCACTCTCCTCTTAGAACTCCTATAAATATCCATTTAACCATGTTGGGCTCTTTGTAAGAGAGGATATTTTTTGTGTAGAAAAACTTTGTAAAATTGGTTTTGTGAAGCCAATGTGTTGTATGCCCTTGTAGTGGACTCCTTGCATGGTGATCCATGCCCTTATTTTGTAGTAGACTAAACTATGCATATCGATGAAGTAATAGATGCATGTTTGTGGATTTATCTTCCCTTGTTGTGTTTGTTGCACTCTTCTTGCCTCTTCAACCTACATCCATACAAATATATTAGTCTCACTTTTAAACTCTTCGATAGAGGATTCATTATCATTGTGTGTGTATTAAATATTTTTGTGAATGAATCCTTATGAGACTGTGGAGAACTTAACATCACCCCAAATTCAATAGTATGCACTTTGCTTCTATTTTTCACACATTATAAATGATAGGATTTATCATGTGATTCCATTTTATGTATCAATTATTTAGTGTAGGATTTGCCGATCATGTACTCTCTCTCCCTATCCCTTGGAAAATTTAGATTAGGATAAGATATTTTTTACCTAGATTAGAGTAGATTGTGGCACGTAGTTTAGGAGAAAGAAACTACTTTCTCTGGAGGTATATCTCAAGTAGTAATTCCCACAACTTGGAGATAGTACCCATGTTATCCAGTCACACCGTGAGCTTAAGAACACACACTTGTGCTAATAGAAGGGTGCTGTGATTCGGCGATAACACAACCCAAATAATAACAAAAACATGATACATAAATACTATTCCCAAATACAAACAAAATATAGTTTATAACCACACCATAACAACTTACTATAGAAATATAAAAATTACCTATGTTAAATTAACCTAGCTAAACTATGTTTTACCTAACACCTCTTCCATTGGATCAACATCTTTATTATAAGTCTTAGGCAAAGGTGTTTGTTTTTTCTAGTACGCCATAATTTCATTTGAATAAAGTCTTTTCAAATGAGTTTTATGAGTGCTTGTGGTGTTTTTAGGATGCATTTCATCATTAGGATGACGTAGTGGGAAGTTGTACTTTTTTTTCCTTTGGTCCAACCCATTCAACATCAACGTCATTATTTGATTTTCCAGTCTTAGATGTCTGTGCTTTAAATTAATATTAGTACAATATCCATATAGAATGCATCAATATTATGATGGTTTTATTTTAAATTAACATATCAAAAAACATATTTACCTCAAAGAAAGAACTATGCGGTTCCATAATCACTCGACCAACATGTCCCCCTCCTCTTCCAATTCTTCCAATTCTTCTATTTCAACCCCTACCTCGACCACGAGATTGTGATGAATCTCCCTATACATAAAATAAAAATTAAGTAACATATATTAACATAAAATTAAAATCACAAGAAATGAATATGAATTATATTAACACAATATTAAAATTTTATATACAAAATTACAATTACTTACTAACTCATATGATGAAGAAATATGTTATGGGGAAGTAGATCTCAATACTAATGAAGAAATTAGATCTACCAAAGTATACATGTGTATAGGTGATGATGTATACCTACCAGATGTCAACACAGTATATGCAAAATAGCAAACCACTTGTTTAAACAATTATAGGTTTGGGCAGAAATGAAAAGTGTGATAGCAAGAGAAAAACCGAGTTTTCTAAATACTTTTATTTATGATTATATAGTTAAAGATGCTATAATTTCGTATTGTGAGATTTTATAGTAACAAAAAATGTATATGTCATAATTCAATATTAAATGAAAATGTGAAAATAAGAGATAATTGTTAAAAAATTTTCCAAGGGATAACACCAAACCCAATCTTCATGTTTTGCATGTATTTTTTGGTTACAATAGGGTATGCATGCAAGTCTAAGTGGATTTTTTTTTTTATTATCTACAGTTTTCACAAAATAGCACCAATTCCATACATCATGAATCTAAAAAACTCATTTTGTATAAAAATAATCTAACAACCTCAATATTTTATGCACAATCTAGGAAAATAGCTTAAAAGAGCAAATTGTAAATCTTTGGAGCAATATCTTCTTTAATAAATCATGTCAAAACAATAAATTTGTCACCTTATCATCAAAAAATACCCCCCCACTTTCCAATCTAAAATTTCAGCAATATTTTTCCTCCATAAAAAATACAAATTGTGATTCAAGATAACAATGGATTGCCACAAACCCTAGTTTCTTCTTATGTGCTTAAAAATTCTCTAGTTTTATATTGGGATAATTTTACAATAAGGGAAAAAAGAGATATCACATAATTTAGTATTAAATAGAAATATGAAATGTGAGGCACCTTTTTTGCATGTGGTAAAAATTTTGTGCCACATTTGCACCACACATTGGTGTCATGTATGTGTCATAAATTGAATATCAAACACACAAAAATGACGTGAAATTGACATAATTCATGACGTTATTTTCACTATATGTAGTAGTGCCAGAGTCTGGGAAAGTTCTCTAGGGATAGAACATTACTTAAAATATTTATTAATATGGTAAAAATGATGTCATAAGAGTGTGTAGAGATTAATAATTCATAATACAAAGAAAAGGATATATCGATGTAGGTTACAATGTGAGAATTTTTCTTTGAATAGGAATAAATCAAAAAGTTGTTATTGCCAAAGAATAATTTAAGAAAAAATTGAGTGTCTACAAATTATCATATCTAGATAAACATATACTAGAAAACAACAAACTCCCCTTATGCATTAATTATAAGAAAAAAATACGAAATATTAAAAAAAATTTAGCATAAAACGTTTGCATATAACTTTTTCTTCTTTGAAAATAAAATATTATTACATTTATGGAATTTCATACGACTTTCCGACCAATTTTAAGTTCGAGAAGCCTCTACCACACAGCTCCAAAACCATGAGCGGTACATCTAAAATAAATAATTTCTACCGGCCGTCTGACAATGTGCCGCCCACAGAAGAAACGGCTGAATCCAAATGCGTCCAACGGTAAACAAAAAATTATAGACCCGCGTATTTGTGTGACACCATTTTCTTTTATCTATTTATAACACCGGCTTGCAAAACACAAATTATGTTGGGAAATTTGGTAGTATCAAATTGAGATTGTTGTAATGGCGAGTCTGTTGTTGTTGATATCGGAGTTTCTCAGAAAAGATTGTGCGGATGCTCTTCTTGTCGAAGATACTTGTGCTTCAGCTTCTACTCAGGGAAACCAATCCGTCCAGAGATCGAATCCCGGGGAGTTTAGCCTGGGTAGAAGAGATGGACCCTGCAAGACACAGAGTACAGAGCAAGGACTAGAGGATGCTTCTTCAATAATGGCATTCAAGGTTTCTTCACGGCACTTCTGGCTTAGCACGAACTGATCAACCCACTTAACACTTTTTTAGTTTTCTCTGTCTTATAGTTTGTCCAGCAAAAACGTTAATTTCTCTTCAAACTCGTTGTTCAAATGGCGACAACTTACTGGATTTGAAAAGCGAAATTTGATGATCAAATTGTAGTTAAATTGTGCTTTTTAATCTCCCCAAGCTGATATTTGTTGTTTAGTATTCATTTTAAATCTTCGTGATTAATTTGATCTACAAAGGGGAGAGGACCCGGTTGTGGTGCAGGGTCCATTAGTGGAGATAGTAGGTGAAAAGACATTCACCTTTTTAATAACATATTTTGAATGATATGTGAAGTTAATACAACCCAACTGTTTTCTATTGTATCATTATTAATTAAACATGGAAGCATGAAATGTTGAATAAGACAGTTTTTAAATTGGTCAATATTCTCTTATTCATTGATAGAACTAAAAATATATATTAATTTATATACAAGTGTACAAAAACCAAGTCTATACAGTCAACTATTCATTAAGTAATATTTTCATTGTATGTACATCATATCTATTACAGTCACTTCAACAAGTCATTTCTCAAGACTTTCCAAACCAGATCTCAAATATAATGCACTAGATTTGATGTAAGAGTCTTCAATCCCAAGTAAACACCTGCATAACAATAAATGAAATTATGGTCAGTCTCACCTTTCACAGTGTTTAAAAACTCAGTACCATATGAACAATAAATTGTGTAACCAGCTGCATAAAATAATAAAAATGACCAACTAAAATATTATCCATTGGATTAAATCCCAATAAATCTCAGCCATTTGATTGAACTATCATAGTGAATCCATGTCAACTAACATCAACCAATCAGAATTTAGGATGATAGAATAAAAGCTGGAGGATGGATTACAATTCCATTTGTTCATGCAGTTTTCATCTCTCAAAGTTGAAGAAGTGAGGAGCAGTGCAGTTCAGGTAAGACACTTATGAATTACAAACTATTTCATAATTCAAGCCCTCTATTTATTTTTTCAGTGTTTGCATATTGCAGCAGAGTTGTATTGACTGGTTTTAAAGCAAATAGTTCAAAGCTATAAACCTGTTAGCCATTTTTTGCAAAAGGCATGTTAAATATGTGTTTATAACCAACTAGGACAAGTGCAAATACTGAGACTATTGAGCGTTTTTGTTGCAATTGATACTCTGTTCTGCCATGCACTACCAAAAACTACAGCTGAAATTTTGAGAATCCATTGCATAAGGTGGCAGTGAACCTGGCTTGCAATGTTGGAGGTCAAGTTTAAATATGATGTTTATAACCATTAGGACAAGTGCAAAGGTACAACTATAAGCGTTTTTGTTGCAATTGATCTCTGATTCTAACATGCACTACCAAAAACTCTATAAATTTTCCCTTCCAAAAGATACAGACTGAAATTTTGAGAAATTGGGATAAAACATATATTTGAAGGTGGCAGTGAGGTGGCGGTGCAATGTTGGAGGTCAAGAATTTGGTGCTGCATCCATTGGTGGTGTTTTTCCTCTATAAATTTTCCCTTCCATATTTCTAACGATTGGTAACAGCTTAGCTTTAAACTCTATAAATTTTCCCTTCCATAAATTTATATATGTGAATTTCAGAAATTGGGATAAAACATATATTTCTTCCCTCTTACAAATTGTGAGGAGTTGTATGGCTACAATAATGCTGGTAAAACCATTATGGATGAAGGAAATATTCAACTGGACAGTGATACATTTAACTGGCAAGTAACAAGTGCAGTATATTTCGTATAAAGCTAATAATAAAGAACCTTTGCTTTTTGAGAACTCTTAATAAATGTATATGCCATGACAGTGCGTGCAAACAGCAAATACACTTCTTTGGGAACATATATTCTTCTTCTCTAGTGTATAGTCATCACTGCTATATAGGCATAAGTTTAATTGTATACATAAAAAGATGGAAAGTATTCTAATTACATGTGCAAAATTTATATTGAAAACATAACTTTAAATACAACACTACTGGAATATACAACTCTGTCGGAATATGACCACAACAGCGTTCTATAGTCCAGCAGTGTTGTATATTGCATTTCTGAATTCACTGTATTGTTCATTTTTTCCAGATATCTCATTCTCCAGTTGAAAAGTATTTTTTCCAATCATCACTGTGATATTAGCATAAGTTTTATTGTATACATAGAAATTTGGAAAGTATTATGATCATATGTGAAAATTTTATATTGAAAACATAACTTTAAAAACTACATAGGAAGAGTCCGACGAATACAGTAGTTTGTCAAGTTCTCGTTAGAAATATGGAAGGAAAATTTTAAATTCTATCAATGAATAAGATAATATTGACCAATTTAAAAACTGTCTCCATTATTGGACCCTGCACCACAACCGGTGCCTATCCCCTAGCAATGCTCACCCACCAGCCGTTAATGTTTTCATTATAAATATATGCCTTCCATATTTCTAACGACAACTTAGCTTTAACAACTAGGGGAGAGGACCCGGTTGTGGTGCACCATATCTTTGCACAGTCACTCGCGCCATAAATCGTCACTGTCAAACGCCTGGAGCAAACCTTCCCAATTCTTATGTTTCTTTGCGAGTAAAAACACTATAATTGCAGGTTTCAAAAGAACTGGTATTTGGCTAAGTTGTTACCAATCCTCTCGACAAATCCTTTTCAAAAAAATCTAATGTGACTTGATGGAACCAATCCTTTGCTGAATTGTCGTTAGAAATATGGAAGGGAAAATTTATAGAGTTTAAAGCTAAGCTGTTACCAATCGTTAGAAATATGGAAGGGAAAATTTATAGAGTAAAAACACCACCAATGGATGCAGCACCAAATTCTTGACCTCCAACATTGCACCGCCACCTCACTGCCACCTCAGCGCCACGTGGACGATCCGCGTTTGTGGAGATGTCAAAAAAGTTGGTTTTTTTGCATGGGACCAAGTGTTGTCCACTCGCCGCGGCAGTTGTTGTCCGGGCTACCGCCATGCATTGAATGCTCACCCACCAGCCGTTAATGTTTTCATTATAAATTTTCCCTTCCATATTTCTAACGAACAATATAGTGAATTCTGAAATGCAATATACAACATTGTTGAACTATACAGCATTGTCATAATGAAAACTACAAGTGGAGAAATTCCTAAAAATTAAACAAAATCATTCATATTCTAGCATATTCCAGCATTCATTTTTGGTATATTTATAGTTTCTTTTCCAACAATCATCTTTCATGCTGTGAATCAGGTATTTCATTTACACCATGAGAAAAGGTGCTATTGCTAGAAGATCAAGGAGGCCAAAAGTGAGAGGTGTACAATTATCACATAATTTAAGTGATGAAGAGGATAATTCAGCACCAACTGGTAATGAACCAGAATGTAGAAACCCACCCACTGTCTCAGTTCAAAGAACATCTGCAACAAAGAAGCTTAGTGTCATCCGAGGTTGGACAAAAGAAGATATGGAAAAGGCGATAGATGATGTTGAGTTTAATGGGTTCTCAGTTAGAGCAGCAGCAAAGAAGTATTCCATTCCACCCACATCATTACACTATTGGCTAAATGGTCTCACCCACACAAAGAGGAGGGGTCCTCCAACAGTTCTAACTGAAGAAGAAGAAGAGGAAATTGTTGAATGGTGCAAAGAAATGGCTGATATGGGTCATGGCTTGGAGTTAATGCAGCTAAAGGAAAATGTTGCTCAGATTTGTGAAACAAGACAAAACCCCTTCAGAGATGGGTTTCCTGGTAAATCATGGTGGGCTGGATTCAGAAAACGTCATCCAGACCTTGCAATCCGAACCGCTGAGGGACTTGACAGGGATAGAGCTTTAAACTTGCGCCCTGCAATAGTAACCAAATTTTATGATAATTTGGCCAAAAGCTATGGAACCTATTCATACGGCGCTCATAAAATCTGGAATTGTGATGAGACTGGTTTGCAGGCTGGAAGAAATTGTGGAGTTCGTGTAATTGCAAAGAGGGGCAGTCGTAATGTCCCAAAGGTAATACCAAAGAGCAGGGAGTGGATCACTATATTGTGTTGTGTCAATGCAGCAGGTATGTCAATCCCAGGATTTTATTTGTTCAAGGGAAAGAGAATGATAAAGAATTACATTAAAAATTGTGAACCTGGAGCATGTATGGCTGCACATCCAAATGCATGGATGACAAAGGAATTGTTTTTAAATTGGCTATGTCATTTTGCACGTTCAGTACCAGGCGGTGTTTCTCCAAATAATAGACACCTATTGATATTTGATGGCCATGGCAGCCATGTAGCATTACAAACTGTGGAGGAGGCAAACAAATTGGGCATTGATTTGATAACACTACCAGCACATACTAGTCATAAGTTGCAACCTCTTGACGTGAGTGTGTTCAGCCCTTTCAAGACATATTTTAGAGCTGAGAGGTCCAAATGGATGGCAGAGAACAAATGTGCAGATGTGAAAAGGAGTGACATTGCTGAGCTTGCAAGTAGAGCCTTAAAAAAGGCACAGACACCATCTAACATAATTGCAGGTTTCAAAAGAACTGGTATTTGGCCATTGAATTATGATGCTCTCCTAAATGACATGGCATGCAGCCAGGCATTTGACATGCAAGGTGAGGAAGTTGTTGATGCTGTCACAAACATTTTGAGCCTATCTCAACGAATAAATCCTGAATTAAATGACAGTGAAGAGGTGGTACCTGAAACTCAATTCATGCAAAATGTTGACTCTAGAGATGATATGGAAGCAGCTGCAACACATGGAGTGGAGCTAAACGGTGCTCTTGGAAACCCAAGTAACATCATCAACAATAAGGAGGGGTCTTCAGATTTTGTAAGTAACAATGATTTGTCCTTGCCAAGTCAAGTTAACCCGCCACAATGGTTAGAGGATGCCATGAAAAACTTGGGTTACAAGCTACCATCCAGCACAGAAGATCAAAGCTTAAATCTGCCTTCCTTTCCTGAAGGACTAGAACAAGAAGCAATAATTCATTACTATGCAGATGTTGGAGATGAGGATGAACAAGACGAAGTCGAATTTCAAGAGGATGCTCAAGAAAATGAAATTAACTTAGAAGTTATGCAACATGAACCTCAACACCCTGAAGAGACTGAAAACCAAGATGGACGCGGTACGTTACTTTCCCATTTTCTACGACTTCCAAGGGAGATCATAAACAAATCAGATGGTTCTATTAGACTGAGTAGGCATTCACAGATTTTGACTGCACCTGAGTACATGGAGCTATTGGTTGATGCGGAAAGAAAAAAGGAGGAACAAGCAAAACTAAAGTTACGGAAAAAAGAAGTGGCACAAGAAAAAAAGGTTGCTAGACTTGCAGCAAAAGAAAAAAGATTGCAGGAGAAGCTTGAAAGAGAAAGGGAGAAGCAGGCTAAGGAGCAACAGAAAGAGATTGAGAAGGCACACAAGCAACAAAGGAAAGAGCAAGAGAAGAGGGAGAGGGAACTTGCAAATCAATTAAGGGAATACGAAAAGAGGATGCGTGTAAGTTCTGCAACTGATCATGAAAATCGAAGGATTTTTCAAGATATGTTAAATATTCAAATTCCAGGTTATGCTCAAATTGGAACACCTCCATCACTTATGAATAACTCTTGTACAGTTCCATCTTGGTATGTATCACCTCATTTACTTTGTACAAGTTCAAGCAGTCCTAGTAGTTCATTTGCAATGCCACCATGGATGCAAGCTTCAGCAGGGCAACCAACTCCTCTGTCAACAACAGGTGCAAATCCCTTTTCAAGCGGACAACCAAATCCTTTTTCAGCAGGGGGACCAGATCCTTTATCAGTTGGGCAACCAAATGCTCTGTCAAAAGGGATTCTAAATCCCTTTTCAGTTGGCCAATCGAACACTGTATCGGCAGGAAAAGAAAATCCAAAAGCAGTATAGAAAGAGGGCAATATTACTTATACTAACTAAGATATTGAACATGTGCCCGCAAACAATGCTTATTACCCCATATGATGATGGTAGTAATTTTGTTGGTGATACAATTTTGCTAGATGTATTCACCGAAGCCTTCCTATGTAGTCTCTAAAGTTATATAGTGCAATATAAATTTTGCGTATGTAATCAGAATACTTTCCAGCCATCCATGTATACAATTAAACTTATGTTAATATATCAGTATGATGATGCTCTATATTTTACACCCTATTTGGCGGTGTAATCAGAATACTCATATTAATTTTGCGTATGTAATCAGAATACTTTCCAGGCGTCCATGTATACAATTGAACTTATGTTAATATATCAATATGATGACGCTCTTTATTTTACACCCTATTTGGCGGTGTAATCAGAATACTCATATTAATTTTGCGTATGTAATCAGAATACTTTCCATCGTTCTATGTATACAATTAAACTTATGTTAATATATCAGTATGATTATGCTCACTATTTTAATAGTGCAGTGTTTTAAAACATTAAGGATCATTGCCTGAGTGAGAACCCTCTCATCTCTGCCTTTTATTCTCGTCTTCTTAGCAGGCCGAGCCAATGCCGAGGACAAAGTCGGTCAGGAGTGGAGAAAACGCACGCACCCACTGGTCTGCAAGATACCACGAAATGGTCGCTCGAGCTCTGCAATAGAACACGCGAAAAACCAGACTGAACGAGCTCCCTCTCCATTTCCCATGAAATGCCATGGCCCGATTTGGCGGTGACTATCTCCATAAACCTACCCGCGCACATTAACGGCTGGTGGGTGAGCATTCAATGCATGGCGGTAGCCAGGACAACAACTGGCGCGGCGAATGGCGTGGTGTTTTTACTCGACCAGGTGGCAGTGACGTGGTGCAATGACTGTGCAAAGATAGGGTGCACTACAACCGGTGCAATGCGTTACAGCAATGCAGCCCTTGGGAGCAACATGTATATATGAACCATGGAAGACACTTCAAACATTTAGACTCAAGATCGAGAGAACGCTAATACAGAAGCGAGCAATTACAACAGAAAACAATGTAAATGGCAGTAACAGAGAGTGGTAATGCCTATAATTAGACCTAGAAATTGCTTAAAGGGGTAAGTAGACCTGTAAATCTGTCTATAATTAGACCTAGAAATTGCTTAAAGGGGTACTTGGGTATTAGAAAATAGATTACTTTAAGTCCAATGATGAGGTAATGCTGCTAAGTTTTTTAGAAAACAATTGGGTACTGATACAAAAAGAAAAGCAATGACAGATACACTAAGAGGTGAAGCAGAAATTACTACATATCTTCATTAAAGTTCCTCTTGTTTCTATATAAACACTAAAAAAATTGGGTACTAATATGTTTCTAACTTTCACTAAACAAGATACTGTTTATTCAGTTCCTCTTGTTCCAAAAAATACAAACACTAAAAAAACAATTTCTAGATATCTTCATTGAAGTTGTAGTAAAAGTTCATTTTGCTGAAACTCTGAGATGAAGGACATTTGGAAGCTGAATGTGTGTAATGCAAAGAAATCAGATGTAGTGAACAAAATTATAGAAATCATGCGGTGAGGTCAAGAATTTGGTCCTTCCATTTGGAAGCCGAATGTCTGTAATGCAGAAGAAATCAATCTTTTGCAATGCAAATCACGTATGAAGTAACATTGTCCCACATGCATTCAGATCATGAAAAACATCGCCACCCAAATTTTTGCCACCTAAAAGCATGCATAATTTTTGAATCTACCCAATGCATTCAGATCCCAACAACATATACATTTGTGCCACCTACAGCTACACCAAAACACTGTTGCTGTAAAAACTGAAAATAAACACTATAAAATTCCATAGAAAGAAAGACATTTGTTAAGTCCAATGATGAGGTAATGTTGCTAAGTACTTTAATGTTGATATGTGAAGTTAATACAACCCAACCAGTTTTCTATTGTATCATTATTAATTAAACATGGAAGCATGAAATGTTGAATAAGACAGTTTTTAAATTGGTCAATATTCTCTTATTCATTGATAGAACTAAAAATATATATTAATTTATATACAAGTGTACAAAAACCAAGTCTATACAGTCAACTATTCATTAAGTAATATTTTCATTGTATGCACATCATATCTATTACAGTCACTTCAACAAGTCATTTCTCAAGACTTTCTAAAAAAATATACCATCATCATATGGGGTAATGCAGCTATTGTTTACAGGCACATGTTCAATATCTTAGTTAGTATTGGGTACTGATACAAAAAGAAAACAATTGGATACACTAAGAGGTGAAGCAGAAATTACTATTGCACTATATAACTTTAGAGACTACATAGGAAGACTTCGGTGAATACATCTAGCAAAATTGTATCACCAACAAAATTACTACCATCATCATATGGGGTAATAAGCATTGTTTACGGGCACATGTTCAATATCTTAGTTAGAATAACTGTACAACCATAGAAAACAGGATTCGGATACAATAAAATTTGAAGCAGTGATTACAAGTGCATTTGTTCATAACTTTTCATCTCTACATAGTTGAAGAAGTCGGTGAAGTGATCTAGCAAAATTTTTACAAACTATTTCATAATTACTACCCTCTCATTTGTTTTAATAAGCATTTGCATATTGCACAGAGTTGCATATGCCAATTGCAACACTTTAAAGTTAGTCTAAAGGGCTTTTCAACAAATGGAAGACTAAACTTTGTGCAATCCTGCCATCATGGCATTCTACAGACCACGTCTTCTTCTGATCCTATAAACACCAACAAAAATCCAACAACAAGACTCTGTATAACACTGAAACCTATAGTTAAGAAACCAACCCTCACAGACCTCAAGACTATACCTTTTTACAAGCTTTCTAAAGAAATCAGGCACCCTGAACAGGTCCATACCATGCCCAACACTATCCATTCACAACCCACAAAAGAAAAACCAGAGAGAATTGGTTATTTCACTTCAGTTTAGCCTAATTGACCCCTCCAAATACTTCATCAACCAAAATTCGATAACAAAACATTGTAGCAAGATCAAAACATTAAAAATCCACGTGGCGCTGAGGTGGCAGTGAGGTGGCAAATTCATTCAAAACAACGATCAGTTACATGCAAATCACGTAGCCTCAAGAACTGGAGGAGTCCCGGCATGAAGTCAGATCCCCGTGCATATAAGGTCCGTTATGCACCTAAAACACTATAATTTTTGTACCTAAAACAGACATTCTGCACTATGTAGCTAAACAAAAATTGTCACTTTACTTTCCAGATTAGATCAAACACAACTACGTACCACAACATTAACACGCATGTCAGTCCAGAAAATAGTATTGTATTCATTTTTCTTAACATCCTTGCAGTACTTTTATTGCACAAAGCATTAACCAGTGTCACAGTAAACCCATGAACATGCAATGCTAGCAACTGACCACAATTCAGTCTCGCATTTGTTGTTCCCATAAACAGTGCAGACTGGCGCTAATCAGACGCATACCGCATTAAAAGTTACAGTAATTCCATTAACAGTAATAAGCAACTGAACATGAGCTCGCATGGCACCCATAAACCTGAGACTGGCACTCATAAACAAGACAAATACACCAACGATTTTAAGCTTGGATTTGTAAAATAAGACGGGTGAAAAAACAAATTTCTTTTGCTGAATGGCAAACAACAAACTTTCCATAGTAGTACAGTGTTTAAAAACACTAAGGATCATTGCTTGAGTGAGAACCCTCTCACCTTTGCCTTTTCTTCTCATCTTCGTAGTAGGCCGAGCCAATGCCGAGGACGAAGTCGGTCAGGAGTGGAGAAAATGCACGCACCCATCGGTCTGCAAGATCCCACGAAATGGTCGCTCGAGCTCTACAACCGAACACGCAAAAAACCAGACTGAACGAGCTCCCTCTCCATTTCCCATGAAATCCATGGCGCCGATTTGGCGGTGGCAGGGTCCATAAACCTACCCCGCGCTGCATTAATGGCTGGTGGGTGAGCATTCAATGCATGGCGGTAGCCCGGACAACAACTGGCGCGGCGAGTGGACAACACTTGGTCCCATGCAAAAAAACCAACTTTTTTGACATCTCCACAAACGCGGATCGTCCACGTGGCGCTGAGGTGGCAGTGAGGTGGCGGTGCAATGCTGGAGGTCAAGAATTTGGTCCTGCATCCATTGGTGGTGTTTTTACTCGTCCAGGTGGCAGTGACGTGGCGCGGTGACTGTGCAAAGATAGGGTGCACCACAACCAGGTCCTCTCCCCTAGTTGTATTAGTATACAAATATATTAAAAAAAGTCACAAATCTCATATTATAATTTTATCACCTACCCCTCACCTAAATTTTATAGGGACACATAACTAGCCATTGGATGATTTCAATCTAAGCCATTGGATCTAAGGATTCCATAAATAACCCTATAACAGTTTCTATGGAGGCTTCATATTCATCTTAAAAAATTCTAGTTTAAACGTAATTTTTCATATATTAAAACACAGAATTTGTAAAAAGAAAATAAATTTTATGGAAGAGGGAAGGAGCTTTATAATTCATACACATAACAAATATATATATATTTATATATATATATATATATATATCCATATTCATATACTACCCTCTCCTATATATATATGATTTAAAAGTTTCATTTGCTATATTGATGTAAATTTGTAATTCAATGTATTTTAGGATAATCTTGGGCATTTGGGCAATATTTACGTCACTCATATATCTATTTTAGATGGGTATCTTTACAATGTATTTAAATGTATTTAGCAAATAATTATAATTGTGTGTGTATTATTTTAAATTAATAGTGTGAAATTTCACGTACTAAAAACAACCACTAAATCCATACAGCTCTAAATGCATAAAGCTCTTAAAATTTGAATAACTTGGTAATCGTCCGCAAAACAAATTTATATCATAGAAAATACCTCCCTCTCTCTCAATAGAGAGGAAGATCTCTCTAAAATGTCTATTTTTTTTATTTTAGTCTATCTATTTATCTATAAAGTATAAAGTTGATATGATTCGTGCTATATTTATCAAATAACATTTCTCTGATTGCCTGTCAGGCGTCCATTGCCTTGGTAGTGAATTTGTAGAAATTACCCTAAGAGAGAATTATATATATAATTTGATTTTGCTTATAGCCTTTTCTTTTTGATTGATTGATTACAAAATTCTTTTGCATTCTGTATAAAGTTTAAAATTTCATCTCTCTTAGTTTTAAATAAGGTACTTATATTTAAGAATGTAAATGATTTTATTTAACAAAAAAAATGGAGGTAAGGATGTGGAAGTGATTGTGATTACGACATTGGCTAGTGTCATACATTATATATGCCCAAATTATTTGTGACTTCATCATTATTATCTTTACAACATATTTTCATATATATAATGATAGGATCTCTATAGACTTTATCAGTCATTCATAATATAATTTTAACCAAGGTGATAAAATACCAGGGTTTAAATTATTTAATTTACCCTAGAGATAAATGTCACAATTCTCCACTGTACAAAAAAGAATAGGCATTAAATGCATAATAACTCTCAAATTTGAATGACGAAATGATAATTTTGACACTGTAGAGGAATATGAAAGAAAGGGAAGAATTTCTATTTTGATACATCCATGTTTACACAATACCTAAAATAATTCAATGTATTGATTATTTAAAAACCTTTTTTCTTTTTGATTTAATATTTTCAAACAAGTTTCTCATATTATTGTATATATAGAACTATTATTATGATTTTATTTTAATAATTATTTGAATGAAACATGTCACTCTGCGTGATAAACATCCAAATTTACGAAATGTTCATGCCCCTTCGTTTGATACATATATATTAAGCATGTTTTCTTATCAAGTGTAATATTATCACCGAGTATACGATTATCGTGGTGAGTTCAAAGATCAACAATATGACTGTTATTTTTTTGAAACATGGGTTTCATATGTGGGAGAAACTGAAGTTCACTAATAAATAGGTTTCTAGCTAGCTCTATGGTATAAAACTCAATGGGTACGTTGCTTAAAATGTGCATTTCTAGAATTGCCTTATATTTTGAATTTGGTATAATTATCTTGAGTTGAAAATCTTGGGAGATTTGGAATACCACCTTCGTGTAACCAACCATTTATTCTTAATCTTGATTTTTTGACACCTCTTTGTTTCCATTTTCAAGAGTCTAATGTTGACATACTCATTATTTTTATCCCGATTATGGTGGGATTGATTAGAATGTTTTTATTTTTTTTCATTATGTTAATTGGATGGGATGGCTTGATCATGTTGGGCTTGCCACAATCATTGCTAGAAGCCTAAATGTTAACGGGATGATTTTCTTATGGTGCCTTATCTAGAACGGACCTTCCTATTGGACTAGCTAGTCTTAGGTCACATCGTCATTCCCAATTCAAAATGCCCTTTCTAGCTCTTGACCTGAAGTCTTACTTAAGCATTTGTTCTAGTCTTTTTCCCAAGTGCAAGACGTTTGAATAATGGATTCATATGTAAGATTCGAACCCTACCACCCTGAATTCTTTCATTGTTGTTTGACTTTGATTTAGAGATACTAAGATAGTGGCCTTGGCCTGATTCTATTGATGACTCTGTGGCTATTTGGATTTAGAGCTTGTAATAATCTTTCAGATATTTGGGCTAGCTCGAGGCATACTATAGATATTCCAGATAATGATCAAACTATTGCTTTATTCATGGCCACTGAATAGAAGACAAGTGGCTATGTTGGTCGTTCTATTATGTGCATAGAGAGGTAAATTCAAGCTTTCCGAAAAGGTTGCCCATAAATTTTTTTCAGATGTAGCGAATTGCTCACACACTTGGGGAGTGGCTGCACTCCTATAGAAGACTAAATGAAACATGATTATCCTTTTCCAAATTGTTATAATCATAAACCTTGTTGCTTTATTCTATTTAGCATACTAATGAGATGTGTGGACATCATGACTCCATTGTGTTTTGATTATTATTATTTTAACTATATGTTGTACTATGTGACCCTGATGGACATTTAAGGATAAAAAAGTTAGCTAGAATGTTTGCATTGTCGTAATTTGATTGTGATACCATTACTCATCGAGATTGTTTTGTTGTAATTGGTTTATCTCTGTGACTCGACACATAGACACTATTGTGCTTTATTACCGACAGATGTTAATAGACAAACAAAATTTACACATTGTGTTAGGGAAATGGAAGGAGAGACATTATTGTAACCGAATTGATTAACTTTTGATAGACATTCAGTATAAAAGAAAACGATGTGTTGTTCAGATAAATATATGTTGATATTTCGAATCATTTTCGTATTGGATTTTTATTATGATGTTCAAAGTTATTTTTGTGATCTAATTGCTATTGGGAATTGGTGAAATTGTGAATGAGTGAAAAGTATTTATTTAATCTGATGATCCAGTTGGTCTTTGATCTTAGTTGCAAACTAATGTATGAGTAGAATCAAAATGTTGAAAATGAGAATAATTGTTAAATTACTTGGTCTTAGCAATAGTAGTTATGATTTTTTATGTTTGAAATTGATAGTTAGATGTAAGTGTTTTATTACTTTGACATCGTTAATATGGCCATGAGGCCAGAGGGGTATTGTGTGTTTTGCAAGAAAACATATCACGACAAACTAAAAGGGGGGATTGGAGACCAACCACATTGGAATTCTAGGTGAATTCAACAAGGGTCACCATGGCAACATGTATTTGTGTGTGTGTTGAATTATTGTTAGGGGAAATTGTGACCAAGGGGTTATGTTTTGTCTTTTATTTATTTTCCTTTTAATTGATGTTAGTATGTGATTTTAGTAATGTAATTTCATTTGTATTAATTATTTGGAATTTGGGGTATGTATTTTACCCTTTATTGTTAATGGGTTGTAGTGTCTTAATTAAAGCTAATTTAATCTTGTCCTAAACTAATTATAGATGTGACCAAAGGAATTCATTTATTAGGCTAGATTTCTCTTGGATTTTGTGTTGATAGTTGAGTGCTTGGGGATCTTGAGTGTTGTACACTCTACCCCTTCATGGAAATTCGAATTTGGCCTTAGAGGCCAAATTTGGAAGCTTGTGGGACAAGTCAAACTTGTCCCACACCTCTTAAATGGCTATGCCAACCCTACCTATGGGTTGGGGGGTCAAAATTAGACCCCTTTAGGTGTTTTGGGAAGACAAAAAGGTAAAATGTTGGAGTGCACTTTTATTTCTTGTAATTAATTTTGTCCTTAGGAGGTGTGGGCTTGGATTGTGTGTGTAAGTAATATGTCATTTCTTCAACCCACTTATTAATGGTGCTTTGGAATTTGAAGTTTGAATTTTGAGGTGGAGTTGAGGATGAGTGATGTGGCATCCTACATGGAGCCACCTCACCCTCCTCTCTCCCTTTTCTATTTAATCAAGTTCTTTTGCTTGATTGGGGGTTACTTCATTCTTTTGTGCTCTTGCATTTTTTGGAGTTAGAGGATTTTGGGAGTGCTTGGGTTCTTTGTGAGAGCTTGTTGGTGATTGTGGATTTGTTGGAGCTTCTTGGTGTTTTTTTGGGCTTGAAGAAGCTTGGCGTATAGCTCTTGGATCAAGCTCTACCATGGAAAGGTAGGAGCTAAACTCTTGTTAAATGCTTTCTTTTATTTTGTATGCATATGTGCTTGTTTTGAGTGTTTTGGAATGCTTGTTGGGTGCTTGGGTAGATTGCCTAAGTGTGGTGTAGGAGGGGACTATGGGGAGATTTCATGTAGGGAGGCATAAGAGTTTATTTCATGTTTTGGAGGGAGTTTGGGTTGAGTGCCCCACCTTGGACAAGAAATTGCTTGCACTTCTTAGTTGGTTATTTTGGTGAGGGAGCCATAAGAGATTGTAGGGAGGCATAAGAGATTGGGGGAGGTATAAGAGATTATTCAGGGAGGCATAAGAGTGTGTAGGGGTTTGAGATGTTTATTGGAGGTTTTTAAGGTGGGCACTCATTTCCCATTGGGAGGCATAAGTGACCTCCCCATAGGTTCTTGCTCCTTTGGCTTTCATTTAGAAGCCTTGTATATTTTTGTTGCTTTCCTTCTTGTGTTTGTAGTTGAATTTGGTTGTGTTTGGAATGGTTGTGAAATACTTGGTTATGTGTTGTGGAAGCTTGTTTGTTGCCATGGTTGGATCCACCTTTCATTGTAATGTGGTTGGGGCTCGGGGCCAATGAGGAGGATGACTTCTCCTCCTCATTGGAATTCTTGGTTGGGTGGAGAGTGTTGCCTCTCCCCCCAATTTTTGTTGAAATCAAATAAAGCATGTTGGAGCTCTCTTGTTGGTGATGTGAAAGTTGGAGCTTTCTTGGTGCCTTCAAGAAATCCTTCCTTGTGATTTAGCCTTCTTATTATTCCCACTCATGGTGGAAGTTTGTAATATTGTATTTTGTTTAAAGGAAATGTTGTTTTGTAAGTTGTAATATTATTTGATGGAATTTCATTGAAAAGTTCGTAAAAATCCCTTCTCATTAAATTATAGTATGGAAAGAAAAGAATCAAAATGGAAAGCATGTGTAAAATTTTAGTTGAAAGTTGCATTGTGAGAAAGGAAGTTTACCTTCATTATTGTAGTTGTATTTGATTGTGTTGTAAATACTCTTATGAAATAGAAAAGAAGAATATAGAAGTTAGTAAAAAGAAGTTCTTTGGTTAAAAAGACATGTATGCTTGTAGTAAACTTGTAATGAAGAAGAAATATAGAAGTTGTTATGTAATTATTTTGAGTAGAGTTAGAAGTTGTTTGAGCTAAGTGAAAATGGAAAGAGACAACAAATTTGAAGTAAGTTGTTATAAATGAAATATTACATTTTTGTGGTAAGGAAAAATAACAATACTAGAAGTAGTTTAAGATCTTTTTACTCTAGGAATTGAAAGAAAATTAGTTGAACAAAATAATTCATTTTTGTTGCTACTATTGAAACAAAAAATGCTTTAAAAAGGAGAAATTTTTAACTATGAAATGAATAAATGAAGTTAAATCTTACAACTGGAAAATCTAGGCATATAAAATCAAGTCCAGAATGAATTTTAAACATTTGAATAACTTTTGTTTTTTGGAAAATTCATGGATTTAATGGTTCTATTCCTAAGGAACATGACCGCCGCCCTGTGCAGAGTGGATGTCTCGTAACCACCGCTCAGGCTAAGGTGGTGGTCTCAAAACTGTCGTCTTCGTAAGGCAACAGTTTATGGTTTGCCACCTAGGTAGGGTGGCGGTCCAGGACCACTGGCCTACTCTGGGTGGCAGTCCTGTCACTTATGGCAGAAATTTCATAGTTCCTCGCATCTGTGCAAATTTTTAACTTGTAATTAATTAAAATTTTAAACATTGTTATAAAATTACTATAGGAAACTTCCAGCAAGCAAAATAATGGTTATAATCTCATTTTTAAGCAAGTAAAATCTTCAAAATGGAAAATTAAAAGTGCTAAATCTTTTTCATATGTTAATGGAGGAAGGGTTTTCCCCAAATGGAGAACCCCAAATACAAATGGCTTGAAATAAAACTAGTTTGGAAAGGAAAACGTCTTTTAATCCTTGAATGAAAGGACTACAATGATAAATCTACAATCTAAACAAATCTAAACTTGATCTTGAAGAAAATCCTCCATAGTTCTTCCTCTCTTGCTCCCATGGCTTCCTTCTCTCCAACCTTAAATTTTAACAAAAGAAAATAGACCAAATGAGGAGAATATAATAAAGGAAAGGTGTTAATAAGATTTCATAAGGAATTTTAGGGCTAGTTTCAAACCTTAGGATCTAGTGGCCAAGATTCGTTTAATCTAAGGGTTGAGGATCAACCCTACTTTTGTTTGGTAGGAATATATTTTATAAATCATGTTTAATAAAATTAAAGGTATGTGTAGATGAATGAATGGGGCCATTTATTTACCTTAGTGTGCAAGTCTTTTTCCTAGTTCCTAGTATGTTTTAGTAAATTAATGAAATGTGGGATATTAAAGCTAAAAGGATAATGAAACAAAATGACTAAGTATAAGGTAGAAAAAGGGTATCCATCATTAATGGTGGCCAAAGTAATCCATTAACCAAGCAAATAAATTATGGCCCAAGAGGCCTAGTTCAATGTAATTAATTGGGGCTTAGAGATAAAAGGATTCTAAAGATGAAGCTTGTGAGGAGTCTGCACATAAAGAGGAGGAAGATTTGGAGTAATCAATACAAGTGGAGTTAAGCCCTAAGAGAAACCAGGGGGAAGGAGAATTAGAAGTGCACAATGGTATCTTGTACATATAATTACCAATCTTTGGGAATGAGTGTTAGGAGATGTACAATACGCAAGTAAAGGATGATCCTGAAATAGATAAAGGAAAGGGTGAACAAGAATATGTCATCAAGGAAGACAAGGTCACTAGTTGAGAAATAGAATAAGAGAAGAGGAAAGAAAGCTAAAAATGATGGATAAGAAGGCAAGTAGTAAGAGAGAGAAGAAATCAGTGATATAGTAAAAGAAAAAAACAATTATGAAGAAAACATTGAGGAAGAAGAGGTAAGAGCTGATTTTAAGTTTTTTATATAATCCAAGAGAAATTAGGGACAGAGTTACTAGCACTTGAATGTGCTTTGAAAGGTGAAGAAGTGAGGAGTGGTGAAGAGAAATTTGACATAATGGATGGAGAAACTAAAAATGAAAAATAAATTGAAGAATCAGTTGAAGAGACTCAAAATTATCTTGATTTTTCACCTAAGGTTTTGTGTTCATGTGTGTTTGCAGGTATTCTAGATGAAGAGGTGAAAAATATTGAAAGGGTAGCTCATCTAAGAGCTCAAATGAAAATACAAAGATAAGACATCCTCATTTTTTAAGACCAAGACAAAAAGAATAAGATGAAGAATAATGAGGAAGATAAAAATAAGAATGTCGTTGATAAAGATGAGAAGAATGCAATAATAAAGAAGAATCTTACAAGTGGAGCACAATTGGAAAAGAAGGAAGAAAGTGGCCTTTTGTATATAGTTTAATTCTCTCCACATGGGGAGTATGATGTAGGAGCATCTTGCATATGTCCATTTTGGCTTCAAAAGGCTTGATAGTGTGTCTTAGGATGTTTAGAAGGAATTATAGTCCATTTGGACTAATGAAATTGTAATAAAAGCTCATATGGATTTTTCCCTCCTAAATGTGGTATTTGAAAATTTGAATTCATAAGGTAAGAATGAAGAGGGAAAATGAAAAGAGTAAGGATTATTATAGCTTGTAAAGGTCATGTAAAACCTCATGAGGGGTAAAGAGATGTCTTAAACCTTTGTTTATGTTTTCACGACCCATTCTCATCTTGAACTAGGGTTGGTCATACATGAGTTTATATGTAAACCACCTTGGGTTTTGAGAATATAATGTAGAATTAGAATTGAAAAGAGTAGTGAGGAATTAGATTATGAATATTGGAAGTGTAAAATATGTGGTGAAGATCCCTAAAAGGCTCAAGGAGTTTGTAAGTGTGCTAGAACAATGAATGTGACATATTTCACTTTGTGAATGATCATGATTTGCATTTTTCTTATTTGATCCTAGTAAATGAATGTGATTCTTGTGTTGTTTTGTATATAATCCACAATTTATTACATGAAAAGAATGATTAGATTAATATTAAATATTTTTTCAGGGATGGAAAATTTGATATGTAAGGGGATGTCACAGTAAGGTTGTTTATGTAAGGGTTTTGAACTAAGAACCTAAAAATGGACTGATAAAATAAGGATTGCAAGATATTTAGAAATATTTGGGCACTGAAATTTTGTGGAGTTATTATGAGGGTTATTAAAAACCTTCCATAAAAAATTTGGTCTCATAATATTCATACCCAGAAAAATTATAGAAATGATATTGCTCAGCTGGGCCCTGAAATTAACTAAGTACCCAAGGCACAGAAGTTTGGTGTGGGAGGCAGTAAAGAAGGAAGGCATGCATAGAAAAAGTGTGTGGGAAAGGCATAGAAGAGGTTGGCACATGTAGGGACACAGGATAGGAAGGTTTAGGGACTTAGCATATTTTGGAAGGAGTTTTCACGCATAGAGAGAAACATGTGAAAATCTTGAGTAGGCATGCTGAATGGATAAGGTGCCATAGCTGGAGCCTTGGAGGTCAAGAAAATAATATTCCACATAAGGGATATTCCCAAAGATGATCATTACAGGTAGTGGAGGCATTTGCAAGCTGACATAGGCATTCAACCATGGAGGACCACACTTCCACTTGGCATGTGATCTGCTCATGAAGGAAACCAAGGATTTAGATGCATCCATGGGTATTTAAAGGAGTGCTTGGGTCTTGAAATGAGAGAGAGGAGAGGGTGAGAATGAATATGTTGGGAAATGAAGGGTTAAAGAGGGTTTTAGGTACTGACAAGGTGTTGTAGAAATGCTTGCAAGATGGGGTTTTAAGCATATTAGGCATGGATTTGGGTATGAACAAGGGTTGTAATGGGTAGAATAGCTAAGAACTCTCTCTCTACTAGAGTATTTTTATAGGGTTTAAGATAATATCCCTTGATGTATTTGGTCTATATGACCCTCATGATGTAATGGAGCCATTTTAAATGTTCATCAATCAATATATGGTGTGTGATTCTGTTATTCATGTCTTAAGTGTAAACCCTTATGTTCTTCATATTATTCTGAGTCAGATCTAGTTTCATTATAGTTATTTACAATGTTCATTTCCATTTATGATGCATCTGTGCATGGATCTATTGTTTGTATCATCTATTTTTGAGTGAATGTCTCTATTTCCATTTTTGCAACTCATTCTCCATCAATGGAAGACCATTCTCATGAAGCTCACATAAAGGAGGGGCTCAACACCTATGCATACCTTGGTGAGAACCCAGTGCATGTTGGGTGATAGGCAGGCATGCTTGGGGTAGAAATTGAAGGTATATGAAGAAATGACTACATTTTGGTTCAGTTGTCGAGACCTCTTTTCGAAGCTGTTGTGAGAATGGGGTGTGATGACAGAGCACTTAACCTTGGACAGTGTCAAATCATGGCTTAAAATCATGGAGGATGAGTTTTCTCAGAGGTTTAGTACTGGATCTAAGTTTGATGCACGAAAATGGGTGGAGGAGAACCTGTATCATGAACTCTATGAGAAATTCTTATGATGTTTTCTAGTAGAGTTGTATGAATGGCTCTTAGTATATGCATCAAGGAAAATTTGATACTATAGACCTTTTGTTTGGACCCAAGAGGAATATTAATGGTTGCATGATGTTGATATGACATGGACCCATGTTGTTGATCACTGGTGGAGTAGAGTGCTAACTATTTATACCCTTGAATATGTTATTTCTACGTATTCTTATCTAGATATTGCTGAGTTTGAATGTTTGAGGGAGCCTATAGGATCATGTTTTTGTGTTATTCCACTATCTTTCAAGATCCTAGTTATTACTTTGAGTTTGGAAGCCTTTCCCATGGCTGGCTAGAGTTTTGCTAGGCATGGGTTCCATGAGGAAGCTAGGGTGGTAGAGGATGGCAGACCTTGCGGTAGAAATGGAGAGAGAGGAGAGGCGGCTCAAGTATAATGAAGCTCAGGAGAGGGAGTTGGAAAGACAATGTGAAGCTGTAGGAGTGATGGATTTATGGAGGCAGATGTTGTGGGAAGGATTTGAGGTTCACGCGGAGGACGTGGAACCTGAGTAGTCTGAGCTACCCCATCTTGGAAAGCATGGAAGAGAAACCCCCTCAGCTTCTGGAGAGAGATCATCATATGAAGAAAGGAGGAGATTCGTAGGCACACATCTTAACCCACATGGTGACCAGACCCTTGTGCTTAGTTTTCCAGTTCCTGAGATAAGTTTTGATAATCCAGTTGGTATTGGTATTGGTAGTCGAGTGACACCTAGGAGGTATATTTTTTTCATTTGGTACATCTATGGCTGCACAGTCATTTCTTGTGTTTGGAGGTATTTTGTCTGGAACAAAATTTGGGCAAGGTGTGGGTTCATAAGGTTTGAGTATCATCTAGAAGTGGCAAGGAAACACATCTGGGAGTGGTTTGGTATCACAGACTGTCAGGTGCACAGTTTAGCACGTGATGGGGATCACAAGGTGCAACCTACTTAGGCCCCTTACCTACATGATAGGAGGAGGATATGGTGGATCTATAGGAGAGGAATTGGAACTAGTGGATCTAGTGGGTCTGGTGGTGGAGGCAACACCAGAGGGAATCAAGGTCCTGGATCTGGCGGAAAGGTCCACAACACCATCAACAAGTGTTTTGAGATGTCACTCCACTTACCTGATTACAAGGGTGTTGAGGATGCTACAGAACATGTACACAAGTGTGAGTTGATATGGCACGTGAAGGGAATCACTACCCCAAAGTGAAAGAAAGTCATTTTGCAACCATGTTGCAAGGGCACACACATAGCTGGTATAAGAAGTATGACCCAAACTAGAAAATGGTGGATTACATTACCCTACGTAATGCCTTTTTGTGGAGTTCCACATACCTGAGTTTGAACAGAAAAGCATCAGTGCATTGAAGGAGATTCAACAAGGAATGGTAGAGAGTGTGTGGGAGTATGACACACATTTCAAGACTCTCCTATCCAAGTTGTCTTATGACATTCACCCTTTGTAGCATGCTTAGTGGTTCATCGAAGGACTAATCACACTATTCAGGAGGGTGAACTTTCACATAACTTTCACAGATCCGTGTGAGGCCTTAGAGGTTGCCTTGTATGTTGAGGTAGTAGGAAGTGTTGATACAGGAGTTAGTCTATTCCTAGAAGCCCAAATTTTTGCAATGGAAAAATAGCTGGAGAAATTGTTTGTGAACTCAGCTCATGAGACTCACAGTGGGTTATGGTGTATGGATTGTGAAGTAGAGGGTCATACAAAGGAAAATTTCCTATGAAGGTCGGTTCATGCCATATCAGTGGACTATGAGATTTTCCATAGAGATCATGATGCAAGTAGGTGTCCATGCTGCAGCAGTGATCTGGAAGAATGTGTCTTGCTATTGCAAAATTTACACCTCTACTACTCATGACACCAAGGATTGTAGATTGATTGACCAAGATACATGATGCATTGATACTGGTGTGCACCAGACCAGCATTTCTAGTAGTTCCAAGGATGATGGTCATCATTATGAAGGGCACAGGATGGAGGAGGTTAAGGTGGAGGCTTTCGAGGAGGATTTAGAGGACATGGCAATCGCAAGGGTAGAAGGAGTGAATTCCCTCGGGGAACCTGCTATAACTATGGATCTACAGAACATTACAAGTGCAAGTGTCCTGATTTTTTGTAGTGCTCTTGGTGTGGGAAAAATCACAAGTATGAGGAATGCCCAAAATTGTTTGAACACATGAGCCAGAAGTAGTGGAAGGATAAGGGCACTGGGATGGTGAGCGTAAAGCATGTTGATCAATAGTGGATGCCAAGGGTGGCATATGAGTCAAAGTTAGAACCTATACTGGTGATGACACGAGTTGAGGTACACACCAGGGAGATACCAAAGTAGAGACCATTGATTACAAGAGAAGAAGTGGTACATGGGAAGTATCCAGACCCTACGCATCAGAAGGAAGTTTATCAGGAAACCATGGATGTTATTCGAAGCCTACAAGGAGAGATCTAGTGCCTGAAGGATCAATCACAGAAGTTAGAGCAAGAAGAAGAGCATTGAGGCTCCATAGAAAGGATATAGATGAAGTCAAGGAAGTATGTAAGATGCTGAGATAAGAGAATATCATCCCTCTGTTAGGAGAGTGGCTGAGGGAAAAGTACCAAGTGCTCGAGGAGAGCGTGAGAGGCAGGTTTTTCATGCTAATCTACCTCCTCACAACCTTGACTATGATAAGGAGATTACCTTGAATGTAGTTGTTGATGGATGGATCCTAAGTAATATTCTGATTGACACAGTGCATGGAAGTTAATGTTCTCACCCTAGACACATGGAATCAAATGGGAAGGCCCCCATTACATCCATCTTCAAATGTGTTGTATATGGCTAATAAGACAAAGGCAATGCCCATTGGTGTTTTAAAGGATGTTGCTATCACTATCTAAGGGGTGAAATTCACTGGAGACTTTGAAGTCTTGGTGCTTGTTGAGGTGGACAACTTTCCAGCGTTACTTGGGCACCCCTGGTGCTATAAGAACAATGCTGACTTACGTTTCAATAAGGGGTATATAAGTTTTGAGAACAAGGAGGAATGTGTTATCATTCCTTTGATGGATGGAAATTCAACGCCCTATACTGAGCCCTTGGGAGAAGAAGACCTAGATAAAATCTATATGCACACTATCAGGGACCATGAGGTTGTGCAACCAACAAAAGAAGGTTTTATTCAGTGGGAAGACACTCAATCTATAAGTGATACAACTAGTGTGGCATGTGACAATTGGGTGCATAGGACATATGAGTTAGTTGGAAGGTAGTTAAGAGGCTCTGTGATGAGAGTAACAAAGGCACACTCAGTCAGGCACCTTGGGAGGAAAACAGTTGCCAAGTTACACTAGGGGAGCCAACCTTGATGTTTTCCTATGAGAAATGGAGACCCAATGGAGATGTGAGATCAAAAGGAGAAGTATGCTTAGCTATACTTTTCTCAAGACTACAACACATTGGTGAGTGAACCATCGAGATAACCTCATAGAATGGCATGAGGTGAGAATCGTGTTCTCTGTTAGGTTTCTCTGAAACAATTCACCTACTGTTATACGAGACTATCATGGGAAGGAACCCACCTCATTTTCACATGTCCAGGCATGTGAGAAGGCCTTGGATGGAAGGCGCGGAATTCTTGCCTCCATCTTTATGGGTGCATAATATTTACTCCACCTTACAAGGTTGTGCACTCAAATGGTACATTCATTCAGAGCTACGCATTTAGAAAATAAACTGGTAGGAGTTGACAGTTGATCTCCTTCAAGATTTTGAGTATTGGAGTACCAAGCCATCGGTGAATGAGGCACTACAGGTTGTTAAGTTTCCTAACTATGGGAGATAGTTCCATGGTGGAGGACAGAGTACTGGATTTTTTGGGTGAACCTGGCTTGGAAGCGCGCTTCGATGAGGAAGAATCAGAGGAGGTACAACTTGAGTGTGCATGCATGGAAAAGGAGAAAGGAAAATTGGTCTACGTGATAGATGGTGAAGAGGTGGAAAATTTAGATGTTAACCATACTATCAGGTATGTGCAAGGTTATGGATAGTGCTGATGAGAAAGTGCACCTACCATGAACCCCTGAAAACCAAGAAGGTTAACATTGGTTCGGAGGCGAAACCTAAGGAAGCTACTATTGGAGATTACTAGATAGAAAGGGAGGTTTCAAAGATTATTGATCTATTGCATGAATTTCAGGATTTGTTTTTGCATGGGTACCATGAGCTTAAAGGAGTTCACCACTCCTTGGGAGAAATGAAGATCAAGTTAAAGGAAGGTGCATGCCTAATTTGAAAGAGACCTTATCAAATGAATCTTAAATCTATGAGTCAAAGTCAAGGAGGAGATTGACAAGATGATGGCATCAGGCATCATTGAGGCTGTTGAGGAATCAGAATGGATAAGTCTGATGGTCATCACCATTAAGAAGGATGGAAAATAAGGATTTGCATTGATTACAGGGATATTTGAATGCGATGTGTGTCATTGATCCTTTTCCAACCCCCTTCACTGAGGATATTCTGGAAGGAGTAGCTCGGGCACGAGATCTATTATTTCACAGATGGATTCTCTAGGATATTATCAAGGTTAGGAATTGAAAAAGGAGGACCAAGAAAAGATAACTTTTACCACTGAATGGGGAATTTTTTATTATATGCTCATGCCTTTTGGACTGAAGAACACACCTGTTGTGTTTTCGCACGTTGTTGTTCAGGAATTTCAAGACTTCATCCATAAATTTCTACAAGTCTACTTGGATGACTGGACAGTAGATGGATTGGTGAGGGACCATTGTGACAATTTAAGGCTGATTTTTGAGAGATACCAGCACTTGAGTATATCTCTCAACATTAAGAAATGTCTTTTTGCTAATCCATTTGGAAACATGTTGGGACATATCATATGTAAAGAAGGCGATTCTCAACTTTCCTTTAGTATTGAATAGAAAATTGGATTCTTTTACTGTTCTAGGAATGTAACAAAAATTCTCAAGTAGAAAAATCTGATGAATTCATTCCTGCTTAACTCTTTCATGTGTCGTTTTGAAAATCTTCACAAGTTTGTTAACTGATGCATTCAAATCCATTTACAACTACATTTAACTGAACAATGAACAAACTGAAAATGAAAGACACAGAAGTTGATAACGGAGTTCATCCCATTTGGGACTACATCTCCAGGTTCAGAATAACAAACCATTTCCATTAAAAACCAATGTAAAAATTTCTTTTACAATTTACATCAGTATGGATATTTAAAACTGAAATAGTACTTCACTGAGTGTGGGATTCATTGATCTCAAGATCAAGTTTCCATTCCCAAAAAACTCCAAGTACCTGCAACTTTCTCCACCTTGTGGGTATTACAAAAATCCCTCATTTGGGTATGCAAATCAACTGTAAACTGCATAGAAACCCATTAGAGTAATAATTCAAATCTATAGAGGCCTTGGATCATTCTTGTAAACTATAATTTTACTTCCATGACTTCCTAGCTTCATACAACAGAAGATTGCATATGTACGTACATGATAAACTGATCAATATATCTCTCTAACTATGTTGCAATAATAATTAAATTATGTAAATACAACATAAAATAGATGAACCTGTAAATATTACTGAAACTAAAATTTAAGAACCTTTGAAACCATTCAGAGAAGTGTCTCCACAAGTTCGTAGCACCAGTTCATTATCTCTCTGCTCCTTCTCTTGAGTTCTCCACAAAAACCTTCACATTTTGCTTCCAAAAATAGGAGAAAAAAACTCAAAATGGGAAAATAATCACATCACTAGAATCTAATTTGAATTCCTAACAAAATCCTAGAAGACATCAAGTCTCCATTCGGCCTCCAAGACCCTAAAAAATGGCCTTGAATCAAAACTGCCGAAAGACAGTCAAATAATAATACACTTGTGTGTATTCTTCTTCATTTTTTTAACCTCACACACACACACACACACACACACACGTACACACACACACACACACACACACACACACACACACACACACTTAAGTTTATATTTAGTAAATTTAATCCCATTTAAATCTCCCAATAATCCTCCCAAAGCACCATGATTCTCTCTTATCCATGTGAGTGGATTTTAGCATAAAAAATGGAGGAATAATCCCACGTATAATGGGATATTACCAATTTTAGACCTTATCAAAGCCTTCAAATCCTCCATTTAATGTGTATACCAAGTGCACATAATGCTAACCACCCTCCTCCTTCTCTTGCCCAGGAGATTTTCTTTGCTGGAAAATTGGCTTTCCTTGGAAAAATGTTTGACCAAAACTTGGGAGAGGAGATTTGGTCAAAAATTGATAAATTTTTAAGATGCTTAATTAGGATTAATTAAACGGATATCTTAGGATTAATTTATGAATTAATAAAATATGTTAACTAAGGTTATATCTTGTAGTTGGAATATTGGCCAGATGTTCCACCTACATAATATCACTAGTTAGCATAAATAATTTGAAAATTTGAAGATTTAAAATAATTATGGCGGTCAAGAATCAACTTCTGAAAATGCATAAATTTTGCATATGAACTCAAATTTGGTCTGTTCAAAATGTGTCGGAAAGCTTGCAACAAGATGGTATACCATGGAACTTAATTTTGAAACATTACATGACCATAAATTTTTCCTTGTCTCCAATTTCCACGTGTCACCTTGTCATTGGTCCACTTGTTGACGTGTTGACCAGGGTCGACCCATTTACGACCTTAACTTTGACCGGTGATAGAATTTGCATACGAACTCTGATTTTGAAGTTCTGCATACCGTTAAAAAGGTTTCTTGAGAATACCTTTCAGCATGGTCTAGGTTTAGGGAAGTTTAGGGAAGATCTGCATAGTGAAAAATCCTCCAGACACTCCTCCCCAGCAAGACCATTTTGACCTCAAAATGGAAATTCACTCTGCTGATTTGTACACATGTTCTCTACATAATACCAAACAAAGAACCCGGTCTATAGCATGGTAAGTTTTCCAGTCAATAATAGTTATAGCACCCCTGAATGTCTAAATGTGATGGGTTGATACTCTCAGAAAACATGGAGCTTCAAAGTGTGGGACCTTGCGAATTAGGAAAGCTCTCTGGAAAGGCTGGTTCCTATTCCTCTATAGATGCACACATTTGTAGAGGATTAGCCAAAAACAATGTAACTTGCCAAGGATACAAGGTTGAAAAGATTCAAGAAAATAAACTAATCAACCAAGGTGATATGATGAACACCTCCAACATGCATAGGTAACCAAGGTTGTAATGAGAGATCATTTGAATGCAATGAATATAAGAGAGGGTTGAAATCATCCACAGACTTTCTCCAAATATTGACACAATATTACATGGCCAAGAGGCACAACATGCATTACTTGCACTAAAGAGAAGAAGGGAGGGGCCAACATATACAATTTATAGGAGAAAAAGAGAGGGAGAAGAGAGGAATTTGAAATCTCATATCAAGGTGTTATGAAGTCAATTCTATCAACTGATGTAAAAAATCCATTTCAAGAAAACACCAATTCTATCAGCAAAATAAGATGAGATATAAAAACTTCCCTGCAAGAAATCAACCATCTCACTGAAATTGTATACTAACTTACAAAGAGTAAATACCAACTCTACATATCCCAATCTTCCAAAAATGACATATTACCCAAAAATAGTCACTAAGATGACGGATTCTCTTAACCTCTGCACTGCATAATGGTTAAGGTGTTCTCCTTGTTTTATCAATATCTTCCAAGGAAAAACAAGGTGCTGCAACCATGATGTTAAAATCATATGTGTCAATAATGCATTATAGGCCTTTATAAATCACTGCAACAAAATGTATACTTGTATGAACCAACGTGTCATGTTGTGGGTCTTTGAAAAGTACGTACAATCATTTCCCAATATAAACTTAAACATATAATCAAGTATCAAGTAGCAGTTATATTGCCTAATACAATTGCATCCACATTTGTCCACCTTATAAATGACAACACTTAAACTGAGTTGCAAGACATGTTGATCATGCCCAAAAGTAACCATGTGTACCCTGCTGTCAAAGTCCAAAATGAAGTTCACAAATGAAGTTTTCCACAACCATAAATGTGAGAAATAATATGAGTATGATGACCTATCCCTTTAGACTTTCTCTACAGGTCACTTCAATGAACTTGGTAATCTCCAAGTTAAAATATGAGTTAAATCCATTACCACATTTGATGAGGAACTCAAAAACCTTAGTAGGAGATATATAAAAAAATATAGAGCTTGTAATACCATTAACTGTGAGAAGAAAACTAAGTGTGTTAAACCTGCCTCTAAGTTTTCCCATTGTAGGTAGCTCAAAATTGTATTCAACAACCTATTAGTGATTCCTTTCAACATTACTACGGAATCAAAATTATAGTCAACTGTATATATATGAAAGGATAATCTAAGGGAAAAATAGATGATAAATCCATCCTGTAATCAACATTCACTGTTTTATCCCTGCAACTGATTATCAAAACCCTTTCACTACATCTATCAAACCCTAATATCAACTTATAACTTTTCACCAATAAAATAAGAGTCTCTTTACAACTTACAACTTATAAGTAACTGTAAGAAAATATAATAAATATGAGGAGTATACCAAGAATCTTTAAACCTATCTCAAGGTGTCCTGTTCTGATGACTACTCTCTGTCTCATATCCCCCTGCTTATCCATTGTTCTGTTAGTTTTTCAAAAATATCTGAAAATAGAAAACTGCAAAATAGGAGATAACAAATATTGTATCCACAACACTAAACATGTCAATTTCTTCCTGGATCCCATACTCCAAAAAGGGTCCATGATTAAGTGTCTGAATATTGAAAACTGTAGCATACCATGTCATATCATAGTAATAGCCTATTAAAACTATTCATTAAACCATTTTAGCAACATATTACTTCTTTATGGTTTCAATAGCATGAATAGGAAGTTATATCATCACCACAGCTTTAAATTCAACTTGATTTCCTTAGTGATCAAAAACCTCTTTTAAAGTTCTAAACAATCTCAACAAGGTATATTCCCTTCTAGATTAGCCACACAAAGGTCTTCTTTCTGGTTATTTTAAACTAATACAGTGTGTTCAACAAAGCTATTAAAAATCTAGAAGAGTTCCGAATAGTTTTAGGCCTTCCTTTGAGAAACTATGAAATCTATGAAACTTGTATCTCAGAAAGAGTATAGATGAAATTATCATTGAATTTGTTAAACCAATTCATTAACCATTATCAATACAAGGGACTTCTTCCTCTTGTTTGGTTATACAATTGAACAAGAAATTCCAAAAAGGTTTATAAATAATTCCATATCAAGGTATATTTTTTACTTTCAGTGCAACACACTTGAAGGAATCAAATCCATAATATTTATGTCACATAGTTGATATCTGAAAAAACAATTATTACCTTCTTTAAGAACTATGAATTTCTATGCATATTGATTTGAGAAAGGTTGAGTTGGTTAAAGCTGAAGAAATCATCTTCATCACTAATGTCTTCGCTTTAGAACCGTGCATAAATTGATTCAAATACTAGTTGGTGCAAGAAGGTGGGTGTCATTTGCAATACGAGTGGTTAGCTTGTAGAAAACATTACTTCATCCTTTACATCTAAGAATTTTTTCCCTCAAATAATATATGCATACATGTGATGAGCTCATAACTTACATACAAAATAGTGTATTGATTACATTGTAAAGTAAGCAATCGGAAAAAAATTTTATAAAGGCATATGAATGGAATCTATAAACCAGTAACAAAGTAAGCATTTGTATAGAGAAACTAAGGGTTAGATATGTAAAGTGTGTGGGTGGTGTTGTTTTTTATGTATCATTCACAATTTTACTTTTCAAATGAAGCTAAGTTTCTGCTTATTTTCATGTGGCCACATATTTATTACATTTCATTCGGGGATAATGAATGAATGAGAAAGCTGAGTAGATAAAATAAAATTGAGAGTTTTCATACTCATGAAATACTAGTAAAGGTGAGCCCTTTGTGATTGGTGCCACCAATATCTATTGTCTTTTTCTAAATTCATACATTTGTCTTTATCAATCATTAATGCCCATCTCATTTTGAGTGGGTTTTTTTGGTAATTATTTCTTGTGCTTAGAGAGATAGGTAAGTGGGTAGGGTTATCTATATCCCAGCCAAGGCATGAGTATCTTGTAAAGTTGATGAAAATATAAAGTGGTAAAGCTAGAGGTTTAGATGGTGGTTTGTAAGCAATGCAAACCACTTCCCTGATTGCTCCATTGACAAGTCCAGCCTCTATCCATAAGTTGGTTGTTAACATGATTTTATATGCAATATATAAGAGTAATTTTTACTCAAGCTATGTATTGTGCATGGTACCTTTGTTGGCATTGTTGTTGAAAGGAACCTGATAAGAAGATTCTTACAAGCCGCGATCTCAGATGATAATAGCACACCACATTAGATTTGCAAGACAGAAGAGCTAAAATATCATATATGGAAATCCATCATAATCCATAATGCTCAATAAATTACAATAGAATGACTTGAATTATTCAATAAGAAAGATGTACATATAGGAGGAGGGAAGTGCCAACTACTACCTAAATCAATGATGAAGAACTCCCACTAACTGATACTGGTAGTTAAGTTAACTCCAAAAGACTAGTAAGCTAACTCGACATAACTGAGAAGCTAACTCCACACAACTAGTACACCTAAGCAAGCTAACCCAACAAGTGTAGGGCTAACACAAGTGTAAGAATTATCCTAATAAATACATAAAAGGATAAATAATAACCTACACTAACACCCTCCCATAAGCATAGTTTAGGTGGGTGGAAAAGAAGGTGGGTCCCGGCAACAAGGCCTGATGAGGTACCCACGTACAACAACTGGGAAAATAAGACACCGCAAGATACCCAAAACTAGTAATAACAAAGTAGAGAGAAAAATCTTGCTATAAGATATCCTCAGAAGCTCAACTCCAAAAACTTGTACAATGCTAAAGAAATGTAGTGCACACTATGGTCTAAATCCACTGCTCAATCATATAACTCAAAAACAACTCACACTGGGTTCACCATAATAGCTCCATGCAAGGAGGACGGTCAATGGAGTGATGTCCAAAAAGTGAAAAAGAAACACCAAACATAATTTGATCAACTGCTACAAATAGATGTGCCACGATCCAAGAAAAACCAAGGCAACAAGGCAAGGACACAAGATCCAAATAAATATTGAGTGCCACGATCCAAGAAAAAAACCAAGGTAACAAGGCAAGGGCATGAAACCTGAAGAAGTAGTATCAACATCACACCCCTCCCATACTGCAGAATGGGTAGAGTGACACCACAGATCTATATGAGTTGTCAAAATCAACTACTCGAACACTGAAAATCTAACACTAGGCTCCACCAGAATAGCTCCCCCACAAGAGAGACTGTCAACATGCCAAAAAAAGTGTCAAAAATAGCAGATCTAAAATATCTCAACAAACAAGAGAGATATAAATGTATACACCCATAGATACAAGAATGTAATACCCAAAATTTTAGGATGTCGGGCTCAACCGAAAATGCGGCCACAGGTGATCACCACACCCTCCCAAATTTTGCACTTTATAATTGAGTGCATGTAAATATTACAATGAGTAACAGTACATTTTACATTTGAAATATGTGTATAAAAATGTCACTAATGTGTAGATCTCGAAAAAATACACAATTTGAAAAAAAAGATCACCTTAATCCGAGCTACGGATCAAAAGTTATGAGCTCTACAAGGTTTTGGTATTAAAATAATATTTTAATGCTGATCTTTTTAAAATGTACACGTGACACCCAAATGTTCAAAGGGTAGAAGAGTGCATCCACACGATACATGATTGCGATCAAAGGATAAAAGCCTATGCCCAAAACCTAGAATGTCCAGAGGGTAAATCATTACGTTTAGAGGGTACATGCTTATATCCAATGGATAAAATAATGCACCCAGAGGGTACAAAACTGTGTCTAGTGGATAAAAGATTGCATCCAAAACCAAAATACCTAGAGGGTAAAAAATGCATCCGGAAGGTACACGCTTATATCCAATGGATAAAAGAATGCATCCAGAGGGTACGGATCTGTGTCCAGTGGATAAAAGACTACATCCAAAACTGAAATATCCAGAGGGTAAAAGAATGCATCCAGAAGGTACACGCTTATATCTAATGGATAAAAGGATGCGCCCAGAGGGTACAGATTTGCATGCAATGGATAAAAGACCACATCCAAAACCGAAATATCCAGAGGGTAAAAGAATGCATCTGGAAGGTACATGCTTATATCCAATGGATAAAAGGATGCACCCAAAAAGTACAATTGTCAATACAAACTTTGACTGCAACTATCAAACCATGAAAGGAGCGATAACCAGATCGTACCAAGCGAAGAACACAGATGCTAATCAAACACCACAATCAATAAGATGAAAGCAATTCACTAGAATAGCTTTACATAAAACCTTTGCAAATAAATGAGCAACAATATCATATATTATTTTGGAACTCAATGCAATGCATTGAGAATGGGCCTTGCTTAAATAGGCAAAGAATAACAATCTAAGAACTAGTCAAGGTCGTAGATCAAGCCATAAATCAAGGAAATAACTAGTCATCAAAGAACTAGTCAAGACCATAGATTTAGGAGAGAACTATACATCAAGGATATAGTCAATACCATAAATCAAGGAAAGAACTATACCTAACAACTAGATAATATCTCCTAATATCTAAATAAATAAAAATAAATATCACACACATAAGTGGGTGAGGATAAATACAATAAAGGTAAATAATGTACCTAGGTGAACATGAGCTAAGGTAAATACCTACTCTAACACCCCCCTCAAGTGAAGCTAGGGGCCAAAATAGAAGTGGCATGTCCACAGTATGAGTCCTAGCAACTAGGCCTGATGAGGTACTCATGTACAATATATCCATGAATAAATCATGAACCAAAAGAACAAAACAATCCTACTAGAAACAAGAGAAAGAAGAATAAGAAGGAAGATGTTCTCACGAACAGCCCCGAAGAACAAATTTTGAAACCCCAAGCATTCCACACAACTCAAGGTAGTGAGGTGATGTAAAATGCTTCATAAAGATGTCTGCAACCTGCTGCTGAGTTGGAAGGTACTCCAAGAAAAGAACTCCATCCTGAATGTGCTGATGAATGAAGTGGATGTGTATCTCAATATGCTTGGTCCCCTGGTGCTCAACTGGGTTGCAAGAAATGTGGATTTCACTTTGGTTGTCACACAAAAGTATAGTCTATGAATCCTGTGGGAATCCAAACTCTGTCAATAACTAGTGAAGCGAAAGAATTTACTGATTTGTTGTAACTTTTGTGCTGTACTCTACCTCTAAAGATGAAAGTGCAATAGCCTATTGATTTTTGCACGCCCAAGCAACTAGAGAAGAACCAAGACATAAAAGATAGCCAGAAGTGGAACACTTGTCATCAATAGAACTTACCCAATCTGAATTTGTATACCCAACCAACTGAGTAGAACCCCTAGTGTAGTGTAGGCCAAAGTGGGAAGTGCACTGCAAATAGCACAAAATACTTTTAACAACCTTCCAGTGAATACTATGAGGAGAATGTGCAAACTGAGATACAAGCCCTACTATAAATGAAATGTTAGGGTGAGTATGGGTTAAGTACATTAGACTCCCAACTAACTACCAATACAACGTATGATCACAAAGAGGTGTGGTACATGTGGAAGTAAGAGTAACTCCAGACTGAAAAGGAGATAGAATTGGCTTGCAATCAGCCATATCAAAGCACCTACGAAGATCATGGGTGTAATTTTGCTGACTCAAATGAATCCCTGAATTTGTCTGAGAAATCTGCAAACCAAGGAAATAATTCAATAGCCCAAGATCTGTCATGTCAAACTATGTAGAAAGAGCCCTATGAATACTCTGAATGTGGGAAGAAGAGATGCCAGTAAAAGAGAAGTATCACAATATCCTCACCAACATGCTGGAGATACACTATATGATCGTAGTGGCAACAAACAAAACCAATAGATAGAAGAAAATAATCCATATTCTCATACCAAGCCCGAGGGGCTTTCTTGAGACCATAGAGAGACCTTTGGTGCCGACAAACAAGAGGGGAATCCTGAACAAATCTAGCCAGATACTCCATATATATTTCCTCTTGTAGATCTCCATGTAAGAAGGCACTCTTCACGTCCATCTGGTATACGGGCCACCCTTGTGATGCAGCAATAACAAGTACAAGGTGTACATAATCCATCTTGGAAATGGGTGCAAAAGTCTCAAAGTATTCAATACCTTTAACTTGTGAAAAAACCTTTGCAACGAGATGAGCCTCATACTTGTGAATGGATCCATCAGTTGCGTATTTGGTTCAGTATACCCATTTACAACTAACCATATTTCTTCCTTTAGGAAGAGATACCAAATCCCAAGTATGATTCTTCATCAAAGAAGAATACTCGGCTCTCATCACATCATCCCACTCCTGTATCCCATGAGCCTTTGAAAAAGACTGTGGACCCTCAGAAACTGCCTGACACAAAAGTCTTGAACCTATAGAATGTGTGTGATGATGCCTAGTGGGTGGAATATCCTGTATGAAAGGTGCTACCTCAAAAACTGTAGTACGAGCCCACTTCGACATATCGAAAATATCAGTGGGAATAGGATCCTTAACTACATCAATAACCTCCTCATCAATCTCCTCAAATAAATGATCCTCAAGATGATATGAAGAATAATAAGGAATGGAAGAAGATGAAGAATCATGAGGAGTGAAGCGCTCATCAAACTCAACCTGTGTTCAAAAAAGAACATCATGTGTATCACGATCTAAAAGATGATAAGCTCTCATGTCCTTACAATACCCTATAAATATTAAGGGTTTACTCTTCTTATCCAAAGATTTCCTTTTCTTCTTTGGCACAAAGGCCCAAGCATGGCTCCTAAAGACTGGAAAAAATGAGACATCTAGCTTAGTGTTGGACCAAGCTTCGTCTGGAGTCAAATGCTCAAGTTCTTTATGTGTTGTGCAATTTTGAATTTAATTAGCACAATTAACTGCTTCTACCAAATAGATAGGAGGTATATCTCTAGAATGCATCATATAGTTAACCATTTCCTTCAAATTTCTATTCTTCCTTTCTGCTAAGCCATTCTGTTGTGGAGTATGAGGAACAAAATGCTAGTGAATAATGCCTCGAGTTGCCAAAAATTTAGAAAATGCATTGTTGAAGTACACCCCCCATTATCAATATAAAGGTTCTTTATACTACTAAAAGATTGTTTCTCAACCAAAGCCTTGAAGACTTTTAAGTGTGAAAAAACATCACTTTTGTACTTGAGAAAATAAACTCAAGTACACCTTGAGAAATTCTCAATAAATGTAAGTGCATACTTAGCTCCATTGAAAGATGGGGTAGGAAAAACCATCAAGTCACTATGCATAAGCTCAAGTGGGGAAGAAGCTCTCTTAGAAAAATTCTTAGGAAAAGGGTCTTGGTGTTGTTTCCCTAATGCACAACCATAAAAAACTCCCTCAAGACAAGAAAATCTAGGAATACCATCTACCATACCATGAGTGCTCAACTCATTCAAATATCTGTAATTGAGATGTCTAAATATTTCATGCCAAAGCTTACTTTATGAATCTACATGAGAAACCAATCTTTTCCCTATAAAAGAAGTGTCATCAAAACCCTCAAAGTGATATAATATAGAACTATGATAAAAATTACCCTGAGCAACTAGTGAATGAGGCTCCAACAAAGTTTGTACTTCTTCTCCATGTGGTGTAAAAGTCACTATTTTTCTTTGACTAGAATGACAAATTTGATATACATAAAGCAAATTTGTAGTGATGTTAGGAACATATAGTGCACCTTGGATACTACCACCATCAAGTTGTATATCACCTTTTCCTTCAACAGAAAGAAAGGAAGAATCTCCAACCTCAATTTTGGAAGTAGAAATCAAACCTAGAGAAACAAAAGAATCATTGGAAGAAGTCATGTGATGAGAAACACCAAAATCTATATCCCAACTGTCTGCAAGTGGTGACTGAGATATTACAACAACATTAAGTGATTTTCCATGTTGATTAGAAGGAGGTGGTGTGGTGATAGAAATTTTGTGTTTCTTGACTGCATCCTCTAAGGATTGCATTTGCTTATAACACCTATGTTCTTTATGATTACTACCCCCACAAAAAGAGCATGAACGACTAGACTTATTCTTGGATTTCGAAGACTCCTTGGGTGTTGAGTTGTTTTCTTTGGGTTTAGGAGCATTTTGAGATCGAGAAGGTGTGGATTTGGTTTTACTGTTTGGTTTTCCCATGCCCTCAGGATTAGATGCAACTAATGCCTTTTGAGAGGTGAAAGACTCAAGGTGAGATAATTTGGATTCTTCCCTACTAAGTCTTTCACAAAATATTTCTAAGTTAGGCATTTTGAATGTGTCACGTAAGGCATCCATGCTAGAGAAAAAGGTAAAAGAAAAAATTTGGAATAGTCCTCTCAACTTGGATAAAATCAAGTAAACACACTCTTCATCTTTATTATCTCTTCCACTCCCCTTCAATTGTGTCAACAAATTCTTGAACTTGGTAAGATAGTCTAATAATTGTTGGAAAATCTTTAGGATTAAGATATGTGATCTTGATTTCAAGTTGCATGGCTCTCATATGATCCACCTTACCAAATAAATCCTCCAATTTATCCCATATTTTGAAAGGAGAGTCACACTTTTCTAAATGAAACAAAAGACTGTCACTTACATAAGTTCCTATCAAACCCATACACTCATCAAATTTGCACTGGTACTGAAATTTCTCATATTATCTAGTGAAAACTGGTTGTTGTGAAGAAGTTAAATCCCATAATCCTTTCCGCTTAATTATTGTTTCCATTCTCGGTTTTCATGTGTGGTAATTATGTGTTGTTAATGGCTCAACATGATCTAATGCAGAAGTAGAAGCCATCCTCAAAAAATCACCAAAAGAAATGCAAGAACCAAACAATGCAACAAGAGCCCCCCCTAGATTTTTGCACTTTATAATGAGTGTGTGTTACAATATGGTAGTTTATAATTATAGTGTGATTATCAAAATAAATATTTCCAATGGAAAGAACACGGAAAAACAAGCACTTTTGCAAAAAAAGACACTCAAAATTGAGTTACCGATCAAAAGTTATAAGCTTTCCAACATTATGCTCTACTATTTATTTTAGTTGCCACTAAAATAGAATAAAATACTCTTGCCTTCACCACACAAATAAAATGAAAGGGGGTTGGAGTTAATCACCTATTATTAGGAATCACAAGCTTTAAGCCGTCATATGACCATACCATATGACAAGGGCCAAATCATGCATAGCCGCTCGTGGACCCCTACCAAAAAAGGAAAAAAAATACCTAGATCAGATCTTGAACAACCCAGAAAAACCTAGAAAGACTAATTTCTAGTTTTCTTTGCTATCTGGTACAAATCCCAAGGTGAACCAGTACATTTCTCTACAACAACCAAAAAAACCAAAAACACGACTGCCTCCAGAAATGGTCTAGTTTACAAATGATCTTAGGGTTTTCCCACCTTCTAGATCCAATGGCCACCTCTGTTTTGCATAAAAATGCACGCAACAAAAAAATACTAACAAATTCTTAATATATGAATATTTTTAAAAAAATGCTTACAAAATGAAACTTACAGACAAATGTCAACAATAATGTCCTGGTCTGATACCATAAAAGGAACGATAACTAGATCATACCAAGCCAAGAACACATATGCTATTAAAACACAACGATCAATAAGATGAAAGCAATTCACTAGAATAACTTTACATAAAACCTTTGCAAACAAATGAGTAGCAATATCATATATTATTATATAACTCAATTGCAATACAATGAGAATGGGCCTTGTTTATATAGGCAAGGAATAACAATCTAAGAACCAGTCAAGGTCATAGATCAAGCTATAAATCATGGAAAGAACTAGTCATCAAATAACTAGTTAAGTCCATAGATTTATGAGAGAACTAGATATCAAGGATCTAGTCAATACCATAGATCAAGGAAAGAACTATACCTAACAACTAGATAATATCCCTCTAATATATAAATAAATAAAAGGAAATATCCACACACATAAGTGGTTGAGGATAAATACAATAAATTCATGGTGTCTCATCACAAAACTACTCTTTATCACCCTCAAGCTAATGGGACTGCTGAGGCATTTAACAAAATATTGAGTTATACACTACCAAGATTTGTAATGTTGGGAGGAAGGATTGGGATGAAAAAGTCTCAGCCATGTTGTGGGCGTATAAAACAACTTACAAGAGATTGATCAAAGCCATAATGTTCCAATTGGTGTTTTGTGCTGAAGCTATTTCACCGGTAGATTTCATGCTACCCTCTTTGCATTTTACATGTGTAGGAGGATTGACCGATGAACATGCATTGCAAGAGTACATTAACAAGTTAATGCAGTTAGATGAAAGATGATCCCTTGCTAGATGGAGTCAGAAGAGTGAGAAGGTGAGACAAAAGGCATGACATGATCACCATATAAAGAATAAACAAATTCTGAGGTTGGAAAGATGGTTTTACTTTATGATTCTGAGTTCATACACCATCTTCGGAAGCTCAAGGTCCATTGGTTGGGACCATATTAAATTACCCATATAATTGATTCAGGTATTTGCTAGCTATAGGTGCTGTATGGAACATGACTTCTCAGGTATTTCAAATGGAAGTAGGATGAAGTCCTACTACAAATAAGAATTATGGGTGTTTGTAAATAAGGTAGTATTGCAAGTTAGTTTAATATTTCCCTTAATTCATTATTCTTTCCTTTGTGTTTCCCTTTCTCGTTGCTTTGTTCCTATTTGGTTTGTTTTGGGCGCATGTGTGTACGTTGGTGGATAATTACATTATTGAAGGTGTTATGTGTAGAGGACCCCCCTGTATTTTTAGTATGGGGTGGAACATAAAGGGGAAGTGAAGTATGATGTGGTAAGAGTTGAAAGAAGTGCTTGGAGCAATGTTGAAGTGGTGGCCTGGGTTGTGAAATCAAAGGCGTATGGGGTCAAAAGAGCGCGCATAACAGAGGTGATCATTAGAGGAGATTGGTGTCAAAATACTTTAAGAAACCACATAAAAGGGTAAAAAGCGCAAGAACAACATGAGGTAGGCAGTGGAAAGAACTTGGTCCAAGACATAGAGGAGGAATTGGCTTCGGCGTGGGAGAAAGTGCAAAGAGTTCTATGGTCGAGGAAGTTGCGTGCCAGAAGGTTGCAGAAGTGTTCACATAGGTTTACGCATGGAGGAAAAGCATTGGATAGAACAAGCAGAAGGATGGCATTGGAAAAAGCCAACTTTAATGCGTTTGTATGTTAGTAGGTGGCATCGGTGCTTGTGTGGAAAAAGCAAAAATCTATAAATAGAAGGTCGGGGATGAAGTATTCTTTTACCTTGCATTTTAAGTTATCGAAGAAGTTCTTGCATTTTAAGGTGATTCTTGTGAAGAAGTTGCAAATAGTAGTCTATGGATTTGAAGAAATCGAAGGAATTCTGAACCAGTGTGGAGGAAAAGTGCACGTGCGTACACAAAAGAGTTTGTTTGTGAGTTCCTATGGGTGGATACATTGTCTCGTGGAAAGGAAGTGCTCTAGGTTAGGGTTTACAAGCTAGGGTATGGGTTTTTGTGGAAATTCCATAGAAGTAGAGCCAAGGGTTTGAGTAGTAATAGAACTTGACGCAAGGGAGAAACTATAGAGGACCGAGGAAGAGAAAAATGGCACCAAGGAAATGACCGACCACCTCACTGAAGAAAGGAAAGGGAAGGGGAAAAGGAAAACAAACTATTTCCATAAGTTTCAATGAAGATTGGAATGCAAAGATGTAGTACCTAGATTGTTTTCTGTTAGGGAAAGAGTGGGTGTCACATACAAGGAATATGGCTGTGAGCAATTACAATCATCACACGAGCACCACAGAAAAGGAGATGACCCTAGAGTTGGTTCGCCCTATGGAAAAGAGGATGCCAGATGGGAAACCCATCTATGATGATGAAGTAAAAGTGAAGTTAGATAAGGCTGGGCTTCTGCAACTTTATGAGTTGCCATATTTTGGCAAACCAGAGTGACTATACCAGTGGTTAATGTCGCTTGTACATGAGGACTACTTCTATTTCATAGGAAGGCATATGTGCATAATCCCATAGTTGATTTCTAAGTTCACTACCTTGATCTGCGAGGGAGAACTATTGGATGAGGACTTGTGTGACAAGGAGGCCATCAAGAAAATAGTTGAGGCATATGATTACAAGAAGGGTTCATGGTACTTTGACATCACTGTAATCACCAACCCTGCTATGCAGATGGTCACACGCTTGGTGACAAAGCTGAATGGGTAGGAGAGATGGACACAGATAAACAAAAGTTGGTTATATGTCTACTGTAAAATCTTGGAGGGCACCATTTACAACCTCTCGTCTTTCATTATGGAGGAGATTATTAATGTCGTGTGTGACGGGGAGAAGATCATGTTCAGTAATGTCCTCCTTACCATTGTCTTTTCATAGAAATTGGAGTGCTTGATGGATCCGATATAAGTTTGTTTGGGAGTACCTAGATGAGAACCCCTCTCCCGCGAAGAGGTTTGAAGCTTACACTTGTGACACCATGACTGACCTCTCACAAGGTGCGTGCTTAGAGAAATGGTATAAATGGATGCACTACACATTTGGAGCGAATGCATTACCTAGAGCATGAATGGAGGATACCTTGAAAGATAGTACCAAGGGTCTTTGGTGTAAGTTAAACCTTCACACTGCATTATGTTCAAGATGGAGAAGCTGAATTTGACCTAAATGTAGATACCAACAATTTTTGTATCGGTAGGTTTACCTTGAAAAATTTTAGACGACACCAAGGGTCCTTTGTGTAAGTTACCCTTCTCCTTCATACCATAGTATTTTCAAGGTGTGGTAAATAGGTTTAAGGAGGTGAAGAATCTAAGATTCGATATAAGTGTTGTAGATCAAGATCACTACAAGATGCGCCGAACCTTGGTGCATCCCAAAAAACGCGCCTATGTAGAAAATTACATATCTCATGATGTACACATGGTAAAATCAGTGACATTGCTTATTACAGGTAGGATGACGAAAAGGGTGTATGTGTGGCTAAGGCCCAAGTTTGAGAAGGGTGCTTATGTTGAGAATGTCATCTCAATCCCTTAAGACCTCGTCGGGAGAAAGAAGAAGGTAGTAATTAAGAAGAACGAATGGGAAGAGACCACTGCAGAGAAGGCACTAAGAACACATACAGTGCAAACCATAGGGGAACAAGAGTCAGGTGCGGGTACAAGCACCTACGTTTGACGGAAGAAGTCTCCCATCAGGAAGGAGTTGCCAGAGAAAGAAGAGTCTCCTAGGAGAGAAGAGTCACCCGAGAAGGAGGAGTCCCATGTGTTGGAGTCACTAGTAAAGAAAAAGAAAAGGGTGGCACAAGGTTTAGACTTGGAGAGGATAGAGAGCATAAAGGATGATGATTATGAGGAGGAAAATGAAGGAGACAATGAAGAGCATGAGGAAGCTCAAAATCCTCCTGTGTACAATGTACACGAGTCTGGTGAAGAAGGGGATGAAGAGGAGAAGGAGTATGAGGAGGGTGCCCATACCAAAGGAGGAAGTGAGGAGGTAAACATGCGTGATCAGAAGACCCCGACCTTGACCGAGGAGCAGATAGATAACACTGTAGAGAGGGAGGTGGCGGGTATTATCCAACAGTTGGTGGAGCACAAAGTAGAGTGAAGCACCGAAGAAGTGTTGAAGGAAACTGAAGAGAGCGAGAAGTGTAGGAAAGGAGTAAGGGAGCATGGGAAGAGACCCTAGCTTAGAAGTAAGCTTCCCAATGACAGTAGCACATATAGGTGGGAAGGGCAAAGTAGTAGGTGCACATGAACACACTATGACTTATATTAATGATCCAAGAAATGTATGTCACATGCTTTCAAAGTATAGTGCCCAATAGACCAAATCCTCGCTTGGTATTCTTTTGATGAATAGGGTGCATACCCGTCCATGAGGAAAATGCAATTATAGGATTTTGAGTCCCACGTTGATGAGCCCGAGTTCAAGGTAAATCGTGATGCATTGATGAAGACACCAGACACCAAGGGAATAAACCCTCTTGTAAATTCCCAACATCTGTCGGATGAGCAAGTTTGCAATGTGCTCAACAAAGTATCAGTGGAGGTGGAAGCAAGAATCTTCGACAATAAATGATAGAATAAGGGTCTTGGAGGAAGAGCTTGAGAAAAATAATGAGGAAGATCATTGAGAGGGACAAGGAGATAAATCAGAAGGAATTGATCAGTGCACAGTTAAGGCTGCGTGAACTGAGGGATGAAAATGAAAAGGTGCACAAAGTCCACAAGAAGATAGAGGCCATTTTAGATGCTATTATCTTAAAGCACCCAGACCTGTAGCCCCACCTGAGCAGAAATACGAGTCAACCATACATTTCTTGGAAGACTTAGTGCGCATACTCACCATGGAAAGGAAACCACTTGCATTAGAATCAGCGGATGGATAAGTAATGGTGTGCTAGAAGAAGGAAGAAAAGTTGAAGATTGGGGAGATACTAACTCAGTACTCCCAAGCTCCTTTCCTTAGTAAAGACCACGACACAAATGGCATAAGTTGTATATGAGAACTGTGGCAACAGGGACAAAGTAACAAACATATTAGTTGCCAGCCATGAAGCAGATGTGAAAGAATTTCAAGAGAAAAATAAGGGCAATAAGGCAGAGCAGGAAAATATCTTGGCCAAGGTAGAGAAGAAATAAGAGGTGATCGAAACCTTAAGGGTTTCGATTAAAATTAAACTGAAAGAGTTGTACCCCCAAGTCACTTGCAGGATGGACACACTGGGAGACCTTAACAAGTAGATGAAAATCATTGAAGATATGTTGAATGCTAAGGGGTATGGGATGAGTTTTGAAAAATTTAGCACGATAATTGTAGGTGGACTTAATTCAACAGACACAAAAATGAGGTAGATGCTTAGGTTAAGACTGAATCCCTCATAAATAAATATTTTCCACTTCTCATAATAGTAAGCACGATTCTTCCAGTCTTCCATTCTTTATTTAATCACATATTCTTCCATTTCCTCTATTCTTTATTCTTTAGGTGGAAGGGTAGAGTGTTTCCAAGGATAGACAACATGCGTAGTGTGGGGTAATGTTGGGCCCTAAAATTGACTAAGTCCCAATGAAGAATTCAGCATGTGTGGGAGGCAGTAAAGAAGGAAGGCGCGTAGGAAAAAGCACACATGGGAAAGGCACGTAGTAGAAGAGGTTGGCGCATGCAGGAGAAGGAAGTTTTAGGGACTTAGCCATATTTTGAAGGAGTTATCACTAGAGAAACACATGAAAAATACCAAGTAGGTGTGTTGAATGGATAAGGTGCCAACCTAGAGCCTCAGAGGTCAAGAAAAGAATATTCCACGTAAGGAATATTCCCAAGATGATCATTACATGTAGTGGAGGCATTTGTAAGATGGCATGGGCATTCGATAATGGATAACTACACTTCCACTTGGCATGTGATCTGTTCATGAAGGAAACCAAGGTGGTGCATCCAGATCCTATTTAAAGGAGTTCTTGGTTCCAAAATAGGGGAGAAGAGAGTGCGAACAACTTGCTAGGGAACTGAAGGGTTAAGGAGGGTTTTAGGTAGTGACAAGGTTCTACAGAAATGCTCGCAAGAAGGGTTTTGAAACATTTTAGGCATGGATTTGGGTATGAAAAAGGGTTGTAATGGGTAGAATAGCTAAGAAATCTCTCTCTACAGAGATATTTTTGTAGGGTTTAAGATAATATCCCTTGATGTATTTGGTCTATATGACCCTCATGATGTAATGGAGCCATTATAAATGTTTATAAATCAATATATGGTGTGTGATTTTGGTTATTCATGCTCAAAAGTGTAAACCCTTATGTTCTTCATATTATTATGAGTCAGATCTAGTTTCATTATGCTTATTTACAATGTTCATTTCCATTTATGATGCATCTGTGCACAGATTTGTTGTATGTATCTTCTATTTTTGAGTGAATGTCTATGTTTCCATTTTTTATAACCCATTCTCCATCAATGGTAGACCATTCTCGCAAAGCTCACACAAAGGAGGGGATCAATGCCCATGTGCACCTTGGGTGAGTGCCTAGTGAATGTTGGGTGATAGGCTGACACGCTTGGGGTAGAAAGAAGGTATATGAAGAAATGACTAGAATGTTAGAATTTCCTACTCTTCATTCTCTGTCAGAACTGTTGGAGGTCCATTCATCTTAGTGGTTCTTTTTCCATACTTCCAATCAGTCATGTTTGTGGCAGGGATACCTCACTTAGATGATACTTTTCTTGTTGACATTCCATTGTCCTTCACATCCCTCATGACATCCTTCATGTCAGCTTTTTACCATTGTCCTCTTTATGTATACTGTCTTTGTTATAGCATACCCTCCAGTTACTTCAACATTTGGGTTCATACTAGTGTTGAGTTCAGGTTCATGTATAACTGTGATATTCTCATCAACAATTTGTTCTTTTCCTTTTGATGGATTTATTCTTTGAGTGGAAGATGTATTTTTATGAGGTTATACTTGAGAAGCATTATCCATGCCCAAATCTTGTGATTTTCCTCTTGAAGGAGTCTTCTTTCTATTGGAAGTGGTGGTTTTTCAGAGCTTATCTCTTTGATATTTTATCTTCATCAGAAGATATATTAGTAAACTTTTCCCCTCTTTGCAAGATGCTTCTCAACCTTCTCATTGGTCTTTTGGTTGTCTCCTTTACATGTGCCATTATGAAATATAAGGAACTTTGTAATCTGCATTAGTATTTTTTTAGCATATTTGGATGCACTATGTATATGGAGGTAAATTTAGCACCTTATGAATGTGTACATCTAATAATATGCATGTATAATTTTAGAGGCTGCAAAAGAAGTAGTGGCTATTTCGGAAAATAAAGAAATTGCTATTTTGGATATTGGAAAAGCAATGGCTATTTTAGAAAAAAAAAAAACTCGTTATTCATGGATTTTATCTTTAAGGCAAAGAGAAACATAGAAATCATTACTTCTATAGAATCCTACACATTTCAGAAAATGTGTTAAATATTTAAGAAAATTATGATTTATTTAGCACAACAAATCATATTTGGAGGAGCAAGTAAACATTAAATTAGTTATGCACACCAGTGAGTTTAAAGTTGTAGATAGAGTATAAACAACATGAATTTACAATAATGAAGTGGTTCATTCTTGCAAATTTAATGTTGTTTGTAAACTATCTACATATTTAGACTTCGTGATGTTCATAATAAATTTAATGGTTAACTATGAGATCTAAAAATGTTTAGGGAAAATAAAAGAGACAATTTTTAAAAATAGTGTTGAATACAAAAGGTAAGCAACTATTACACCTGACAATTTCAGAAATATTATATTTTTTTGTATTTGTGCAACAAGAAAATTAGTGATCTAGAAGTATTCTATTCTTTTGTATGTGTTCAGTTGTATCTATGCAACAAGCAAATTGATGATGGAAAAGTGCAACAAAAAAATTGTTAATAACAAAGATGCATACGACTCATCATCTCAATTTATAGATTTTATTGCTATGCATTTTTCTTTAGTATATTTATGGCATTGGATTCTATTGGTTGAGAGGGGTTGGCACAAATTAATTGAGAAATAAAGAAATTTGAGCGGTTGGATTTAAATCTTTTGTTGATCAATGGATTTGTATTATAATGGATGTGAGAGAGTTTGGTGGGAATTAGGAATTTGGGAGGGAAATATATCATTTTTATTTTATTTTTTTGAATTACAGTTGTTTTATTGAATGCTGTTTTTTGAAATCTGCTAAATATCTATAATAATGTCGACTTTTTCTTGTAAATGGTGAGCCTTAATGAATTTTTTTATGTTTTCAGGTACCCGTATTAATTGTAGAAAAGGCAGTGGAGGTTGGATAAATCTGGATGAATAATGTTTTCTTAAGGATGTGTGTATTGATAGGGGATGCATGTATAACTATGCATAAAATAATAATATTTGTACATGTTGAAGCCAATTAGCAATGTAAATGGGTCAAAATAGTAATGGAGATAATATTTTTATATTCATGTGGGAGTGTCTAAACTTGAAATGTGAACCTCATGTTGTAGGGAATGACATCTATTTATGTTTATAAATTAGAATAATTGCAAACATTAAAATTGGCAAAGAATAAGGAAATAATGTACAAGTTTATGTTATTTTTTGTTTAAGTATTTGGATAACTATGTATACACAATAATATTTAATTGTGCCAAAATAGTCTCGGTCAAAGGCCCCTTCTCGGTTATGGGGTCCTTTCCCCTATTGAGAAATGAGAGGGCTCAAGTAATTGTTGCTTTTATATTGATATTACCAAATCCTTACAATAGAGACACTCTCCCAACCTTGTCCCCCTTTGCTCCTTCATACTTCCTCCCTTTGAAATTATAACCTTAGGGTTTTCCTCAGAGGAGCTTTGTTCCAAGGGTGTTGTTGGCTAGGGAAAGAGACCATGCGTATGTAGACATCTCTAGCATATTGCATGTATTTGATGTTGGTGGTTGTTTTCTCGAATAATACTATTTATTGATTGTTTCGTTGGCTATCGTTTAGGTAGCGGTTTATCCAGAAGGATCCTCACTTTGAAATAATAAAATAGTCCACACAGGGCATAAAACTGATTCTATACAAAATATCTCGATGAGAGGTTTCCAACGCCTTTTGAACTAGGAAAAATAGATGGTATACAAAAGATTAGATCCACTGAAATTTATTCATAATAGGTAAAAAATAAAAAATACAGGTTCATCAAAGTTGAGGTGGCGGGATGAGGATGTGACAAGTGGTATCATGAGATGATTTGGGGCCCACATAGTATATCATTTGGGGGCCCAACATTCGATGGGGTCCACTCTTTTTTAAGACGAGGATGCTACCACCTTTTCTTCACATTGTATTATTTCGGATTTTCCATTTAAACCTATTTGAAGAGTAGCCCACTATGCATCTAGAACTGATTATCATATTTTGCACAACAATCTAGCCAACTCAAAGGTAATTGAGTGGCCAAATCGGTGTCTAGGTCAACATTCCACTCATATTTCTCAGTGGCTAACTCAATTCCAACTCATCCCACAACAAATTCCAACTAAATCACCAGATGGTCCAACATGTCATGAGTTGGGAAGTGATCCCAACTCCCTCACCTACTAAAAAAAAGTCTATACATGGCCATAGCCACATTATCAACTACTTGTCATCTGCCTTAATTTAAAGCTAGTCACACACACATCCCCATGTAATGTGGGATCAAGTTCCCACAATAGACTAAAACAAAATGTTAATGCGAGAGGGAAGGCTTGAACTCAGGAAATCCAAGTAAAAGGAGTTTCACCCAACCTTCTATCCAAGTGCTTAAGAAACAATATAAAAGGGACTTAGTGGGTGTGATAGAGTTAGACATGACTATGCAAGGAGTTAAGGCCATTGGATCCATTTAAGATAATTTTTGTCATAGGAGCTCAATTGAGAAAGTGACTAGGATCTCTTAGGGATTATATAGAAGATAATTTTACAAACCAAGTATTTCACCGGTGTAATATATTTTAGTATTTTTACATTTTTCTACCTAATTGATTGGTTCAGGAACTGGACTAAACATGAAGACGTACCCCATTTGGGTGAACTCTGCTATGATGTAGTTTACATCTACTTTTTGTCAATTTTATTCTTATTACTTGTTTAATAGTCAAATTTAGTTTTTAATGAAAATTTTAATCCCATTTAAAATTTGTGTGAAATTGAGAACTCAAATTTAAGCATATGAAAAACCATAATTATGTTGAGTAAATCATTTAGATATGTTTTTTTTTTCAGATGAGTTTGGTATCATAGAAATTGATTAAGGATTGTTTAAAACTCATTTTTGGATTGTAATTACTTTTTTTGAATGCTTACTCAATCAAAGTTTATGAAAGCTGAAGGATCTGTAGAAGAGTATAATCATGAAATTGGAAAGATGTAAAAGTTTAATTACAGGAATGGAATCTCCAAAAGGATCTCCTAGTAGATTTAATGAGGAATTTGATTTTCTCACGCCTTTATATAAATCAACAGTATGGTGGAAGAGGTATATTGTGAATGGAGGCAAAGGATGAAAGACAATTATAAAGAAGAAAAAATTAATAACAAAAAATATAAAAAGGAAGAATCCCCAAAACCTCCTCCATCTCCTTCTAAACCCTTTGGTTTCGAAAATCCATCAATGTTAGAATTAGATGTAAAATTTGACTTGCATATGCATAATGGGGAGCTAAATGGAGAAAATTTGGATCATTGGGTTAAGAAAATTGAATTTTGTTGTAGGGTTTAAAAGAAAGTGGAAGAGGAGAAAAAAATATAGTTAGCTCATGATTTGGATGACATTATGGGTGGCCAGAAGTTCCATAAATCTCCCTTAAGTATTACGGAATAGAAGATAACTCTAGTATCTTTCCAAAACCTATTGGAACACGTGAAATGGACACCATATGCTCCTAACATCGCTAGAAATATTTCATTGTCAAACATGGTCAACAGAAAAAGCGTAGGTCTATAGTACCCTAGCTTGTGTCAGAGAGACTATTTCGTATTTTGGAGTTGATTGAGGAAAAATGTGAACGTGAATGTGTTTGATCTATTTTCCGGTCTTCATCAGTCATGCAAAAACATTTTTGTTTTAAACAGTGGGGTCTAGTCTTGTTTCGGAAGGGGACCCGACCGTTGTGGTATATATATGTGTGATTTACATTTTACCAATTACATTGTAGTTTTATGCCACATTATTTCTCGGCTTCTAGTGTTGACACATGGCACGATAGGAACTTGAAATTTTGAAAATTTTGGAGAGGTGACCCATGTGGTGGGTCCTCAGTTAACCATGTAGCCTGCCACCTAACTCACTATCTAATCATTCACGAACGAGTTGTTTACCTAATTCAGTGAGCTATATTATCCACTATGATGCTCATGGAGATTTCCTTACACACATATATCTACATTTCTAGTGTGGAAGAGCCACAAAAACACCTATATCTATATTTCTAGCATGGACGAGCCACAACAACCCAATTTGACATTGCATCCATCACATCAAGGGCCATTTCAAAAAAAACCCAACCCACCCATCAGACCGACGAGATCGTGGAGTGGACTATGTCTCATATTTGGCCGAATGAAAATACAAACTTGGGTGCGGCCATAGCCACAAGTTAATTGGTGGGTTGCATGCTATATTAAGCCTATTTTAAGAAGAAACCCAACCAATGTGGGATTAATCCCATCCCTTTTCCAATTACAAATGAAATTTTTTGGGGATCAAACCGATGACTTTGGCTCAAAAGGATAACCACCTTAGCCAATTTGCATGTGACTTGGAGGTGTTATAAAAGCGAAAAAATTGTATTTCAATTAGATTCAGATGATGATTTTGTGTAGGATGAGACATTTTTGGCTTGTTAGAGGTCATTCCAAAGGGAATATTCAAACCTATAGCTACTGTCAAAATCTAAGATTATGTGATAAAGACCAAAGATGTGTTTTATTCATTCCTAACTACATTTTCAGCCCAATTGAGAGTTTTTGAGCCACTTTTGTTGGAGATGAGTTATCAAAAGAATAGGGAAACTTGCATTGTTAGATCCATTCGTGGATCAAATTTCCAAGTCCTTCATCGCAAGTTCATATTCATTTCATGTTGTGATTTTTCCTACTGTACTTGTGACATATTTAAAAATGAATCGGTTTGTCATTTACATAAAAAAGACAGACAAATTGGTGATCTCCGTTATCAAGTTCGGTGTCATGGCTATATTTTGCATTCTATTTTTCTGCAGTATTGATTTAGTAATTAATCATTTTAAAAGCATTCTAATCATTTTTGACATTTATGGGAAATCATGTATATTTTTGATTGAATGGTTTAAACGAACAGGGGATTTGGATGAGTTTACAATGGTTCAAATTCAGATTCATTCCAAATCTTAAACATTTACCTTTTGTTTATAATCAGTTCTCGATTCATTTAAAATTAGGAATGTGAGAATTTTAATTAGTACCTATTTTAAAACTATTTGATAGTAGGGGGTCTACTGTAGTTTACGGATCAGCTACTCTATGTATGGGTGACATAACACTGATTTGGTGGGAAAGAAATATTCAAGAAGATCTCTCAAAAACTAGTAAAAAGATTTCTTCTTGGAATAAAATCCGAGCTTGTATCTTGGTAATTGATCGATAACAGGGGATGTGTAATCATATTATGATGTAAGGATTATAAAATCCTTGTGATATCTTGGTCCTATCACATATCTTATAAAATTTCTTAATGTTCTGTCTCAATGTTTTGTAAAATGTTATAGTGACACACACATGGAGATTTTTGTAATATTTAATTATACGAGTTTTGAAATTGGTGGATTATGCAACAATTAAGTAAATTTAGGTAGAGCGATAAGTGATGATGCACTTATTGATAAATGAATCCAATGTTCCTATAAATAGGGAATCAAAATGTTAAGTAAAAAATTTGAATAGCTCATGCCATTGAGTAACATGATAATGTTAGATGTTAGTTTTTTTTCCATATGCTATTGACCATTGTTAATATCATTAAATTTTAATTTTTAACATTAGATTCTTAAGCGGAAAATAAGGTATAACTAGTGCAAAAACTTGGGAGAAGATGTGACAGATAAATTTTGAGAATGTATATTCCCTATAATTAGATGTGAAGGAGTTTGCAAGAGAATAGTAGGGAGACAAAATGACTAAAGATTTAATGGATACGATATCTAATTCATATTGCACTACAAAAAAATTCTATCTGATAAATACCACGAACCATCCTAACCCCAAACCATGTGAACCCCCTTAATTCACACACTCACATTTTTAGTAATGGAGGAAAGCTTCTAATTTCAGTTATGTGAGAAAAGTAAGGTGTATTAGTTTCAGATTTATTGATGAATTCTAACGACAAACATCATGTAATTAGCTAAGTACAAGATAAATGTATTTTAACACTTCAAGGCATGTTCTGAGAAGAAAAATTCACTTTCTATCAATAAGATACACATATAATAAGGAAAGTATGCGAGTTAGCTATTTCAGTATTGTTCTACAAATCATAGTATTCAACATCATTAAACAATATCCTACATTCCTCCACTAATTGACATTTCTAAGAGGAATAATATAACATTTGGATATAAAAATTTTATAAAATATATTCCAAGAACATGAAATAGGGATTTAGGAAGAGGAAATCAAATTTTCTAACTATATTTAGAATTTAATGCCCCACAAGGTAGTGCAATACATGGATATTTAAAAGGATTAGTTCCATGCCAAGCCTGATGTTTCTACTTTGATGCTTATTTTCTATTTACCATTAGAAATTTATCACTGATGATAAATTCAAATACATGGAGAATAATATATATATCAACTTAACTTTTTTACTATTGCAACATACGAAAACTTATCTTTCTTGGTTCTAACCACTCAAGATGTCTTATTTCCAAAAATATATCTAGTTTGATGAGAATTTTTACATCATAGACCCTTAATCTTCTCCCTCTCTAACTACTCAAGTTACACATCTTCAAGATTATATGCTTTTTGATGATTATTGTAAGGATATTACTATTGGTATTTCTTCACTCTCACTACAAATTATTTTCCCAAGTGTGTAAGTATTACTAAGCTTGATTGAAATTATTTGGAAAGAGATAAAACTAAAATTATTCATACTCATTTAAAACAAGATAGGGTTTTTCTTATAAAATATATTAAAAAAATCATAATTGATTAAACTAAAATGGAAAATAACTTCCTATGGTAATTTAATCTAGATGCTATGAACATAAGTAAATGATGGATAAATAAATAAAGAAAATGACCTAAGTAACTAAGAAATGAGAAATGTAAAACCCTAATGTGAAAGGAGAGTTAGAAAGAGCTTAGTTGATTCGACGATGCTTTGGGACTGTGTCGAAGAGATGAATTAATAAACAGAATGAAGGAACAACCATCCGAGGGCTCACCTGGGGAATGGGTGCCCTGATATGTGCAAGAGGTCTAGAAACAAAACTTGCAAGGTTGTTAGATGATATGAAGTCTTCGTACCACTGCACCGGATGTAAATGGTAATCAATGATGAAGGAGAGACCTGTAAAACCCCAAATCAAGCATCAAAACCCTAAAAAAATAAAGTTGCATATGAAGGGGTTAGACTATCCTTATCGGGAAAAATGGTGGACTTACTAATTGAGTTCTACACTACATCTCAGATGTGATGTAGTTTTATGTGCGTGTGTGTGTGTGTGAAAGTCATTCGCTAGGTGCTCTTATGCCAGTCACACTTTGTGATGTAGTGAGATATAACTAGATGTAGAAATGTAATAAATGGTGGATGGAATATAATAAAATTTCCTCCTATGTAGTGTGATGTAGATGAACTAGACTTGTCCCTTGTGGTGGAGTTAGATGGATCCAAATGAGCTCTAGATGCCTTAGATGGAATGCAACCTTAGGTGATGATAGTAGTGCCTAGTGCTTAGTCCCTCATTATGGTCTCATAAATTTATATTTATATGGTTCTCTTGTTCTAATTTCTTAATTAACCCTGAAAAGGTCAACCATTAAAAATATGGAAAGCTCAAACGGCTAGAAAATTCCCAAGAGATGGAGGTAAAGTCAACCAAATTTTGCATGGGTCAATTTTGATTCTTCCCACAAAATTTACGCTATGGATAATATAAGAGGGTACTGTACATACCTAAAATTGTAAGGTACTGTATTACGGAACGGTGTAACAAGTGCCCCAATGATGATACAGGTCTCCTCGCAAGGTGTTCGGGATCCAGAAAAAGCTCTCGGAGTATGCGTTAACATCCCGCATGCCCCGCTTAGCCCCCGCGCCCTTTGTTTTCCCCTTTTTCCTTCTTTTCTTGGCCTTTTGGTCTTCAGTGACGAAACCGCCGCCCTGCTCAGAGGTGGCGGTCTCCTGCGACCGCTGTTTTCCAGAACAGTTCGATGCGGTCTCGTGTGAAATATCACGCCCAGCCCTGCTCAGACTTGGCGGTCCTTTATGTGTTTTGGTCCCCTAGAATATTGCGTTTTGATGTTTAACGTTCATTTGGTAAAGATCAACGTTTCACCATAAATGCTTTTCTTTGCCGACTTGGGCCTGCATTTATGTTTTTGGTCCCCTGCAATAGTGTTTGTCTATTTGTTTATAGTTTCAATTCAGTTCAGTTTGGTTTGTTGATCTTTGGGTGAAAGCCAATACCTATAAGTGCTTGGCTTGTGCTCAAGCAAATGGCCACCAATTCCGGCCTTCTGAAGTTTGTCTTTCTGAATTTCTCTTTGCAGGTTAGATTTAGCTATTCATTTTGCTTAGACGAACCCATCTTGTGCAAGCTTGCCTTGTTTAGTTCATTATCCAACTTGTGCTGCAGTTAGCATTGTGGCCCTTCATTGCTGTTGGTAAGCCACATATCCAGTTTCTTGTGATAAAATCCTTTACATGTTGTTGTTTTAAGCCCAATCCATTGGAAATAGTAGAATAGCTTAGGAAGCCATTAAAGTTGCAGGTTTTTCTCTTCAAACAGGATAGTTTCAGGTTCTGGACGCTTTATGTTGCATGGCTCGCAGTAAAATCCCGCCAGGAATTGCATAAGCCAAGCTCTGTACTCTTGCGCTATCCCTCTCCTACTCGCATTCTATTCTGTCTGCATTCTGAGCTGTCCTTGATCCCAATATCTACTCCTGTCAATGCTAGCATTACACGCTTTTCTGGATCCACGTGAACACGAAAGAACGAGGAGATCACACTGAGGGGACAAGATCACACACACCATCGGATTCGCCACTGTTCTGCAGAATCTAGGTTCTAGCTTTCAAAGTTCTAGTTAGAATCATATCAAATAGAGTAGTTAATTGCTTCATTCTATTCTCGATATTGCTAGGGAAGCTATGGGGATTGATAGTTTCTAAGAAACTATGATTCACTCCCCATTTCTGAGGTAGGATCGAGAATCTTGCAGATAGATTAGATGCAAGTTATTTCATTATTTAGAATAAATCTACAAATTTCACAGACAAATAACTACACTCGGTTATTTTGTTTGTTTTAAATTGTTATTTAGTTGTTATTTCTAGATACATTTAAATAGCTGCTTTCTTCTTAGAGTTGTCAGAAAATACAAAAACAGAAGTTATATATGTTTTAGATTCCACGTAGTCAATATTTAGCTTTGTTACAGTTAGATTTACATTTTGTTTTGTATGACAATCACGGGACCTCAGGAGCCCAGGGAATACATATTTGAGCCAATCGTGCCTCAACCCAACCTCTATCACAGCAATAATTGACATAGACCAAAACCTTAGAATACAAGTCTTCCAAACAACAACAGATTTACAACTAGATCAGCTCTCAGTTGAGAGGGTTAAATATAGAAGACGACCAAGCACACACATTTTGGTCAAATCAACCAAACTACAGATTACCTTAGGCAAAACATTCACATGACTGTAGAAGGGTTCGAAAGAGAACAAACCTTTGGTTGTGATCCTTTGGTCCCACAGCCAGGTGCAGGAGACACTCTCACAGACATAGATACCAGTTTAAGGATCCAGGTTGCACGAACACCTGTGAGATATTCTGAGAAAATCACACAGTTATTGGTCCTAAACATAGAAGCTGAGAAAGCATACGATTACTGGATACTAGGGATTAGGACTTGATTTCGCGCATGACCATAACAGGACCGCAACAACCAAGAGTACTACGGTTGTGACCCACAAATCCCACAACCTAACGAATCCATAAGTCAATCAGATATAGACACTGGCCTACGCACACTAGTATTCCAATCCACTCCAATTCCACCCATCATCATCGAACAATTGTCCTTACTAGATATAGCGGCTAACGAGGCTAGAGAATTTTGGACTAGGCCAGAGAATCGTCCATAGAGTCAATTGTATTCCACCATCCACCATATGACCTTATCTGGAGACATACACGAAACTATCCCAGGTCATTTTCCACGTATTCCACAACCCATAGATCGAATCAGCGCCAGAGCTCGATATTGATTGGAGCCTTCGAGCAGTCATCCTTGCCGATCGATCTATCACACCAGTCCAAGTTAGAAGGGCCTTCTTTGCCTTAGATTCACAAATTCCATTAGTGCGTGTCGAAGACATTAGATTGCCTAACTAGTTTTTCTACATCCCACACATATTCCATCCCCACCGGCTGTCTCGGCACGACCTCGGGAGGTCAAGTACAAGGAAGATTTACTTGTAGATTCCCATGCTCCCCTGTCGCTTTTCTGGCGTACAGTTCCCCTAAAAAAAGAAACACTTGATCAATTGCAAACAGATGACATGGTGGAAACCGGATGAGTTCCACTTAACTTGTGTAAAAAATAAATGTGAGCGCGTCTTTATGATAGATTGAAGATGTTGACTTGGTTGGTATATCATCCAGTAAAATCCAAGATGAGAAGAAATAAAGTGAGTAGACCTAACTCATCTTGGAGCTCGATCGTGCAAAAAATACAGTAGAATGCAAAGAAATCTCACGCATGAAGATGTAAGGTGGATTGTCAGATATTCCAACGTGAAATTGATGACTGAAGATGATGGCTATAGCTTGGATCAATTCCAAAAGGTTAACTTGAAGGTGCAATCAATTACGAGCTTGGAAACATGGTTTCAATTGTATCTTGTCTTAGATGCAATGATTGACATAAAACAATGATATTGGTGATACTTGGTTATCAAACAAATCATACAACATAGAGTTGGCTACACTGATGAGCTCGGTGAGCTCAACCTATTGGAAACACACACTCTTTAGGGAAATAATCCCACATGCACCATGTCAAAGACTAAGTAAGTCTATATAATGAAAAACCGTTTCTAGACTGATAGTAAAAAATCAATTCCATGGCTGACCATCATGCCCACATAAATTTTGCAGAATGGCTTGAGTTGGGAACTTGTAAGTACATATTGATGGAAATATTTTGACAATCCAATGCATGAGCTATAGAGGTTTGTCATGAACATATGGCTTGTAGAGGTGAAAAGTTAAACTTAGATGCACAAGGCCAACTATAGGACCAATAATGCCATTAAATGACACCCTTGTAGATGTCAAAACACCCTTTGTTGCAATGATGAAAAATACTTGAATTATTGACCTACAATGAAAACCCTTGGTATAAGAACATCTTAGACCGACATTGAAAAATATATTGTAAAAAAATTTAATGATTGCTAATACCAATCAAGTAGGTTCAACCTCACATACCAAAGGTAGTAATATATACTCGAAAGCACATCATAAGATCAATTCTATTGTAAGTAAAGTGATACAAAAAAATCTCGTGATTACTTAGACTAAACTCAAAGTAGTGCATGTAAAAGATCATTAACAAGAAACATTATACATTCATCAAGTCGAGTGTCGTGAAAGAAATTGAAGATTCAAATAACCACAAGGGGACATGTTTTCTTTCATTGGCTCATACGCCCAACCTCAAGGGTTTCCTTATGACCCTGTGAATACTTATGCCACACTGTATCAGCTCCTTTTAAAACTCCACCTCCTCATCAGGGGTAAACTATGTTCGATTCTTATGTAGTGGGCACATATTTTGAGTATCTCAAAGAGACCCTCAAATTTTTCATACAAAGCGTTATACTCCCATGGCCTTTTACAGATCTCCCCAAAGTCAAAGGGGAGGGAGATCCAAATGCACACACTAAAGAATTTTCCATCATCATTAGAGATCTACTCCCATGGGACTCAATCATAAAGAAAATATTCCCCAAAAACCTTGAGGGGATTGCTGTCAATTATTATTACAAAATACCAAATGCCTCAATGCATTCATTCAAAAAACTCATCTCAGAGTTTATAAAGGCTTTTGATATGAACAAAATTTTAGGAACAAGAATCAGGGAATTCCTCCACATCAAACAAGAGCATAATGAATCTACTACATATTTTATTCAAAGATGGTGGAAATTCTGCTACTATTCAGGCAATGCTCCCAACATGGATCAAACAAAGCTGTATGACTTATTCCTCCATTCCATTAATCAGGAAACCAAGGAAGAGGTGAAATTTTTTCCTCTTAGAAGTTATGAAGAGGTATTAGAGGGTGGTCTTTGCATTGACCAAGAGGCTATTGATAGTGGTCAAAATACCGATGGCTCAAATGGGAGACTGGTCAATCCCTCACAAAGTAATTTTAATTACCCAAATGGTTCCAATAACAATAATCAAGGGCCTAAAGTCCTTAATAAGAATCGTAATGCAACAAAAGATGATGTTACTGATCAAACTAGGAATCCAAATGTTGTTATCACTACCAACGTGAAAAATGTTAATAATAATGTGAATACAAACAACCAGAGGAGTAAAAATTTCACTCCTTTCATCAATGAGGTGGACTTTAACCATTCTCCACCACATTTTCAACAAGTCCATACCCAAGGCCTGACTCAATACCTAGGTGGGTATCAAAAACCAATACCAGAACTAAGAGAAAAGGCCCCAAAACTTCAACTTCAATAATCAACAACAAAATAACAACCAGAACTATGGACCATAAAAAAATCAGAACCAAAGACCTCATGATTACGATCCTAATCTATATTGTGGTTTCCATAGAGTTTGAGTACATGATGTTAAAACTTTCTGTGATTGAAATAAGTTTATACTACAACTTCCAGAGGACCAAAGACAACTCTTTATTGAGATGTTTTTGGTGAATCCCATGGTGACAATGTAGAATGTTCACATAGGTCTTGTTTCCCCTCAAAATGATCCAATTGGAGTCTATAGAGATCCTATTTTGACACGTTCTGAGAACAAAAATATTAACCTCAATGGGACTAACAAATTAATTCATGTTGGAAACAATGATCATGAAGCATCTGCCTCATAAAATCCTTTAGTAATTCCTCATTTAAATGGTCAGAATGAAACCAAGATTGTAGGCTTGGTTGAATTAGAGACTGAACCTAAGATTAATGTGGCCACCCATACTCATGACTATTATATGAAGTCCATTCCCATATACCCCTCGATGTCAGATGACACTCCAGTACCTCCAAATCTAGTAGGGACTTATGACCTAATTACATTTCCTTTTTGGATTTGTTGAATAACTCTCCAACTCATTGAGCTACTTTATTGGAAGCATTGGGCCTTGGTCACTTAATCAACATTACCCCTCCCCCAGAGGCATATATCAACCATATATAATTTGATTTCTACCCCTTGGGAAACCTGAAAGAGAAGTTGGATTTGTCTTTGAGATCAACAAGATTCCCATCGATGCCGAATTGGCACAAAGGGGTGACCCAACGTTTTATTTATAGGTCTAGATCGATAATAACTACATTAAATATGAAATTATTTATGATGGGGAAGTTTTTAACATTGTCCCCTTCTCATTCCTCCAAAAGTTAGGCTATAGAGATACAAATTGTTCTTGAAATAGAAACACGCTAAGAGGCTATGATAGTCTCAAAGAAATTTCCATCATGTACTATTGTGCTTCTAGTTACCCTCGGGCTAAAGAAAGTGTTAACTGAGTTTCATATTATAGACTAGGATTCCAAATATAATATAATTCTTGGCCAATCTTGGATCCATTGAATGAAGGAAATCCCTTCCACGCTCTTCTAGGAAGCCAGATTCATGCATCTGGGGAAATTATTTATTACTCAGGGTGACCCAAAGAATTTTAACATCCACCTAGCCAAATTAAAGAAGAAACTCAGGGTTCATAACCAGTTCAAACTCCTGTCCAATCAATTAAACAAAATCAAAGATTCAACGCTAGATTAAAAATTGATTCCTATAACTCAGTTAGAAGCCCCCTAGGAAATCAAAGGGGTTGTCACAAGTAAAGAAGAAACAACTGTAGTCAAAACAATTTCGATGAATACCACGACTAAGATCTTTGAATTATTTTAAGGTGACCTACCTATCCTCCTTCTGTTTGACTCTATGGGTAAAGGACATGCTCTTGGACTTACCTCTCTTCTGGCCGAGCTATGAAGATATTTACATGGTCATGTTTCACCATAATATTGCGTATAAAATAAATAAGCTAAAGGTGAGGTGAGGAGGAATACCTATGAATTCGAAGAAGGTTGCACATTGTTGAGAAGATTAGGATGATCAATCTTACGCACATGGAAAAATTGGAAAACAGGGCCTTATTACCAGATCAAATCACGACATTGGTCCCAGGGACCCACTTTTGGTCATCAGGTGAGATGATAGATTTTTTCCAAGAATGCGAGCTATCGAGGAGTTCGACAAGCTTATCTCACTCGTTCGAGCTAAAACTTAGTGTCAAATCGGGAATAAAGAGACGAGTCTTATTGTAAAGGAGTTGTGCCTTGTCCTAACTCGGTCATAACTAGATCACAAGCCTTAGATAACTTCATGAGTAGGAAATGTAAGTTCAAGGTTGTAACTGTTGGCTTGTCATAAAAGAGTCTCGATAGGAGGGATGATGTTTCGATGGTTTTGGCTCATTGAGGCAGAGAAATGATGAGTCGACTGGTTTAATTCAACATGGAGAGATTGATGCTTCCTTGTTGGAATATGAATTCAGTTTTAATAGACTCGACAGTTGAGACAATAGCTGCCTCAAGATTTGGTCGAGCTTCTTCCATGGAAGTGAATTTCCAAAATGAAAAGGCGAGACAACTCAACTAAAACTTTATCTCGAGGCTTCTACTAAGCGGTTGGATTTTATTACAACTGATCAGAGTGGTCGAATGCAACCAGGCATCAGGATCAACACCAACGGTTCCTTGGGATCAGTGGTGGGTGCAGCTGTCGCAATCGACTCTCTCAAGAGGGCACTCATTTTCTGAGATAAATTTTACTTCTCTACCCTGTAGCTGCTGCGTATAAACCAATTACTTCCAAGATAGAAGGCACTTTGTGGTTGAAGGAGAATTTCAAGTTCTACCCGTGCAAAACGGCTAGAAAGCATCTCGATGCAACAATGATGATTGCATTATGTGGAAGACACGGTTTGATGCAAGGTGGAGGTTGTCCAATGCTTGGAATGATATATGGTTTTTTGTGAGCACTTGGATGCCAGGATGTGAAGATATTTTTAATGCAAATCGAAATTCAGCGAGCAGTAGATGTTACCGAGAGACCTGGGTAAAGGGTTGGAAATTTATTTAAAGAAACTAATGGTGGTTACTGACCGGTGCCGACTGAGGAATAACTCAAGGTTAGTTAGGTGAAAAGTTTCTATTTCCAAAAATAGCCCTTCTCTCCATGTGTTGGTCAAGGTTTGCTATGGACTAGGAGTTTGAGTCTCATTATAAGTCAAAAGGGAGTTATTTTGCACAACCAGTTTCTGGGTTGGAATTTATCACCTATGCCTTTGATTAGTGTAGATTAGACATGATGTTTGTTTTCATAAAAATAAGTGCATTGTACACCCTGTACATGTTTCAATTGGGGCAAGCATGGTTCCCATTGTTTCAGTGTGGTTGTGTGTTGTTAAGGCTCTTGCACAATGTGCGACGGTGGAAGTTTGCGCAAGGAAAGGTTCAAGTTTCAGGCTAAGGGTTCGTGATATCCCATTTAGAAAGCCGTTTCAACGGCTTCATAAATTCCAAGTCAGGAATGAGGTGATTTATTCCACGGATAGTATCTAAGCATTCATCAGTTTCAGTATATTTCTTTCCTAGAATTACTACGGATTTCAAGATCAATAATACCAACGAGACTTCGGGATGTATCACATAAGGTCAAATGTATCTTCAAAATCCGCTAAGATAGGGGCAGTGCCTAATGGATTTCTAAGGCTACTAGAATCATTCTTAGAAAACAATCATTCTCGAAAGGTTGCCAAAAACTGTGTATCCATTTTTGGACTGCCACTGGGAAGGTAATGGACAACGAGGGTAAAATTGTACCATGAGACTGAAAATTCTTTTATGGAGAATTCAAGGTTATCAAGCATGCTCCAATTTCAAGATCAGAGTGTTGGCAATCAGCGTGTTGGACTATTTTCTTTTCTTTTCTAGGTCCTGGAGGTTTTATTTTTGCTCGGAACATAATAATTGCATTCGATGGGCCCATATTGGCCAATAAAGGCAAAAAATGCATAATTGGTTCATAGCAGTGAGCACCAATTCGGACTGCAGGAAACAAATATTCACTATTGGCATAATGCATGATTGGAGTCAAGATTCAAGGCTTCAGAAAATTATCCCTTGAATCAGGAGAATATGTTAAGGTTTAAAAACGGTGCACGAATGATCTTGATTCATATTGCTCAGCATTCCTTCTTTATTTCTCCGCTGAATTTCCCCGAGTCATGTGAAGGTCAACTCTGAAATACCTGGTCGGCCTATGAAGAATTCATGCCACATCCGTTTTATCAATGGATGAGCTTGAAAACTCTGATGAGGTGATTTATGGGAAGAGCATTATGTACGATCCAATCAGACAATAAAAGTTTCACAGATTCAGAGATTGGCGATTCAATGGACAATTATACTGCAGTTTCAAGACTACCTCGGCAATCTAGCTGTCTATTCAGCTTTGATCCACGATGGAAGATATTCACATGGTTGTTACTGAGATCTTGATTTTTTGGAGCTCAGGTCCTCTTGGCTGCCCCAGTTGGAAGAAGAATTCAATGTATTTTTAGAAGGTCGTATTTCGTACGTGTTGCCAATTGTAACATGAAGGATCTTTTTAGTTTCTGAAAAAATGAGTATATTGTGTAGCTCACGACCGAGTTGGCCATAGCTATAGATCCCAATAGTGGCATAATTGTTGATGGAATCTGATTGCAAATCACTGCCAAAATACCGAAGGTGCGGTCTTTGTCCAAGCTTCAGTCTTAAGGGTGTCTATCGACATGTTAAGGGAGGCATGAACCTTTAGTCATCATCATGGCAGCATTAGGTCTTTATTGTTAATGGCATTTTCTCATTGATTGGAGGGACAAGTCATTGCTCGGGTTATGGAAGAAAGCTTGATGGAAAGCATTCTTACGGTGCAATAGTGAACTAGATGGGATCAAGGAAGAACCGTTGAGCTCAGATACAGTGAACTCAAAACCATTACAAAAGAAAAAGCTATTTGGTTAAGCTCGTTGACTTCAAGTAGGCTTTCGATGTCCAGGAATATGATGGTAGATGTATCTTGAGGTTGATGAGCTTGGTTCGACTGTCGCAGGGAGCTCGTGGTGAAGTTCTCATGAAGTTACAAAGGGGAATGCGATAAATGAACTTGAGCTAACAGAGGAAAATGATAAGAATTCGAGTTTGATAGCTCACCATTCGAAGGACTCAATGGTCAAAAGTGGATTAGGAGCTCAAAGAGTTAGTTGTAGGAAAAGGAATCGAGTGCAACACTCGAGTTAGCTTGGATTCGCCAACCACCGAAGTTGGGATATTTTTTGCAGATTCTATCCACATGGACCCCCCTCCTCTTCAAAATCAAACGGGTCAACGGGGGGGTCCCAACATTATGTTAATTAAATTAATATTTTTATTTAAATATTTTAATAATAATATTTATTATTATTATTTAAATATTTTATTTAAATATTCTTTTAATTAATTGAGAAGACTAGGTCATAGGCAATTAATGACCCATGATGGAACCTTCTCAGGTGGTTCAACTAACTGTAATAAATACATCATGGGCCTTCAATTTAGGAATGTAATTATGACCATTTCCTCTTCTTTCTCACATATTCTTCTATAAATGTAAGTTGGAAGCTCATTTCAAAGGGTTCCAACAGTTCAGACAAGTTGGACAGTTAGACTATCTCAGGCAAGTGTATACTTTTCAAGAATCCTCTCTCTTCTGCAAGTTGTTCTTGTGTGTTGAGAGAACTTTCAAGCCTCCTCTTCAAGACTGTAATGGCAACCATTGCCTCTTCTGAATGTATGATGCATTGTGCATGTTATTGAAGCAATAAAAGTGTGTGCTTTGTGACTAATCTTGGTCCTTTCATCCTTCTATACTTCTTTGTGCCTTTCTCATGCTTGCAGGTACACTGTGCAAGTTTAAGTTTCTATTGCAGGTTCTTGGAGTTTTGTGCTTATCGAGTGGTGGAGTATTACATGCAGTTGAGTTGTGGTGTCTGTTCACCCTTCTTGAGTTCATCCTTCTTCACTAGGAAATTGATATATTGCTCTATTTGATCAACATTAACAAAGGGAACACATGTCTCTTAGTCTGTGGTATTTTGTACCCTCTCTAAGTTGCAGTAGGTGAAGTTGACCTGTGGTGCACACACCCTCTTCAAATTAACCCTTCCTGAGTCTGAAGACACCCTTTATTTTGTGCATCACCATCCCTAGTATAGTTTCATTTTTGTAAAATCTCTTTCCCTAAAACCCCATGAAAATGTTAGCATTGGACTAGATAATCATTTTTGTTACACTAGGAGTAGTACAACACTTAGTTTAGGAAGAGGAAGCCGGCCTTCTCCGGAGGTTCACCTCGAGCCCAAGTCCCACAGCTTGAGAGGTGATCCCATGTGTCCCAATCACACCGAACGTCCTATTCACATTCTGGCCATTCGGAGGGTGCAGTGATTTGGCGACAACAATTTTTGGCACGCCCGGTGGGACAGAGTTGGTACTTCTCTTCTCACTTACACAAGTCAAAGTACCTGGCGACTCTATATCTCTGGATTCCAAATCTCAGTGCATTAACTTATGCGAAGAATTCAGACAAGAGCTTCTTCAAAGAAAGGAAATTATCAGCATATCAAACTTTCCTTGTCTCCTCCAAAGAGAAGAAGAAGAGGCATTTCCACATCCCCAGTTGCAGCATTACCTAGTAGGGGTCATTCAACTCCTCCTTACGGACGGTTTCCTCCACCCAGGAACAATCAACCTTTCGTTGCTATGGCGAGGAACCAAGTTTTTCCCCCTTTCAATGCAAGTAGTCCTCTTCTGTTGGCTCAACGTGACCCTATACCTGTTGCAGCACTCAAAAGTTTACCCTTCTACACAGGGGAAACTCACGTTACTCCAGTGGAACATATCTTTGATGTAGCCAGCATTTGTGCAGTACATAATATCACCGAAGACAATGTTGCAGTTAGACTTCTTGCTACCTCTTTCAAGGGAAAAGCACTTCAATGGTTTCGTGGGTTAGGTGTTGGCACTATAACCACTTGGGACGAGTTGGGAGAAAAGCTATGTAAACAATTTGAAGACAAAAGTGATCACCTATCACTTTTGGAACAACTCACTACCATAAAGAGAGCTTCCCAAGAATACATGAGTGATTTCAACTTCCGATTCCATAGGACTTGGGATAGGATTCTGGCACTCGTAAAGCCTTCTGCACATAATGCATTCTTGTACTATTTGTGAGCCTTGAATAGCGATGTAGCAGTTATGATCCAGTCCATGGGAGGGACTACACTACCTGATGCCTACGAAGTTGCCATAAGTGCAGAGAATTCTTTGATTCAGGCTGGAAAGATAGCTCCACGACCACCAATGCCCTTTTCTCCAGATCTTACGAATCATCAGCCTATCATTGCTCCTATTCCAGTAGACTCCAAGCAACCATCTCAATCTTCCCCTGCCTCTTCAAATGACCTATTTGAAGTCAAGTCACTACTGCAAAATTTTGGAAATGAGCTCGTTGCACTCAAAAGGCAACAATTTCAATACAATCGTTCGTATCAGCCACAAAATCAGCAGTATCAGGCTAACCGTCCTCCTTTTCAAGGAAACAATCAGCCTCAAAATCAAACTACAAGTCAAGTTGCAAATGTCAGGCCTTTGAACTTTCAGAACCCTCTTGCAGCTAGCTCATCTAGAGCTATAGTACCTGTTCAAAATAATCTAGTTCAAGACTACGAATGGTGTTATCCTTGCTCTCAACCTCACAATCAAAATATTTGTCCCAATGGAGTTCTTAGCCAGGCCCTTATGGTTCAAAGTGTATCTGCCCCTTCAGAGTTAACAAAAAATTCATCTACGCAAGAAGCAGCAGATCAATCGCAGGCACCTGAAGAATCTGCTTTGCTAAACTGGCAAGTAGAAGATTTTTGTGGGTTGAATATAGATTCCTCATCAGTGGTAGCAAACACTCATTCTAAAAAGAGAGAAATGGAGCCTCAACCTCTCGAAGCTGATCTAGCATCCACTTCTCAACTTGGGTTACAAATGGCAGTTGATAAAAATGCGGGAAAGAAATCACCAGAAACACCAGCTAGCCACGCCGCAGGGAAAGATGGTTCTCCAGGCATCACGGTACCCAACAAACATTTTCCAAAGGAGGACCCCAATGCCCAAAAAAGTGTCAATCAAAGTTGGAGCAATTCCCTTCAGCATAGTAGAACAAATGAAGAAAACCAATCTGAGCGTTACCATGTGGGATGCACTCTCAATTCCTTCTCAAAGAAACCTGTTGCGAGAAGCTCTGAACAGTTTTGGTACAACCAGACGGATCACCAAGCCATGGAGTGACAAATGCTACAAATTTGTGTCAACCGGAAGGGAAAATCATTCCTAAGGTAAACAAACCACCACCATTCTACATTTCCCTGATCATTGGCGACCACCTGGTACATAATTGCATGATCGATTCTGGTGCCAGTAGCTCTGTCATGCCCAAACAAATTGCAGATGTACTAGGCATACAATATGCGCCAGTTGCAAGAGGGGTTGTTCAGCTGGATGGCACAGCTGTTAAGACTGTTGGAGTTATCAAAGGACTTCAACTTACCATCCATGCATGCCCAAGTTTTCATTCACCCAAGACATATCAGTCATTGATCTCCCTCCTCTCTTTGCCATCTGCCTATCACGAGATTTCACTGCCAAGATGGGCGGTTACCTATCAGCCGATTGGTCACATATGATTCTCAGGACTCGATACGGAACCAAAGTAACTATAAGGGCAGAACCAATCTTCCATAATCATGTAGAACCCTACACTGCTAGTCCCATAAATGGAAATTACACCATCGGATCCAGAAGAGGAAGATGCCGATCATGAACCAACCACCCTTGTTGAAGAAGTCCCTGATACTTTGCTGGATGAAGTAAGTAGAGATCATCAGTACGATCCCTACGCTGATGTATTGGCAGAAGAAGAAGCTGGTTTGCTACTCTTGGAAGAAACAGGATTAGGTACATACTGTATCCATGAAGAAGATACGATCATACCACAACTTGTCAAAACACCAAGTGATTCTAAAGGACTGTGGCAATTGTTCTTCGATGGCTCAAGAAGTAAGAATGGATCCGGTGCTGGTGTTATGTTAATTTCTCCAGAGGGAGATAAGTACTTCTCATCTTTCCGGTTGCAGTTCAGTTGCACTAACAATGTTGCTGAATACGAGGCTCTTGTGCAAGGAATTCAGCTAGCCCAAAAGGAAGGGAATCAAAGGCCCTGACTATTTTTGGAGATAGTGAGTTAGTTGTTCATCAAGTTTCAGCACGTAGTGCATCCAAAAATGATATTTTAAGATCATACAATAATTGAGTCTAGGACTTGATTAAAGATTTTGAAGCTTTTGGGATCCATGCAATTCCTAGAAATCTAAATCATGATTACGATAGGATTTCTACAATTGGCTCACAATACAACATACCAGTTGATATCATGAAAGAAGGGCAGCAAATTTGTTAAAATGGTGGTTCGACCAGCAGTCCCTGATAATGTGAGTAGTTGGCAAGTGTTCGATAGTGACAAAAAATTGTCCTTTTCCTACAAGAAGAGGCAGAGTTTGCTACAAAAAATCAAGATAAATTGCAAGATTCATATGGTGAGAAAAATTTACAATTGAAAAGCAACAAGTTACCAAAAGGTTTAGTCACTTTGGAATCCATTTTCAATTCAGATGATCAAGCCAAAAGACAAAGCTCTAACATGGTGGTCAAAGAAGAATATTTTGAGTAAGTTGAGGTAACAAATGAAAAAGTTCTAAAGATCGGAAAAGTGTGTACTTCTGAAGAGAAAGAAGCTTTCATCAAACTTTTCAAGAGTATCATGACATTTTTGCATGGAGCTATAAAGACTGCGTGGTTTTGATCCAGATCTAGCATAACATACCATCGAACTGGATCCTAATGCTAAGCCAGTTCGTCAGAAACAGAGGCCAATTAATCCCAAAATTGAGCCACTAATGAGAAAGGAGCTAACCAAACTCATTGAGGCCTGTATAATTTTTCCCATCAAGCATTCCTCATGGGTAGCCAATCTGGTGCCCGTAAGGAAGAAGAACGGAGAGATTCGGTTATGCGTAGATTTCAGGGATTTGAATCGTGCGTCATTGAAAGACCATTATCCTCTTCCATCAATGGAGAAGATCCTTCAAATGGTGGCAGGAGCTCAAAGATTTTCTTTGCTCGATGGATATTCAGGTTACAATCAAATCCTAGTCCAAGAATCTGACCAATTCAAAATGGCTTTCACTACCAAGTGGGGCACGTATGCCTACAATAAAATGCCATTCGGATTGTCCAATGCCGGGGCTACTTTCCAAAGAGCCATGGACATGGCATTTAAGGGACTAATCAATGATATCATTTTGGTTTACCTTGATGATATAACTGTATACTCTAAGCATGCAGAAGATCACATCACACATCTAAGGAAAGTTTTCCAAAGGTGTAGGGAATTTGGGGTTTCACTTAACCCCAAGAAATGTATTTTTGCAGTGCACGAGGGAAAATTGTTGGGGCATGTTGTTTCAGCAGAAGGATTATCAATCGATCCAGCTAGGATTCATTCAATTATGTCCTTATCTCTCCCAAGTCACAAGAAGGGCCTCCAGAGTTTTCTAGGAACCATAAATTTTGTGCGGAGATTCATCCCTCAATTCGCGACATTGGCTAAACCACTGATAGCCATGCTAAAGAAAAACATGACATTCTCATGGACAAAGGAAGGAAGAGAAAGCTTCAAAGCCATCAAAATGGAGCCATTTCTCAAGCTCCCACGCTTGTGAACCCCATGTTTGATAAAGATTTTATCCTTTATGCTTTTGCAGGTCAAGAGAGCATTTCAGGGATCCTCACCCAACAAAATGACAACCTGATGGAGCAACCAATTACTTTATTCAGTCAATCCCTCAAAGACTATGAGTTCAAATACTCATTCATTGAAAAGCAAGTCTTTGCGGTTATTCGAGCTTTGAAGAAATTCAAACACATGTTGTTCAACAACAAAATTCATTTGATGGTGTCTCATCCAGGTGTCAAGGAATTTTTACTGAACATAGAGATGAACGAAAAGCGTGCTGGATGGATCCCGAAGATGATGGATTATGACGTACATATGAAAGTTACAAAACTTGTCAGAGGTAAAGGTTTGTGTCAACAACTTGCTGCAGACATGGAATCAAAAGGTGATGAGGACGTGACACTCCTAAATACTGATGAGGATGTTGATCAAGTTGACTGGTTATCCAAAATGAAGAATTTCCTCTTCTCAGGAGCATATCCTGTGAACATGGATAAAAACCAAAGATGAACTTTCCATCTTCAATCTATTCCATATGTTTTGGTAGATAGCATTCTCTTTCGAAAGGATTTGAATGGTGTTCTCCTTCGGTGCGTAGGACCAGAACAGGTAAGTAAGATACTAGAAGAGTTTCATAATGGCCTATCTGGAGGACATTATTCTACATGAACAACAGCTACCAAGATCATGCGAGCCGGTTACTATTGGCCAGATTTGTTCAAAGATGCCCATCTCTGGGTAAGGAAATGTAAGGAGTGTGCCTTTTTCACAGGTAAGCAGAAGTTGGCAGCTCTTCCACTGCATCCAATTCAAGTGGATCAACCCTTTGTTCAATGGGGGTTGGACTTCATCAGAATGATTAATCCTCCATCCAGTGACGGACATAAATAGGTCCTTACTGCAACAGACTATTTTACTCGATGGACAGAGGTGGTAGAATTAAAAGAGAGAAATGAAAAGGAAGTTCTAGATTTTTTGGAAGTTATAATGACAAGGTTCGGTGTTCCATTTACAGTCATTTCAGACAATGCAATGGCTTTTCTTGGTATGAAATTGAGTGAATGGGCTGTTAAAAATGGGGTATACCTCAAAACTTCATCCAATTACTATCCGCAAGGAAACGGATTGGCTGAGTCTAGCAACAAAAACCTCATAAGGATTATTAAGCGCACGATGGAGACTAACAAGAGGACTTGGCATACACAGCTTAAGACTGCCTTATGGGCAGATCGATCACACCTAAAAGGGCCATCAGAAATTCTCCTTTCATGCTTGTATATGGAAGAGAAGAAAAACTCCCACTCTCCTTGGAGTTACCTTCTTTGGAGTTAGCTCATCAACTTGAAGTTATGGAGAGTGATCCTCTGACAGTAAGGTTTGCTGAACTCATGGAGTTAGAGGAAGTACGAAACAAGGCTATGAAAACTTTGGAGCAACATCAGGCTCAAGTTAAGAAATATTTTGACAAGAAGGCATCCGACAGGAATTTTCAAGAGGGAGATTTAGTTCTCAAATGGGATGAAGACAGGGCCAAACCAGGAAAGCATGCCAAGTTTGACGCTCTCTGGAGTGGGCCATACATCATCACAAGTTGCAAAGAGGCAAATTCATTTCGTCTATCTAGGCTCAATGGAGAAGAACTGCCCATTCATGTGAATGGGATACATCTCAAAGCTTGTTTTTGAGAAGCATTCCACCCCCTGTACAGTTTAGTTAGGTGTTTTCCTCCAAGTGCTTATGCACATTGTTGTGTTGTTGTTCTTTTTCTTTCCTTGTTGTTGTGTTTTGTGTTGTTCTGCACATTGTTTCATCATTGGAAGGTTTTCAAGGAGAAGAAAGGTTCAAAGTTTCCATAATAGTTTCAAAATCTGCTTCATTCAAAATTTTGCAGTGTTCCATGGATGTCAAGCATTCAACAGATTCAGTATACTTCATGCTTAGCATTCCAGGGAGGTCCAGGATATCAACAATGCTCAAGGAGATTTCAGGATGTGTCACAGAAAATCAAATACTTTCAGGATTCCAACATTTGACTCCATGCCCAATGGATGACTTAAGGCTACTGGAATCATGCTTAGCAGGCAATCATCCCCGAGAGGTCGCCAAAAATGTTATCCAATTTTACACACATGGAAAAATTGGACAACAGGGTCCTATTACAATCAAATCATGACATTGGTCCCAGGGACCCACTTCTGGTCATCAGGTGAAAGATAAATGATTTTAATTCCAAAATTTATAGGAGATCGACAAGCTAGCATTTGAAGCTAAAACAGTGAGCTCAATCGGGAATAAGAGACGGGTCAAGTTGATAGAGAGTTCGGCCTTGAACTCAGTCAAACTCAGATCACAAGCCTTAGACTCTCAAGTGTCATGAGTAGGAAATGTTAAAAGTTCGGTTGTCCAGGTTTGGCTTGTCATAAAAGAGTTCGATAGGATTAAGTTTCCAAGGTTGGCTCAATGAGGCAGAGAAATGATCGAGCTATCTTATAGCTTCAATTGGTTTAATTCAACATGGAGAGATTGATGCTTCCTGAGTTGGAATATGAATCACAATTTTAATGACTCGACGGTTTAAGACAATAGCTGCCTCAAGATTTGGTCGAGCTTCTTCCATGGAAGAGAGTTTCCAAAATGAAAAGGTGAGAGCTCAATTAAAACCATATCTCGAAAGAGTCACTACAGTGTTTTCGATTTTACAACAACTGATCAAGTGGTCGCATGCAACTCAGAACATCAGGATCAACACCATGGTTCCTTGGGATCACCCTGAGGCAGCTGTCGCAGATCAACTCTCTTGGAGGCCAATGCATTTTCTGAGATAAGTTTTACTTGGCTAGCTCATCTGAGCTGCTGGGCGTATAAGTGAATTCATCCTGATGGGCTAGGAGTTTCAGTTCTATAAGCTCACACGGCCGAGCATTCGAGCACAGGGATGAAGATAGTAAGCCCGTTTAACTTTTGGTAAGTTGCAAAGCCAACTGTTGTCATCTGGCAGCAAGTATGGGAAAATTCAAGGATTTTTCCTTCAAGATGGAAGTTTATGAAAATCAGGGCCAAGGCGAGTAAGAGTGTTACCGGGAGACTTGATGAAATTTATTTTACTCTAAGTGCAACTTTTACATGGATGGTCAAATCTCATAGAGGTGGGACTGTTTCATGAGCTCAGAATATTCATGGAGCATAATTTGCTTTGCAATTATATGAGCATCTTCAACGAATCACTAAGTTGCCATGGCATAAAGGATTCTGTGGGTTATGTTGACCTTACAAGCTACAGCTGAAATGTTTGAGGAGAGTTTGAATGTTGGTCAAATCTGTTGAGTGGAAAACTCATGGAGAAGATAGTGAACATGAAGTGGGACAACAATGGGAAAATTGTGGAGATAAGGAAAGATACTTGCCAAATTTGCAAGTTTATACAAGCTTGAGCGAGGGCCCAAATTAATTGGGTCAAGTTGCACGTGGAAAATAAGGATCGAGTATTGAGATAAGCTCAAGGCTGGAGTATAGCCAATGAATTACAAGGAGAGAAGAAATCCCGGGCGTGAGAAAGCTGTGAGGCAAAAGCCAAGGTGGAAATTGGGAGATCAATGTGTCAAATTGGAAATGAGCATGTGGAGATTTGAGCAAATGGAAACAATGTTGATCCAGATCCCGTGAACATGGGAAAATGCCAAGCTGTGAGATTCAGATGAGTACTTGAGAGAAAGCAATGGATACGATGGCATGGAAGAAATCATGAAAACCCCGCGCGATTGGAGTGGTCCGAGTCTTTGTGAAGTCACATGGAGGTGAGGGTATAGAATTCAACATGGAATGAAGCATTGATGTTTAATCGGATTGACGTTCAGTTGTCTAGTAAGGAATGATGACACCTTAGGGATGGGCTGATAGGCTCTACACATTCTGCTTACCACGAGAATTCAATTTGGTCGCACTGCAAAAGTCAACGCACAGGCAGTAGAGCAGTGCAGCATTGGTAGAAGTCATTTTTTGAGCTTCCAGCAAGCATGCAGGAAACAAATATTCAATGCCGTGTAACATGGATTGAAGAGTGGATCTTGGTCAAGGCTTCATAAAATTTTCCGAACTAGGAGATGAGGTTTGTGCAAATGGTGCAGAATGAAACATTCATGAAGGGGAGCAATCAGCATTCCTTCGTCCTGAGAAACGAATTGAATGTGAAGGTCATGCTGAAATACCTGAGTCGGTGTTTTGCAATGCTACATTTTGTTAAAAGTTGTAAATGGTCTCTTTGAGAAACTCAAGAGGGCAGTACGCAATATTTATACTCAATTATGTACGTCCAATCAGACAATAAAAGAATTCATTGAGTACCAGATGCAGAAAAGTGTTTTTTCAATGGAGTTATAACTGATGTTTCAAGCTAATGGTTATCGAGCTGATTCTATTAGCTTTGATCCACGACTAAGGAAGAATTCATATGGTTGTTACTGTAATTTTTTCAAGGTCCTCTTGGCTGACCCAGTTGTTCAATGTATGTTCACCAGGAGCTTGATGTTAAATGTTGCAAATTTATTAACATGAAGGATCTTTTGAGTTTCTGCATTTGAGTAATTGTGAGTCACAGCTACATATGCCATACTAAGATCCCAATAGAGGCATAATTGGATTGGAGCTCATGATTGCAAATGCAAAATAGCCGAAGGTGATTTGGCCAAGAAATCAGTCTTAAGGGTGTCTATCGACATGTTATGGGCATGGCCTGGGTCATCATCATGGCAGCATTAGGTCTTTATTGTTAATGGCATTTTCTCATTGCTAAAGGAGCTACAATGTGGAATAGCTTATTATGGCAAAGCTAAAACATTCTTACTACAAGTGTTATAGATGGCAACGTGAGATTGGAAGTAAAATTATTCTTTTCAGTGAATATGAAGTTGAGCTCAGTATTCAAGTGAGTTTGGTCAGCCCAGGAAAGGTAAGATCGTTTGACATGGATGAAGAGCTCAGTGACTTCGAAGGAGCTCATGTGGTGATGTTTCAAATCAACTTGAATGTCAATGCATAAATGGCTTGAGTTAACAAGAGCTCAAAACGATAAGAATTGGAAGTTTGATAGCTCACCATTCGAAGGACTCAATGGAGCTCGATGCCAAAGGAGGAAAGAGTTGGTGTGAAGGTTGGAGGAGCTCGAGCCCAACTCGAGTTGGAGGATTCAACCACCGAGTTGGGCTATGTTTGACTCTATTCACATGGACCCCCCTCCTCTTCAAGTCAAACGGGTCAACGGGGGGGTCCCGACATTATTTTAATTAAATTAATATTTTTATTTAAATATTTTAATAATAATATTTATTATTATTATTTAAATATTTTATTTAAATATTCTTTTAATTAATTGAGAAGACTTAGGTCATCAGGCAATTAATGACACATGATGGAACCTTCTCAAGTGGTTCAACTAACTGTAATAAATGAACATCATGGGCCTTCAATTTAGGAATGTAATTATGACCTTTCCTCTTCTCTCTCACATATTCTTCTATAAATGTAAGTTGGAAGCTCATTCCAAAGGGTTCCAACAGTTCAGACAAGTTGGACAGTTAGATATCTTAGGCAAGTGTATATTTTTCAAGAGGTCCTCTCTCTTCTGCAAGTTGTTCTTGTATGTTGAGAGAAATTTCAAGCCTCCTCTTCAAGACTGTAATGGCAACCATTGCCTCTTCTGAATGTATGATACATTGTGCACGTTATTGAAGTAATCAAAGTGTGTGTTTTGTGACTAATCTTGGTCCTTTCATCCTTCTATACTTCTTTGTGCCTTTCTCATACTTGCAGGTACACTATGCAAGTTTAAGTTTCTATTGCAGGTTCTTGGAGTTTTGTGCTTATCAAGTGGTGGAGTATTGCATGCAGTTGAGTTGTGGTGTTTGTTCACCCTTCTTGAGTTCATCCTTCTTCACTGAGAAGATGGTATATTTCGCTGTCTGATAAAGTTTAACAAAGGGAACGCATGTCTTCTTAGTTTGTGGTATCTTGTACCCTCTCTAAGTTGCAGTAGGTGAAGTTGACTTGTGGTGCACACACCCTCTTCAAATTAACCCTTCCTGAGTCTGGAAACACCCTTTATTTGGTGCATCACCATCCCTAGTATAGTTTCATTTCTGTAAATCTCTTTCCCTAAAACCCCATGAAAATGTTAGCATAGGACTAGATAATCATTTTATTACACTAGGAGTAGTACAACACTTAGTTTAGGAAGAGGAAGTCGGCCTTCTCTGGAGGTTCACCTCGAGCCCAAGTCCCACAGCTTGAGAGGTGATCCCATGTGTCCCAATCACACCGAACGTCCTATTCACATCCTGGCCATTCGGAGGGTGCAGTGATTCTTATCCAACTCCTCATCCACCTCCTCATCAAGGATCTTCAATGGTGGAAATCTTACGTAATGGGTACATACACTGAGTAATGAAAGGAGCCTCTTAACTTCACAATATGTGGTTTTATGCTTCAACGCCCATTCCCAGATCTTCCAAAATTTAAGGGAGAAGGATACCTAAATGCTCATATCAAGGCCTACGCTACTGCTATTAGGGAATTACTTCCTTGGGATGTTGTAGTGGCTAAAATATTTCCAAAGACTCTCAAAGGAATCACACTGGATTGGTATTACCATATTCCAGAAGCTTCTATACATTCCTTTAAACAACTTGTTTCTGAGTTCATCAAAGAACTTGACATTAACAAGTTGTTGCATATAGGGATTAGGGAGTTCCTACATATTAGACAGGAGAAAAAAATATATACCACCCATTTCATCCAAAGATGGTACCAAGTTCTCTACTTCTCTGCAATCCAAAGATGGTACCAAACTTCTCTGCAAGTGGCCCAACATGAACCTGATGGAAATTTGTGATCATTTCCTTCATTTTCTCAATCGAGAGACTACGGAAGATGTCCAAAAGTTTCCTTTCCATAGTTATGTGGGATTTTTGAAAGGTGCGCTTCGGATTGACCAATTTTCTATTGATAGTGGGCATAAGATGTATAGTCCTAATGGGAAATTGGTATCCCCAAATCAAAGTAATGTAAATTATCAAAACAATGGTTTGCCAACAAGCAAGGACTCTAAGGGATGTGAATTGCAATCATGGTGCTACCAAATCAAATAGTGCTGAGCATGATCAAGACAAGAACGTTGGTTTTCCAAAACTAGCAACAGGGAACAATAACAACTTGTCATGCAATTCAAAGAGGCCCTAAGAACTATGGCGCTTCTTTCAAGCAGGTCGATGACATACATATTTCACAATCTTAATTCATAACCCAATCGTGGAATCCTATTAAATGATTTGTTAGACAAGGCCAAGAAGCACTGTGATCACTCGGAAATACTCCAAAACATTCTCTCAAGGTCCAAACTAATAAAATCTTGCCACAACGATGTCACCAACTCCAAACCCAGAGAAATGCGTTTATCAAAGGCCAAGATATTATGACCCTAACCTATCGACTATGTTTTCCATAAGGTTACGAGGTCATGATCGACAAGGGCTTGATGTGATTACAACATTTGGGCTGTTCTTCAAATGACTTCCCAAAAACCAAAGGCAACTCTTTGTAGACATGATCGTTTCTCCTGGAAAACTGGGTGCAATCCAGAGATTTATCCCAGACTTATAGCTTCGCTCAGTTCATCCAATCAACAATTTACTCAAGAAAGACTCCTTGCATTGATTGGACCTAAAGACTTGCAGGTGAAGCCTTTGAAAACAGTTAAAAGGCATTTCCTTTTGTCACCACCTACGCTAATGCCACCTAAGCCTTAGATCTTCCGTTAATTCTATATTCACGAGCTACCAATGTCTCGTTAGCCTGTATGTTGGCCCAAGAAGACTTGATAAGAGAGAACGTGTGATTTATTTCATCAGCCGAACACTGCTCGACTATGAAACATGCTATACACAAGCAGAACGAGAATGTCTTGCCATAGTCTTTGCAACCAAATGCGTTCCTAAGACATTATATGCTAAACTAGGAAACAAGGGTCATGGTAAAAATAGACCACTTACGAACTTTCCTCACACAAGGATCCTTATCTAAAAAGGCTGGACGTTTCATAACCTTAATGGGAGAATTCACTTAACGTTTATAAATCAGAAGTCGGTTAAAGGACAAATCATCGCAGATTGGTTAGCCGACAACCCTTAGACTCAAAGGCGATCTAGTAGATTTAGACTTTCCAGATGAATGCGTATACTACATCGAAACCTGACCCTCTATCTCTGAGTGTGTTTGGTACACTGATATCATTAATTATCCATCATGGACCAAACATACCCAAAAGGTGTTACACCACAACAAAGAAGGCGGTTACACATTATTAGCTAAATATGTCATGATATAGAGCAGGTGCTCTATCGTGGCCCTTCGATGGAATGCTCCTAAGATGTGTCGACACAGAGGAATCCAAGAAGATTCTCCATGAATCTCACAGTGGAATATGTGGAGGCCACTTCGGTGGCCATGCCACCGCTCGAAAAATACATCGAATGGTTATTTCTGGCCCACTCTAGAACATGACGCAATAGAGTTTGTACGTAGGTTTCATAAGTGCCAAGAATTCTCCCATGAGATCCACATGCCGGCACAATTCATGCAACCAATGAAGCTACTCCATGGCCCTTCTCTACATGGGGTCTAGACTTAATAGGGAAATTCTCTCCCTCATCAACAGATGGCCATAATTTTGATAATCACGGCCACTGAATATTTCACCAAGTGGGTAGAGGCCATGCCTCTTACTACTGTACCTGGTTCTGTAATCGCCAAGTTCATTTTGAACCAAATCCATTGAACAGGTACGGTATCCCGCAAATCATTATCTCAATAATGGAACTTCATTTAAGAATGAAAAGGTTTGAGGTATGCAATAACTTTAAGATAAGGGTGATCATATGGCTTCTATTAAAATATTACCCTCAAACCAACGGACAGGCTGAAGTGACAAACAAGACAGTGAAAGCTGATTCTCCTTAAAACGGTAAAAGAAAACAAACTAGATTGGCATTTGAAGTTATATCCGGCCTTGTGGGCCCACCGAACCTCAATAAGAACACCAACGAGAGCAACTCCTTTCTCGCAAGTATTTGGGGCAGAAGCAGTTCTCCCACTTGAGGTCGAAATACCCAGTCTCCACATTTCAACTACAAGGGATTCTGGATGAAGAAGCTTATATTAGAAGCACGGCTTTCCCAACTAGAAAGCCTAGATGAAACTAGGTTAGATGCTGAACAACGGCATAGAGCTTATGCTGACCCAATGTGTCGGCAATATAACAAGAAGGTCTACGAACGAACATATACGAAGGTGATCTAGTTCTAAGACTAGACAGCCGTATCGACAAGAAGACTAGGCGAAAGGAAGGAAGTTCCAACCCAAATGGTTGGGCCCATACCAAGTCATGAAGGACTATGGAAATGGTGCATACCTCTTGTGTACGCTAGAAGGTGAAGAATTTGGTGAAACAGTCAATTCCTTGCACCTTAAGCGATTCTATGCATAAGCGGCTAGCACTACTTATATAATGTACCTACATTGCATCTTCATATAGATTAAGATCATTTTGTCCACTTGTTTCTTACGCTAAATTGTGATCAAGGAATCTATTCTCAAAGCAATTCATTACAAACTCATGTGTTGTTGGCATAAACATTTAATCATACCTCTCCATTTTCATGATATCATCAAATCATCTCTGAATCATTTTATCAAATAAAGCAGATATGACAAAGTCTTAATGGTAACCATACCAAGATCTACAAGTTTATTCTCACTTTGATTTCTTCTTAGGATATGTATCTTGCCTATGGTATGTTCTAGAAGCTTCATGGTGTCACATCTATCCCATATGTACATCTCTTTGGAAATAAGCACATACTGACATTTTACTCAAGATAAACAAGTCAAAAAGTGATTAAACAGAAAATTTTAATTTTACACATTTCCTTGCCCCACCAACCTTCGGTGATGAGCTTGCGTCTCTTACTAGTGACGTAGGGTTGGGAAAGGATGGAAATGCCCTTACTCGCCTATGCCTTGCCCATGGTGATAAACCCATGCTTCTTACTAGTAGCATGGGGCAAGGTGTAGGGGGTCCTCTTGACAAATAAATGAAAAGGTCATACACAAACAATTCAAACTTTGAAATTTTGAGTCAAAAACAAATGAATCAGATGTTCAAAATTCCAAGAGAGTTAAAATCCTAAAAACCCATATTTTGTCTACTATGTGGCCATCTATGGATCTAAGTCTAGATAAACCACAAAGTAAGTTGCATTCTAAACTATGAAGTCACTCGGGTAGAGTAAGCTTGTAGCTTCCAATTTGGTTCCACCAAAGCTTTGTCTGTCTTTCATCACTATCATTTCAACTACACCTCCATAACTTGTGCCCTTTCTGGCTCTTGGTGATGAGCCCTCGCATCTTACTAGTTGCGTGGAGTTAGGAGTGGGGCAAGTTAATATGTTCATCATACTGGTTATATTCATCACTCTGCAAAACAAACATGAGGTATCCAAAATTGCTTACAGAAGCTAAGATTCAAAATCACATTATATCTACATATATCAGCATCATGAAATACACAAAAGGAAACAAACATTTTCATCATCTGTTCTCCATTGCATACATTCTAAAAAGCATATAAACATACATCGTAGTATACATAGAAAAGCTGGAAATAGAAAGGAAACCATGAGTGCCAAGATTTTGATCCAAAATGAATACGTATATATAAATGATCAAATGTTTATATACAATGCCATCATGCACTAAGCATGGTCAAAATGCTCAAAGAGCCCGTGATATACAAAGAATATATAATACAAAATACACGAGAGCCAAGTGGCCTCTCAATCCCTACACGACCCCTCTGAAGGTGCATGCCCATGCCTAGGACTCCGGCTACGCCGGCGCTCTGAATGTACGGAGGGCTCAGGGTCTCGAGGAGCAGCTGCAGTCTCACCATGAGAATGGCTCCTCATAAGGTGCTCAGCCATCCTATAGCCCGCTAACTCAGTGTGGAGGGTCGACACCATCCTGGCCACGTGCCAGACAGGAGCAAAAATGTTGGTATGCCTACCGGCTGCTGAAGGCTCCCCAGCGTCCACGGACAGCTCTGTGCGAGTCCTATCCATGGGGATCATCAGGGAATCGGTACATACCCTGCGGATCAGATCCCGCCACTCATCAACAGTCTCTGCAAACAAAGGAGAAAACATGAATTAGAAACTAAGCAAGAGGCTAAAAGATACAAAGATAACAACTAAGGAGAGCCTACAAATAAGCATTAAAAGGGAGAAAGGGTAACTTACTCGGATCCCCAGGCCTCCAGGATGGGTCACTGGGGACTGGCACCTGCCGCGGATGCCGCTGCCGACTGAGGGGCTGCTCCTGTGGCAGGAGCAACGTGTCATCCCGCAACAGACTCATCCTCTCCACCATGGCCCTGAGAGAGTGGCTCCTCTGAAACTAGAGTATCCCTCTCTGCGCTCTGCTCAGCCCTCTCTGCCTGCATAATATCCTGAGTGTCATGCCACTCAGGGTCGCTGTCGTCGGTCTCCCCCTCTGACCCTCCCTCTGTGAACTCCTCAGACTCAAAGTCAATATCAATAGGGTCATCGCTGGTATGAGCAGGACCCGTGGCTATCTGAAGCAAAGGTGCCCGAGGTGCACCAGCTCTCCCTCTAGCATGAACTATCCTCCTGGCTATAATGGGAATGCCAGGAGTAATCACGGTCCAACCTCGGCCTCTAGGCCCCCCTCTGGCCTCGCGAACTGATCTGTAAACTGGTGCCACTGGGGGAAGCATACCCATGTATGGAAGGCCAAACTGCTGAGGAACTCGGCCAAAGGGGTGCACCTCCACTCGTCCCACTCGATCGATAAGCTGCCCTGTGGTGGAGCAGGAGATCAAGGTAAGGGTCTCCTCACCCCATATGCCGGCCATGAGCTGGTATGGTGTCGCCTCCATATCAGCAGTAGTCAGGGAGGCAACTGGCTGATGAGGTGCTCTAAGCACCGACATGTCTGCCCATCTGGCTGCCCTAATAGCTCCAGGATCTACCACCTCCACACCCCTGCCATAAGGGATGAAGTGCTCATAAACCCAACTCATGACTAAAGTCGGGTGGCTCAGTGACTACCCCTGTAAACGGACCACCCTATATAGATCGTGGTAGGTGGTCCCAAGAATATCTGTACCCCAAGCGTATATCCGGCCATGCCCCTCTATCTGTGCAATAATAGGGGCCCAACAGTATAACAATGTGTCCCCTCCCTTGTCACCGATCAATCTTGAGGCAAGGATCCCCATAATGGCCTGACGAAGTAAGGGGATAGGCAAGGAAGGAATGGATCAAACTCTCACCCCCTTCTTCGACCCCGTGGAGATGGCTGCATCTCCCACATAAGTAGCCCACTGTGCAGTCTGTGCCCGTGAGCCTGCTGTCTCCAAAGTGATTCACCTCCCGATGATCGGGACCCCCAGAATGCGGTAGACGTCCTCCAAAGTAATGGTCCACTCGCCACGGACCCCTGGCAATCGGAAGGTGTTCCGATCTGCATCCCAGTAAGAGAATAAGTCACAAAGGATGTGACTAGATGGTGCAACATGGGGCACGCACGATATGCGCAGTATACCAGCCCTCTGAAGTATGTCCTCCTCATCCTGTGAGAGGGCATCTAGTACCCCTGAGAGCCAATCACACACTCTCTCTCTCTCTACTCCATCGGATGTACTCCTCTCTCGCCTGCATACACCCAAAAACACACAAAACAGAGCAAGTTAGCATCCAGAACAATACTGAGAAAGTCATAAAAACACGTAGAAATGCTAAAAATACAAACACAATCTCAAATATAAGTTCCTTTTGCATTCTGTGCAAAACCGCCGCCCTGAGCAGGGAGGCGGTTTTGTAACCGCCGCCTTAAAGGTGGCGGTCATGTAACCGCCGCCCTGAACAGGGCGGCGGTCATGTAACCACCGCCCTGGCCAGGGCGGCGGTCGTGGTCTGAAAACCCACGCGGGTTTTTAACCTAAAAAGGGCTAAAACAAATGCCAAAAAATGACCATTTTACTAAAAAAAGAGCCTACCCAGTAGGCGCCCCCCCTAGATGGACCTTTTGAACCTGGCATTTTCAAAAATAACCCCCCCAATGCAGAGTATTTAGCATTTCAAAATTAAGGGGGGGAAAAACAATAAACTGAAGAAAACTAACCTGTGATCGCTGAGGTCGGTGTTCCGCACGTGGAGGCATGATCACGATCTCGCTGCGGACGTTTCGACTCTACTCACGCAAGAAACCGTCACCGTGGGTCCCAGAGCTCAAAATCAATCAAATCAACTCGCGCAAATGAATAGGAAAATGGGCCCACTTTCATATATATAGCACTCTGTTTCATTTTAAATTGACTTTTTCACAGGTTTGGAGCGCTGATGGAGGTAAGTTCCTATCCCCGCACAAATGGTACGTTCTCATTCCCTATTATTCTTAGCGTTTATTTTTCAAACTATTGTATCTATCTGCACTTGAGTTCTCTTTTCATTTTGCAGGTAGCGGGAATTTTGGATGGCGTCATTTCAACACATGGACGTGTCAGGTATAACTTCTAACTTCCCATTTCGGGACTGCCATACTCGGACCCACCGTTTTATGCCTCTTCATGGCTAAAACGCTTCTCCGAGGGGGCAATATGTACGTACCCAAAATTGTAAGGTACTGTACTGCCGGAACAGTGTAACAAGTGCCCCAATGATGATACAGGTCTCCTCGCAAGGTGTTCGGGATCCGGAAAAGCCCTCAAAGTATGCGTTAACATCCCGCATGCCCCGCTTAGCCCCCGCGTCCTTTGTTTTTCCCTTTTCCCCTCTTTTCTTGGCCTTTTTCTCTTCAGTGACGAAACCGCCGCCCTGCATGGGCGGTGGTCCTCGTAACCGCCGCCCTGATCAGGGTGGCGGTCCTGTAACCACCTGCTCAGAGCGGCGGTCCTTTACGCGTTTTCCAGAAAGCATTTTGACGCGACTCACATAAATATCAATGTTTCACCAGCTTTTCCTTGCCGACTTGCTTGCATTTATGTTTTTGGTCCCCTGGAATAGTGTTTTGCCATTGTTTATAGTTTAAGAGTTCAGTTTGGTTTTGATCTTTGGGTGAATGAAAGCCTATAAATAGCTTGTGCTCAAGCAAATGGCCTGGAAATTTTTAGTAGTTTTAGCTTGTGCTCAAGAAAGCATTGGCCCACATATCCATCTTGTGCAAGCAGTTTGTCATTTCATCCAGGTCTGAAGTTTGCCTCTGAATTTCTCTTTGCAATAGATTAGCTTTCATTTTGCTTAGAGTTCTTAGTTTAGTTCATTATATGTGCTTAGTTAGCATTGTTCAGCTGTTGGTAAGCCACATATCCAGCTTGTGCAAACAGTGTTGTTATTTTATCCAATCCATTGGAGTAGAATAGCTTAGGAAGCCATTAAAGTTGCAGGTTTTGCTCTTCAAACAGGATAGTTTCAGGTTCTGGACGCTTTATGTTGCATGACTCGCAATAAAATCCCGCTAGGAATTGCATAAGCCAAGCTCTGTACTCTTGCGCTATCCCTCTCCTACTCGCATTTATTCAGTCTGCATTCTGAGCTATCCTTGACCCAATATCTACTTCTGTCGATGCTAGTATTACACGCTTTTCTGGATCCACGTGAACACGAAAGAACGAGGAGATCACACTGAGGGGACAAGATCACACACACCATCGGATTCGCCACTGTTCTGCAGAATCCAGGTTCTAGCTTTCAAAGTTCTAGTTAGAATCATATCAAATAGAGTAGATAATTGCTTTATTTCAGTAAATTCTATTCTCGATATTGCCAGGGAAGCTGTGAGGATTGATAGTTTCTGAGAAACTATGATTCACTCCTCACTTCTGAGGTAGGATCGAGAATCTTGCAAATAGATTAGATCAATTATTTCATTATTTTAGAATAAATCTACAAATTGCACAGACAAATAACTACACTCGGTTATCTTGTTTGTTTTAAATTATTATTTTAGTTGTTATTTCTAGATACGTTTAAATAGTTTGCTTTCCTTAAATTCTTAAAAGATTTCTCAGAAAAATAGAAGTTATATATGTTTTAGATTTATTCCACGTAGTTAGAATTTGCTTTGTTACAGTTAGATTTACATTTTGTTTTGTATGACAATCACGGGACCTAGAGAGCCCAGAGAATACGTATTTGAGCCAATCGTGCCTCAACCCAATCTCGTCACAGCAATAGTTGACATAGACCAAAATCTTAGAATACAAGTCTTCCAAACAACAACAGACTTACACAGATCAGTTCTCAATTGAGGGGGTTAAACATAGAAGACGACCAGGCACACACGTTTTGGTCAAATCAACCAAACTACAGATTACCCTAGAAAAACATTCACATGACTGTAGAAGGGTTCGAAAGAGAACAAACCTTTGGTTGTGATCCTTTGGTCCCACAGCCAGATGCAGGAGACACTCTCACAGACATAGATACTAGTTTAAGGATCCAGGTTGCACGAACGCCTATGAGATATTCTGAGAAGATTACGCAGTTATTGGTCCTAAACATAGAAGCTGAGAAAGCATATGATTACTGGATACTAGGGATTAGGACTTGATTTCGTACATGACCATAGCAGGACCACAACAACCAAGAGTCTACGGTTGTGACCCACAGATCCCACAGCCCAACGAATCCACAAATCAATCAGATATAAACACTGGCCTATGCACACTAGTATTCAGATCCACCCCACTTCCACCTATCATCATCGAACAATTGTCCTTACTAGATATAGCAGCTAACGAAGCTAGAGAATTCTGGACTAGGCCAGAGAATCGTCCATAGAGTCAATTGTATTTCACCATCCACCATATGACCTTATCTGGAGACGTACACGAAACTATCCCAGGTCATTTTCCACGTATTCCACAACCCATAGATCGAATCACGCCAGAGCTCGATATTGATTGGAGCCTTCGAGCAGTCATCCTTGCCGATCGATCTATCACACCAGTCCAAGTTAGAAGGGCCTTCTTTGCCTTAGATTCACAAATTCCACTAGTGCGTGTCGAAGACATTAGATTGCCTAACTAGTTTGTCTGCATCCCACGCATATTCCATCCCCACCGGCTGTCTCGGCACGACCTCGGGAGGTCGGGTACGCGGAAGAGTTACCTGTAGATTCCCACGCTCGCTTGTCACTTTTCCGGCATACAGGAACTTTCATATGTTGGAATTTCCAATTATGTTTTTGATCCATGGGGACCACACCCCAAAAAATGTGCCTAAGAGAATTTTAACCCACCCGAGGTATAGAGCATGGAACTGATACCACATATTTTAGACACGATAATCTGCCATTAGTGCATTGAGGAACCAAAAAAATAGTATAGTCGTACAACTAGCACAAAAGGTTGGTTAGAAGAGCAAAATGAGGAAGAGGGTAAAGGTTACCTAAAGACATGGCTGAAAAACCTTTTTCTACATTTAGCCTAATCCACTTAAACATGTTGGGCTGAAAGAATTTTAAGATAACATAAAGGTTGGATATGGAGATCTTGTACCTTCTAATTTCCTGGATGTAGAAAGTTCGTGCCGAAGGACTAGACAAAGCATGGAGTGACAAAAATATGGAGCATGGAAACTAAAGATGAAAAAGAGAAAAAATAAAGTGATGAGAGTGAACCTAGAGTGGAAACACGTGTGTAGTTTCTGATGTGTGTAATGTACTTGTATGTTTTATGAGGTGTGTGCTACCAAAAAATGTCATTATTTTTATACCGTTATTGCTTTTGTTGTTGTTAACTTTTTTCTTCTCATACGGTTAGACCTACAAGGAGAAGATGATCAAGTAGTCAAACACATGTATATGTATGTAAAAATGCATTTATATAGTAATGAAAACTGAAATGGAAGTATGAAAAAATGTATAAGGAACATGTGAACATGATCTGTGATGAGAGAAAGGGTGTAGAGAGGATATCCTATAATGCAAGTTTTTTGGGTAATTCTTACGCCACCCTAGGTTCCAAAGAAGTGTAGGGATAAAGTTGTATTATTAGTCCAACCTATAACTGGTTTCCCTGAAGATGTATGAAGAGATCTCTGTATTGCCTAGTTTTTTGGGAGATCTGATGCTACTGGCTAAAGTATTGTAGAGAGGAAATCCATTGTATCCTTCTAACCTATAACTGCTCCCCATAATGCTAAGGACAACCTATCCTGTAAAATGTTGCTGTGTACGGGGTTTTTAGAATGGTATGAACCCACTCGTGTTATAACCCACGATGTAAAGGATGGAAACTGAACTGAACTAATACCGGTAGAAAGTATTGAATAGTGTGTAAAACCCAAAAATATGCCCCCTCTTTGGGGGCACATGTGACAACTCATTGATAGGAGAATGCAGGCTTCAAAAGAGGACTGAACACATAAAAATATGCCCTATAGAGGGAAGGGAATGCACTTGGTAGAAACCAAGGTGCACACAAAAAAGTGGATAGAAAACAAGTGTTAGTACGAACAAGCATGCATGTAAAAGACAAGTGTAAGCTACAAAAACAATGTAGAAGATAGAAAGCAAGTAAACATGCAAGAAGACAATCATAGACTACTGAAGTGGGTTGCAAACATGGGACATCACTCATGATGTCGCAATACACACAAGGCCATATTATGGACATATAAAAATAACAAGTGTGCACACCAAAGAAATGGAAAATCCCACATACAAGGGAACAATACAAAGAAATACAAGTACAAACAACATAGATAGCCATGGAAGTAAGTAATCCTGCAAAAAAAATGTTACACATGAAGCACCCATTAGTATATTAGAAAGATAACCAATATGTCAAAAGCATGTATATACCAAGTAATGTAAGAGTGCTAAGTAAAAATGAAACAATAGCACCTGTAAGAGATGAATGTGGATGCCCCCAACAACCATTGTAGGATGGTTAGGAGGTGAGCATCCATGTTGTATGCAAGAGCCCTGTATCTGCTATCACAACTAGATAAATATGTGAACACACATGTGTGGATGGTAAAGATAATGACATACAAGAGGTCTAACTAGCATATGTAGTAAAGCGAATCATGAACAAAAAATGAAAAGAGTACAAGCAACCAAGATATGCAATATAATGTGGATGGGTGAAATGGAATGCAAGATGGAATGATAGGAGCCACATGCCCCTGAGTGAATGGAATTTACACAATGAGGGTCATTTTTCCCCCCTCAGTAGTCAAGAATGAATCGTAAATGAGAGTGCATGTCATCAGGAAATGGTCAAAGTGTGTGTTTTGTCTAACGTGTTGTGATGAGTGTGTATGTGTGTTGATGATATGTGACCTAGTGATGAAGTATGCATGAACCTTATAGCCAAAGTGTATCACGACAAGATGATCAAATGAGTGACTATGTAGCCTAAAGTGTATATCATTACTAGATGACTAAAGGGAGTGTGATGTAGCCTAAAGCTATACCAGATGAAGGAATAGGTGACCATTTAGCCTATAACATATGTTGCTAACCTAGTAATGTCACATGATAGAAGGTTGAATGATGAACGTGTAGTATGATAAGGTCCATTTGATTTGTAAACCCTCATCAGTTGAGTATGGAATGAGGAACTAGAGTGCATCATAGGGTAGTTAGTGCAATGCATAGAAGAAGATGTAGTATATGTAATGATGATGATAGATAACCATATGATGTGTAAAAATGTGTAATATGTGATGTGTAGAATGTAATGCAAGATGTGTAGATAGCCTAATGATGTAGTATGTAGGATGAATAGGATGTAATGCTAGACTCATAGACAATAGAAGTGTGACACATGTATGATGAAGACTAATATGATGTATGATTTATAGATGTGCAAATGTCAAATATGATGTATAAACTAAATTTAGAATGTAGAATGTAAGCCATATGATGTGAGATGTGTGAAGAAACATGTATGTGTAATACATACGGTGCAGTGTGTGGGGTTCATGTGAAGTATGCCCTCAACAGTCAAGTGTGAACCAAAGCACAAGAGTGTGTCATCAGGTAATGGTGACATTAAAACATGTGATGATTATGCATATGCAAGGATATTGATGTATGATTATGATAGTGATGAGAGTGTTTGTTGATGCTAAGATGAGGGGGGGATGTGTGAATGTTATGCCCCACACGTATGTAAGATGAAAGACGTAATCATGTAATCTCATCTAAAATATCATCACTTTCAGGGTCATAGTCAAATGGATAAGCATTGGTGACTTGGTAAGAAATAGTGTCTAGGTTGATCATGTAATGAGCCATTGAGGTGTAAGTTGTACATACCCATGGCATATTCCTCATCAGTAAATGGAGGAAGTGGACAACCATGTGCATACCAATGAGTGATATTTTGCATATAGCCAAGAAAGGAACTATTGCAAATAAAGACATGAACAAAAGGCATGGGGAAAGAAATGTCTATATGATGAGGATCAAGAGTGCCCCCAATGTAATCAAGCCATGATTCCCCTAATGTAAGTGGTGCAGATTGAGGATCGCATGCAAGAAATACCGTAAGGTGAAATACATGGAGGCCATAAGGAATAATGATGTGAACAAACCCATAGTAAATATGAGAAGCATATGATGTAGGATAGAGGTCCTCAAAAGAAAAAATTTATCCTAATCGAGCCAAACCCTCATGTGTACATATAGTGTCATCGCAGGTAGGATCAAATGGAATATGTTCCCAGTAGGAATCATTCATGAAGAGTGTGCAAGTAAATGGTGGGCGTGCTAATGTAGGTGGTACATGTGAAGGTGTAGGTGATAGAGTGACATCCATAGACTGGACAAGACCCTGATAAGGAATCATAGCAAAGTAGTAGGTAGGTTGCATAAAAAAACTGCATCTATCATACAAATTGACGCCCTCAAGTGGTGGAAAGTGAAGTGGTTCATCCATAGGTTGAGGATCATCTATAGTATTAGTGCATGGAATAGGAAGACTAGTATTAGGAGCTCTATCATATATTGGAATGGATCACGGTCACGAAAAAAAGTATACTCAATGCCTTCATGTAAGAATTTAACACAATGATGTACAGTAGAAGTGTCATGATGCATGACATGGAGCCATGGCCTACCCAAAAAAAAATTGTAGGAGACTAGGAAATCAATGATGAAAAACACATTGTTGACAGTTTTTGGCCCTACAGTGATAGGTAATGTAATGTGACCAACACATGGATGAACAAAACCATCATAAGCATGCAGTGAAAGACAAGATGGACTAACATCATGAGTGAAAAGACCTAGGATTTCAAGGAATGACATGGGACACAAGTTGAGCTCAGATCCATTGTCAATTAAAGTGCATTTGATACCCAAATTGTTAATGACACATGATATGCAAAGGTGGGTCATTGTCGAAAGTATGAACATTAATGAGAGGATTAGACTTGAATGCTGTGTGTTGAGAAAATGCATCAACAAATGTTTGATAGACTGAGTTAGGATGCATATCAGCATGAATACGAGTAGTAACAAGAAGATGTTGGACTCTATGCCTTAGATCAGGATTTGTAAGCAAATAATCATTGATTGAGATACTCATGATGACTAAACCCTAGGATGATAAGAAATGAATGAAGATCCTATAAGTGTGAAGATCAAGTTGGGTTCACCAAAATGATTAAACTAAAATGGAAAATAGGAGTATTATTTAGTTTAATCTAATGTTATGCAAAGAAGTAAATGATGGCTAAATAAATAAATTAAATGACCCAAACAACTAAGTAAATAGAAATGTAAAACCCTAATGTGCAAGGAGAGTTAAAAAGAGCTTAGTTGATTCGATGTTGTTTGGGACTGTGTCACAGAGATGAAACGAATGAACAGAATGCAGGAATGACTATGAGGGCTCCAAAAAGTATAGATCTGAGTTGTATGAGTAGACTGGGGAACCTGGGGAGGGATGAGGGTGCCTGGGGTGCCCTGGTCTGAGATTCTGGGTGCCCTGGTCTGTGTAAGAGGTCTAGAAACCAAACTTTTAGGGTCACTAGATGATCTGAAGTCTTCGCTTCTTGTCATGTGTGTTTCTACACTATGTCGGATGTCACTGGTAATCAATGATGAAGGAGAGACCTGTAAAACCCCAAGCCAAGCATCAAAACCCTAAAAAATAAAGATGCAAATGAAGGGGTCAGATTGTCCTCAATGGCCACAATGGTGGACTTACTAACTGAGCATTGCACTACATTTTACCTAATGTAGTTCTAGGTGTGTGTTTGAAAATTGTGCCCTAGGTGCTCTTGTTCCAGTCGCACTTTGTGAAGTAGCGAGCAATAACTAGATGTAGAAATGTAATAAATGGTGGATGGAATAGAATAAACTTCCCTCCTATGTAGTGTGATGTAGATGAACCAGCCTTGTCCCTTGTGATGGAGCTAGATGGATGCAAATGAGCTCTAGATGCCTTTGATGGATGCAACCTTAGGTGATGATAGTAGTGCCTAGTGCTTGGTCCCTCATTATGGTCTCATAACTTTATATTTATATGGTTCTCTTGTTCTAATTTTGTAATTAACCCTGAAAAGGCCGACCACTAAAAATATGGAAAGCTCAAATGGCTAGAAAGTTCCCAAAAGATGGAGGTAAAGTAGGAAAAGGATCAGGGCACCCCGAATGGGACCAGGTGCTAGGGCACCCTAGTACAAGGTTGGGCCCTGAATCAGAGGTAGAATGATGCCAAATGACAGAACTGACTGGACAAGTATGTTCTGAAGGTCAGCAGTGATGACAGAAAGAAAAGTAAAATGGCCAAAGTACATGAGTTAATTAGTAATTTCCTCACTCAAAAACCATATGAATAGTAGTATGAGACCAAGACTAAATAATAATTTCCTAATTGACAACTAGAAGGCAGTTTAGTGAAAAATATTTCCAAAAGATACTCTTAGACAAGATCATAGCCTGTAAGATAGAAATCTTAGGGGCGCCAAGAGGGATTTCTAAGAGTTGGACAATTTTTCATGGCTGGGTAGTTGCTCTTAAAGTCTTGAGAAGATTAACAAAAATTTGATCTTTACTGGGTTGTGCAGGTTGTGTAGGGTTTCTAGATAGAATGGATCAAGAAACCTAAGAAAAGAGCCCAAATATAATGCTTAAACAATTTCTCCATTTTTCGCTTGCCATTGAAGTCATGTAAATGAGCTTCCAGCATGGGATTACTAACGTTCTAGAAATTTAGACCTTGTCTTCGTATTTTTTGATGGAAAATCATCATGTTTGACTCATGGATATAATCTCTTCATAAATTGCAAAAGAACTAACCTTCAAATAACTATCTTCAATTAAGTGATGAAAGTCACCAATGTAAAGTTCATAGTACTTGCACCTAATACATAGTTGTCTTCTTGAAGAGAAAATATTACTTAATTTTACTCACTACTCCAAGATATTTGCACCAACAAAAGGAACATAAATGGAAGATGTAACATTTTGTAGCACTGTGAATGATCAGATTTTTATTAAGAAAAAATTCTTGAATTAGTAAACCCACTTGCTATCATACCTTTAGATTCATCAACAATGAATAAGTTTGCCTTCATTACATTTAATGGAAGGACTTCAACATCATTGCATAATGAATTCAACATGGACTATGAGGGATATAATGTTGAAGCATAAGCCAATACTCATAGACTGTAGATTGAACAAACAGCTAGTGGTATATAGTATAATGATTGACAGTAATGAAATTCCTCTATTTTCACTTGGATCTTCAAAAGAGAAACACATTAATCTTGGGTCTATCTGTTCATATTGAACATGTAGGTAAGTGATTATCAAATATACCAATTGTCTAAAACAAACTAAAATGCATCAACTCTTTCTTCAAACAAGGGATGAAAACTGAAGCTTAAGAGGAAACTTTGCATGCATACAAGGATTTGTAAATGACATAGAAACAATTCACACAACGGAAAATAAATAAATCGACATGTATTTCTTCAATGGAAATGAAGGGGGAAAAGTACCACTAATATATGACAACATTTCAGGTTAGTCTCTGCACAATTTTCATTGCAATGATTGTTCAGAATATCATGTATAGCTTTGGAAAAACATTGACGGGTACATGTTTATATTTTCATTCTTGGGAAACAATACCATAAAGTTTTACTTTAGAGAGTCATTTTCCTGCCCATTTTCATGAGTTGATAAACTGATCATTGGAATTGTTTGATGCAACTCAATTTATGCCTATTACTTTTGGACTGTGGTCTAAAGGGAGTAAAAACCTTGTTTACAATCTGGATAGAACTTTTTAAATACTTGACCAATTGATATAAAACCTTTTGCATTTGCGCTTTTTATAAATAATTACCTGAATAATTCTTGTCATGATTTACCTGAAGAAGTCGTCAATTTGCTAACTTCTAAGAAGTTAATAGGTGCTTGAGGCCTTTGTAAAAACCATGTTTTTTTAGTGAAAACATGCATAACTATTTGAAAAGGCTTCCTTATAGGAGCCAAAATTTTGACACACACTTTCTTAACAGTTCATGTATACAATAACCATTTTAGCTTGAATCTATAAATACTCACTTCCATCTGAATTTTTCTATCCTTGTTGTATTGTTTCTCTAGTTCTAAGAATGGTTGATGATTTCTGAAGATGTGTTGTAATGGGATTTGAAACGGAATATCAAATCCTTAGAGCTTTGTGAATATTGAAACCATAGCTGCAATACCATTGTTAGATTGTATATGACATTGAATGCTTGGCAGGGTTTAGGCATCCAATTTTCATTGCCTTGGATCTTATACCATGTGAGTTTCTTTCACTTTGGCAGCTTATCTTGGGACTGAATTTCTGTGGGTGGTTGTTGGTTATTTCATGCCCTTAAGAATGATGTATTGACCTTTGTCCTTCCAACATATATTTACTCACACTACTTGATGACGATCTACTACATTTCCTTAATCCAATTGTCTTCATGTTCCTGTGCCTGCTTGATCTGGGAATAGGATACTTTTTCCTCCATATGTCTGAGGTTTATGAGTTTACCATGAAACTTATTTATAGACTTTTAAACTCCTAATATACATGGTTGTAGTGCATGAGGCCCATTTGGACCTATCGAACTATGTATTTTCATACTTGTTTTGGTCCATACCATAGTACCTATTCTTATAAGTTCTTGCATGTCTTCATGATTGTGGGTATCAAAGATATTCATGGAAATTTTCTAGACACCTTGACATTGCAATTTGTAAATCTAATTTACATCAATGAATACCTTATGAAAATTATGTGTTTCATTGCCAAAAGGTGTTGTTTTATGGAGTTTACATACATGTAAAGTTGGCTATCAAATCCATGCTCACTTGAAACTATTTGTTTGAGTGCAAATTAGTAATATACTCCCAACCTAAGAGCCAAAGAAGCCTAATATGAAATTAGAGAAATAAATATTCATTTGGTATAGTAAGGGGCTTCAGAACTAGATCTCTTGGTTAAAATTGATGGAGTCAACATTAATGTATATAATTTATCTAGTAATATGTATGTAGGTGTTTTTAAGGACAAGATGAACGTTTTGTCATTATGTCTCCTTTCACTATGTTACAATGGATGTTCAAAGAATTTGTGGTTTGGGGAAACTATTTAGATATTGCCACTATGAAGCAATAAAAAGTAATGATGGAAGTTATTTTGATGATTTTATATAGGTCCACTTTTATACCACATGGATTTTAAATTCAACGTATGGTTTATTGTGGCTCTTTTGAATGACATGGAAAGTTTATTCAATTGGGGGAGAATGGAAAGGGATTTGATGGTGCTTGCAAAATTCATTACTCCCAGACTTCAAATGCAACTGTTTGTTTACACAATCAAAGCTAAAATGGTGTGAAATCCCAGATGAACCCTATTTTACCTTAAGAGATAGAGTTTTAGAATATGTTCGATCACATCTTACAGCAGTGATGAGTTTTCTAGCTCCATATTTTCTAAATTTGGAATAGAGTACCAGGGCTGATTCACCAGAGATATCAATAAGTTGAAGAATAAGGGTTTTGAGGGTTCCTAGTGGAGACATTTGGGGATCAGATACTAACCAGGGTATTCAGATCATCATTTAACGATGCAGAATTTGATTAGGGTTTAGACATCACTTAAAAGGCCTTTTCACAAATTAGACCCGAACCATGGATCAAAGTAGGCAACTTGTTTGGAATATTACAGCCTATATCCTGGAGGGGTTCCAGTTGGTAATTTTCAGATCATAAAGGTCCTAAATAGGAGACATAAAAACCCCTTCTACCCTCCCATAAGATCAGAACATGTCCAAAGTCTCATAATTTTGCACTTGTATCCGGAGAGTTACAAAGTTTAGAAGTCGAATCCAGCCAGATGGGCATGCTGTAATATTTCTGGCAGCAACCTATTATCCTGAATGAAAACTTATAGGAATAACCATTCTGAACATTTTTCTAGCTATGAGTGGTTTTACAACTTTGGTAAGCTCAAATTGAAAATAAGTGATTGTAGTGATCATTTTGGGCATCGTCGATTATATTTAATTAAGTTCCCCAAGTCTGCCTACTCAAGATTGATGTAACAATCATGTGTGCAAAGATTTGAGATTTATTTCCTACAAATATGATCAAACGTCTTCATGCATTTTCAAGAAATATCAACAAGGGGATATTATCATAGTTATTATAGATAAATCGACACTCTAGTCATACACTAACCACTTGCATATTCCTATATGTTTGATAGCTAAATGTTATCGTGGCTAGTGCAATCAAAGAAATATTTTGATATTGTGGCTCACTTTGAAATGACATTATTAGTAGGCTCAGTTACGCTACATATCTTGGATTGGATCATATGTATAGATATCTATCTTGAAATATGCCTCTTATTTCTTCAGTTATAACATATGGAATAGACTTGTTTGTATGCACAAAATTTAGTCGATTACATGATGGCACATTCTGATTTAAACCCTTTGGATCATGTAATACTTCAATTTAGAGTCTATCGGTACAAATCCCATGACATCCATTGTTAGAATCTGAGTTGAAGTAAAAATATCATTAAATTATTATTGCAAATTTGGTAACATATTGTAACAAATGATGTATAAATGATAAGATTGATTTAATGACAGATTGAAAACTACCATGTAAAATATGAAACCCTAAGCAAGAGAGGAGAAATAAGGGGGACTTAGCTGATTATTTCTAAGTGAACAGGAAGTGATCTGGGCTAGATAAAGTGCTAAACATGATGCAAAAAATATTGAGAACTGTTCACTGTAAAGGATCGCTAAAGGTTTTGAACTATGGAAATGTCATAGGACAAGAGGCACCCAGGAGATGGGTAAGAATGCCTCGGCATTAGTGATCTGAATATGGGTGCATTGGTGTCAATGCAAGATGCTCACGGATATAGGTCTTCTACTAGTGTCAGATAAGGGTTTCACTAGTTTTTTCCTTTTTGTCACTTTTAGATTCACTATCTTGATCATGTGATTGGTATCATATAACTTGGAAGAAGAGAAGTTCAACTTGCACATACCCACAAACCACATCAAACATAAAAAAGAAAATGTAAAATGGGGAGACAGACTAACCCCGATAGTCTCTCGAAGAGTGAACTTACAACTAACTTTGGCACTAAATATTAGAATCCATGTAGTTCTTGTGTGTGTGTGCGTAGAAATGGTGTCATAGGATGACCTTGTGCAAGTTGCACTTGATAGTGGGTTGTATCTAAAATGTTGAAATGTATAACAAGTGTGGATGGAATAGAATAGATTTCCTCTTCCCATATTATGTATACAAAATTATACTTTCCTTTTCCTTGAATGGATGCTTGATGGATGCATTTGAAGTTCTTTAGTGCCTTCGGAATGCAAGATTAGGTGTTGATAGTAATGCTTAGTTCATGGTGACTAATTTTGAAAACATAACTATGCATTTATATGATTCCTTTGTTTGAGTTTCACAATTGACAACTTAAAGGACAACCCATAAGTGAAAAATATTTCCAAAATATAAATAGATCCAAAAGAGTGAGTAATATAAGAAAGGGTTAGGGGCGTCCAAGAGGGACAAGAGCGCGTTTGTGCTACTGTCTTAGTTGGGAAATGGTGTCTGAAGCCATGAAAGAAAAATAAGTTAAACTATGAATAGGTTGTAGGGTGTGTAAGACCAAATAAAAAAATAAACATAGAAAAGAAGCTAAAGAAAGTCATCAATCACTAGTTTTCTTTCTTAGGAATCATTTGAATGCTAGCATGCTTTTAAGACTTAAAAATGCACCCATGATCCGTAAATAGTTTTCACCTCCTAAAAACTATTTTCAAATTTTAATAGATACTTTCAAATATTGAATTTACAATTGATCAAGAGTTTGATGGGTACAATTTTTGGTGATTTTAAACCCAATGTTTTCCCATTTTCCTTATTCGATCAATTTCTATTTTAAATCTAAATTTTCAGGATTCATATAAAATAATTAGAAATCATTAACCACTAATTTTTATTATTCCCCAATTTGATCAAAAGTTGATTTAATAATGTACTCAATTTGATTTGTTCATCCAAAATTGTTTTGTGCACACATTTGTCTATTATGGATAACTGAACCTGAAATTCAACTTGATTGTTTTTCCAGTTAATTTATTTGTTTAATCAATTGTCATCCCCTTGTTGAAACTAAAAATATGATAATAACAACAAATTAAACTGAAACAAAACCCACAAATTGGTAATAGAGTTCACCCAGATGGGCTACGCCTCCAGATTAACTTAGTCGTGAATCGATCTATTTATTATCAATTGAAGTATAAGTTTTCCTTCAATAATGACTAATATATCATTTTCACTTGAATTTTTCAGCTGATTTAGATTTGAAAAATCTAAAAAATTTCATAAACTCATTCCCAAATTAGTTTGTGGCTCTGAAGTATCTCCAAAATGCATTCTCCATGCAATAATGTTAGAAAAAAACTTCCACCAAGAAAATTAGAGCAATTTATTGAAAAATAAAGTCATCATATTTTTCTTCTCTAAATTATGAACATTTCATCAGTTTACTCCGAGATTTGGTTTGGTCATCTAGTGCCTTAAAAACCACATTTTCTACAAACTGCATGTTATGGCTATTACACAGTCATCTAAAAGAAAAAATTAAATAAAATATATCTCTTATAAATCACTTCATAAAAGGTGACAGGTTGGTAAGGTTGTTTAATGTTTTAGCATAGGTCACGAGGTCGATCCCCCTTAAGTGCTTGACCATCAAATTAAGTGTGTTGACATACCTTTTTGGATCCATGAAAATCTATTTATCCCACATGCTTAAATCAAGGGATAAGTTGATGTTTAAATGTAGAAAATATGCTTCATAATTTTGTGGTTGAAGCCATGTTTATGGATTTTTTTTTCTTTCTACTTGATGAGGTGGCTATGCTTATCCACCATGTAGATGGTTAACGCTTGTGTTGGCTTGAATCCATTGGCACACTAAGTATATAGCATGGAGGTTGAGTTGGTTTGAATGATTAAATTGCTTAAGACATATTGTCGATCCATGTGGGTAATTGGACCCAAGATATGAGCAATTTATTTGGTTTGAAAGGCTCACTGTAGATAAGGACATGTATTGGCTAAGGTGGCTCCAATGTAATACAACCAATGGCCAGCTCACCAAGTTGTGAGTTAGCTCAGTGATTATTATTCAAGCTTGCAATGAAAATTACACATTCACCCTATAGAAGCAAAATGTGATGTATATGTGCAATATTATTACAATGGTAATGTGAAAAAATGGCGGCAAAGACACCCCTTTAGAAACAACAGTATGTCAACCTTGGTTGAGGGCCCCAAGCCAAAAAATAGTGGAGCCCACCCATCCGAACATGAGTGTTAAAGGTGTCAAAAACAATTTTTTTTTCTCAAGTCTTCTTATGCCACTTGTCATCCCATGAATCGTCCACTTGGAAGATGTGCACACGTTCATGTGAGCAGACTTGCACGTAGTCCCTAATTTTTCCATTTGGCCAAAGATTTCAGTGGGCAATATCTTTAGCATATGATCTCTATTTTTCAAGTTCTTTATATCGATGGAATCTATCAAGATGCTCTTTTGTGTTGTAATGGTTTAGGGATATTTAGGGATCATATACACTCTAAAATGTCCTATAGATCAACCCAAGGTGTGATTTTGTGTCTACATTTTTCCATACTATATTTTTTTTAGTGAATACTTGATAACATAAAGTAGATAAGCTATATGTACCTTATGATCTTGTAGAAAGTGTGGAATATAGCATGCCGAATGGACAAGTGAAGTGTGGAATGACTGCAAAGTGAAGCGTGTATACTAGGAAAGGAAAATGACCCTAGGGGTGAAGCATATGTGTTTCTTGTACCTGTTGTTGTGCTTTTATTTGATGTTGTAGGCTTCTTCTTGTTACATATTACGGACCTACCTATAAAAAGAAGAGAAAAACAGTAGTCAAAGTCCTATTTATGATAAATATGAGAAAAGTATGCAAAAGTATGTAAAAGTGCATAAAATTAGTAGTAAAGGAAAGTGTGTAGTTGATGTAAAAGAGTGTAAAGGATAGAAAGGTGTCCTAAAATGCTATGAAGAGAAAGTTTTTTGGGTGATCTCATGTTGATTGCAAGTGTTTTGGACGATCTCACACTAAGTGTGAGTTTTCTAGACAGTCTCATGTTGAGAGTGAGTGTTGGGAAGGGAGGTCGAGTTTTACTCTCCTTCAATGACTCTATGCTTATAGGCACCACTGCAAATGATACGTACCTATTTAGTTCTGATTTTCAGAATTAGTTCTAATTTGTTCTAGTTGTATTGGTTGTTCCGATTGAAGGAGAAAGCATGCATTTTATGTCTAGAGGTGAGTGCCTGATACTGTAGAACTATTTTGTAAATTATTGTAGACTGTGTTGTACTGATAGGATGACTGTATCTTTTCCCTATGACTTTAGTGCCTAGGGGAGTTCATAGAGCACCCAGGTGCACTAGTGTTTGATTTTTAGGTGTTGGTGTATCTACTAAATTTGATGTGGACCCATGTTAGGTTCTGGGCCACTTTGTTACTATGTTCCCATGTTGTTTATTGTAATGTGAAGATATATGTTACAAATCTAAGCTACTGTAGGGGTGATTTTTTCACCCAATGTATGTCCCCCTCATTTAGGGTGTATGTGACGATGGAAGGAGAATGCGGCCCAAAGGATATGACTTGATGTTAATCTGAAGTGGATACATGTAGGGGGTAGGGGATGTACATGGTAGAAACCAAGGCACATGCAAAACAAAGTAAGGATAGTAACATGTGTTAGTATAAAATAGCTAGCATGTAATAGAAGACAATGTAACAAAAGCAAGTGTGCAAGACAAGATAGACCATGAAAAGTGGGTTTCAAACATGGGACATCACTCAAAATGTCACAAGAAAATCAAGATGAAGCGGCCAAAAAAGCATACAGTGATCATACAAGACATAGGGCATAACCCACAATAACATAATAGAAAACAATAAAAAATAGTGGAAAGAAAGTAGTAGCAAATAGCCATAGTTGTATATAGTCCTGCAAGGAAAATGCTACACATGAAGCACCCGTTAGCATGTTAGAAAGATAAATAGTATGTCAAAAGCATGGATATATAAGCGAAAAGTAAAGTAATTGTAATGAGAAGTAGTGAAAAATGTAGCAATATAACCTGTGTAGTATGTGATAGTAGAGAAAGTAGATGCCCCCAAGAGCCTCAGTGGGACTGGTAAAAGGTATAATGCCAAGCATCATTGTAGCATGTAAGAACCTGTAAGAGATCTACATTCACCTCAAAAGACCAAGTGAACACGCAAAGTGCATGTGTATATATAGAATGATAATGACATACTAAGAATATATCTAGCATGGAAAACAAAGTGAAACATGTAAATAGAATAAGCTTAGTGAGAGTAGATGCAACCAAGATATGCAAATGCAATGTATGGGTGTGATGAAATGGTATGCAAAGTGTGAAGATGATAGGAGCAATGCCCCCCAGCAAATATGTATGAGATGAGGTTCATTTATAAGGAACCCTCAACAGTCAAGAATGAACCATAGAACAAGAGTGTGTCATTGGGTAATGTGTGTGTTGTGCTAATAGATGCTAGAAAGATGTACCATGAAGCACAGAGTGTAAAATGTGTAGATGATGTGAGGTTCATTTCAGAATTAGACCCTCAGCAATTGAGTATGAACCACGGAATTAGAGTGTGCCATAGGGTAATGACGATACAATGTGTTGTATCAAAGGGTATGAGAGTGTGTAAAAATTATGATGTGAAGCACAAAGCAAAAGTGTGTGTAGTAAATACATAGAGACAACTTTGATATGAATGAAAGGGGGGTAAGAAAGCATGATGCCCCCTAAGTGTGTGAGTAAGAGAAGGCTATCCGACGATTGTGAAGGGCAAGGGCCCTCCAGTTTCAGTATCCAAAGAGATTGGATCATGGATCACATGTTGGTAAGATCAGTGGTGTGGGAGAGTGATCATACACATGTCAAAGAGACCTAAGCGGAAAGGAGATGGTGAACATTGTATGTGAAGGGGCTTCCTGATTAAAGGGAATTAAGTGGACGAGGTGTGCATAACGGACCGAGTGAGGATGAACAATAGTCATGAAGTAGGTCATGTATGAATAGAGATGCAAATAGGTGGGAGCGTGCTTTATATTGAGTATGCATTGGAGGCCTAAGACCACCAATGTAATGGTGTATAGACATAATCAAGAGTGAGTGGAGAGGAATGGTGTACATGGTGGAATGCAGATTGATAGTGCAATACACAGAGTTATTTATGTGAATGAACTTGAGGCACAAATGATTCATGGAAAGGTGATGGCTTGAGGTGGAGCGGAGGAGCCAAGAGAGTGACCTAAGAGCTAAGTCATACCTTTGATTGAAGATCCAAATGAGAGAATGGTCAAGCATAATAAGAGGCCCAACTGTGATGGGAAGAGTGATGTAGGCAAAAGAATTAGGAAATGGAAATGTGACATTAGATAGTGGATAATTGATAGCTAGGAGTAGTGCAAAGGAGCATACATTGGTAGGATGTCAATGGGTAGATCACAGTATTATTGATAGTATATGAACTAATAGAAGGTTTCTTGATATGTATTCAAGGAATAGAAAGAAAATGTAGCATGATAGTCATGATATGAAAATGTAATGACTGGTGGTGATGCATCAAAAGTAAGTTAACAAGGAAATCAACGGAAGCTCTACGATGAAGGATGAAGAAAAACTCAATATGTATGATTATCTTAAGAATATTGTCAAGGAGCTTGGTCAGGGTTTGGGCCAAAAGGTCATTAAAGATTTTTCAGGATTTTTGGTATCATTTGACTAGCTTAGAAGTGGATGGATCAGGGAGCTTGAGTGCATTGTTATTAATAGGAGATCTTGAATAATATGCTTGATTTTAAAGACAACTATCAGTAGAGTGCCCAATGAGGGATTAGTGATAATTGACATCATGCATTTTTTGTCATAATTGTGATCATGGAGTGGCGAGAGGGGTTGAGATTGAGCAGTGGTGGGAGAGTGATGAGATTTGAATAAGTTGACCAGCAATAGAAAGGTAAGGTGCATAGGGAAATTTGGTAAAAGTTAACGCACTTTGGAAGTGTTGTGGAATTGAATGCATTAGGTGGAGAGATGGTATTAACAGTTTCCTTTTGAACTTCGGTGGGCTTAATAAGATGAATTGAAAGTAGGATTTATCTTGAAACTTGATTAGAAGTAAGGTGATGAAGCATGTGTCATAGTAATTCAATTTTCCCATAGATAAAGGTTTTATTCACACATTTTAAGTGTATGACATAATTGATTTTCCTGAAGGATGGATAGGTCTCATAGATTTATAACATATCTATTATAGTGGAGGTAAGAGACTTTAAACAAAAGAGCCAATAGTAATTCAGAATGCAAAGGGATTACATTAGTCATCTTAGAGGGAGGTTGTTCTTATAACGTAAAACATAGTAGCTAGATGCTCATTAGTCCTTAGGGATTGATTTGAGTAAAGTTGCAACATAGTGATATCTTGGTACTGATATTGATGGAAAAATGAACAAAGGAAAGCATCTAATAAATGATGTAAAAGAAGTTACTATGAACAAGTAGATCATAAAACCATATTTTGGCATGGCATAATCTTGTTGACTTCTAGGAAATAACTTAGATGTAGCAATGTATGATCATCCATAGTCAAGACATGCCACGATGAAAATATCGGAGATGGAGTTTGAGGGTCACCATGGCCATTGGTGAGTGGGCACTACTTAGGGGTGACATCAAGCATTAGGAGGTAGTTGGAAGTGGAGGATGGATTTTGCAAAAGGGGTGTGAAGGAGTAAAAGGAATCAAGAGATGGTAGCCATACCAGAAATACCTTAATGAAACATTACACCTATTTGAAACCCTATACAAACAACTCTAATACACTTATTTACTCAATCCATGGTACCTTCAAGGATATCCCCAAGAAAATATCATTCAAAACATATTAGGAGTAATGGATCTCCTATGGTCTCCCTATGGAAGTAACAATGTTAAGGGGTTAGGTAGCAGCCCATCACACACAGGAACCTACAAGAAGTAATCCAAACCAAGCTCTATAGTCAATCTTCTCATAACCAAGAAAGCCCTCGAAGATAAGTCATGTAAAATAAACAAAGGGTAAAGTAATTTGAAAAAATATTCAAAATTAATTGAGTTATCAAATATAATTGGTATCTATTCAATATGAGTATATCGCTTTCAGTAGATAACTACATGTAATTTCAAGAGGGACCTCTTTGAGAGTAGTGTAAATGTAGGTAATGTACAGATTGCCATTTCAACTCAAGACACTAACATTTTTGTAGGGATTTTACCTCAATGGTTAGGGTTTTGTGTCATTTCAGTTGATTACAGAGGTTTTAATGAATTTTTGAGACCTAATATCCTATAATGAAGCATGTTCCAATCATATTTATAGGCACATAAAGTTGAAAAATATCCATTAACATCCCAAACAAAACTGGAAAATGATTTAGTCTAAAAGTAACAGTTTAATCGTATCAGATAGTGCAGAGTCAAAATCAGAGATGAAACATCTTCAAGACATTTTCAACTAGTTCATCACTCTGTCACACATAGATAAACTATCAAACCCATAAAATATCTAAGTACGTTTATCCTCTCATTTATTACTTTATTTATCACATGTTTTAATTGATATATCTTGTAATTTTTTAAATGTACATTTTGATTTGAATGTTATTACCTAATTAATAACCTAAATATACATCCTATTTATAAACCTAATTTGGGATTACGTAAAATAATGTATCCCCTTTCCCACATTTTTATAGGTTGAATCATTCTCACAGTTAATTTATATCATAAATATTGCTTGTTAACATCAATTATTTCTCATTGGATTTAAACATTTTGACTGATAAACTATTGATTACAATTCAATTTCCTTAACTTAGTTATGATGAAACCACAAGCTCATTCACATGCAATAAACAAGAGAAAACACACAAAGAGACAAGATTTAATGTGGGAAACCCTTCAAGGGAGAAAAACCCACTGAAACCAAAGAACTAGCTTGGACACAAATGTCCTGTAAATGTTATAATGATTTCATGTTGAGCATCCACTCAACTTGGAGCTACAACTCCAAAATTTAGTCAAGCTGCCACTTGACCTTTAGCAAGCTTCTACTTGCATGGAAGCTTCAACTCCCAACACTTCAACCAAGCTTCAACTGATCTTCTGTAAGCTTCCACTTACAAGGAAGATTCAAATCCCTGATTGCTAAGCATCCACTTAGACTTCTTCTCAATGTTTTTAATCACTTTTCTTTGTTGTCTCCCACAATTTATTATGATCACTTCTTCAGCTCAAATTATTTTGTTCTTACTCTCCTTCATCTATTGCAAGTACTCTAGATCAAATACAAGTCTCATACACATTTTTATCTCTTTTCTCAAAACCTCTCAAAACATCTACTCTTTTGATGTCTCACAACTGCTACAAAATTTTAGTCCTCAATACATTAGATAATCTCTGATTTTTCATCACCTTACTATACCTTCAATATGGAATATTCATCAACAAAACATATTCAAGCACAAGCAAGATATTTTCATCCCTTCATCAAGGAATATACATTCATGAATGTCTTTTACACTTCACCTTACACAAATAACTCTTCACTTGACTCAACTTTGAATTAGGAAGTAAAAGATGACATCATGACAAAATTTTGTCCATTCTTGTGATTAATTACATATGATTTTGTGTCAGTTACAAACCCATGACTTGACACAACCTATCATAAGATGATTTCAATTCTTACAATCACTTAAAATATTCCTAAAAAAATGCCCCATCTGAACATAAGCTGAAATATTCCTCTTAAATGATAACCTAACTTCTGACTGACATCTCATACATGTAACTACCATTACCTTTTGTCTTCTTCCTTTGGAGAGTTCTCTTTTTTTTCTTCTATCTCTTTACACAATGGAAAAGTGTTCTAAGCATGAAAGGATGTTACAAATACTCCCTTATTCATCTTTATAACTTCTGAACTCCTTATATTATTTCCATTTAGCCTTCAAGCTTCGTAGGTTATCCAAACACATTCATAGAGGTTCAGAAAATTGCAGTCATGGACGTGCTTGAAAATATTCAAATATGCAATATCTTCAAATACTTCTTCAAATTTGGATAAGGTGGTGAGTTATCTCTACATTACCTTTAGATGCCTAGAGAAGCTTCATTTGCATCTCATTCAAATCAAGAAAATGTTGATTTGAACAAGCAACACTCATATTTTCACACCAGAAAAAATAGTCCTAAAAATTTGATTACTTGAAGCATCAAACCTTGTCATCAAGACACCTATCATACATCAAAATAAAAATATTGAAGTCTTCTTTTTGGAAATACCTATTTTACATAAATCATAGAAAAACACAACAGCTCTTCATTTTGCTCCAAACTCAAACTGGTCTGACTGAGTTTCTAGTGTTCTCAAGAACCAATCTTGGTTCTTCATGTTCAAACACCTTCAAAGTTATCTCCAAGCTCAAATAATCACTTTGAAAGTTCAAGGATACATCATAAAAAACATGTACAAACATTCAAAAGCATACCTTGTTTGAACAAAACTCCATCTACTCACCTGTAGCAACAAGCTTATTCACTAGCTCAAAGAAATGCAGTTTTGATCACTCAAACTTGCTCATGAAAACACACTTATCAAACCAAACCAAGAATTTACTCAGAGATCATATGAGATACCTTCATGCTGTTCAGGACCAATAATAATCACTTTATGAGGTGATTCACCGTGTATACTCATCATACCTTCATGTTAAGGCTAGTTTTACATTCTAGGATTCTCTTGATGGTAGGAGAAAAAAATACACCTATATCATCAAATTTTCCAAAGGAAGTGGTCTAGATAACTTCATGAACATTAATAACACATCCCCAACATCCTTCACCAAAATTTGAGCATGGGTTACTTTGCAAATTTGTTTGTACACTGAATTTTATCACAAAAAAATATTTTCTTATGGGCCCACCATGATTCAAGAGCTCAAATCCACCATGGAAATATGATCTATAATTATTATATACAAGCTCAAATTCATAAACAAGAAAAATAGTTCCATTTGTGCACCTAACTAACAAATTTTCTCCATACCGCTTTCAACTGGGGTTTAGGAGGGTTTAAGTCAGTTCCACAAAAATGAATAGAACTTTCTTATTTCTTATCCTTTTGGCCTCAAAATTTTTGCAACATATTTTTATCTCTATGCTCTTCAAAAATTTCTCTTATGATTTATCTGAAGGAGGCTCCACAATTTATATTGAATGCTAAGAAGTCATAGTGTTATTTTAGCATACCTTACTTAACCCAGTTTTGGTAAAATTGTAATTTCTTGCACAAAACTCCTCCTCATGTCCTCAAATTTGGTCCACACCTTCATGAATACCTCCTTCATGATCTCCAATGGCTAATTTTTCATGGTTCACTCTGAAACTTCCAATCCCATCTCATTTGGGCATGTTAAACATGTTTGTCCTGAAGGGCAGTCATACCAATGACCCTAACCATGCCTCTAGATGTTGAATTATGACTTGATACTTCATATTAGGACTCTTTAAAATGTCCCTACACACTTCCCATGCTTTAATTATCTTGATATATGGCTTGTTTTTCTTCATATCCTCATGTTAGGTCCTTGAAATAGGCCAATTTGAGCTAGTTTACACTGCAACTCATCATGTGAATCTGTTCTTCACCATGTAGCCCCTTGAACATGTATATCATGTGTTTTATACCTTATCATGCTTCACCATCTAAGTCATAAGCCTTCACTACACTTTTCCAAGTCACTTTGCTAACTAGGCCTAGAGATTAGGCATCCTAAATTGAGCTAATCTAATCAAATTCCACTCATGTGCCCCTGTATTCATCCTTGACCATGTTTCCACATTCATATACATGTTATAAAATTCTATGATAATCATCCAATCATGCTCTCACATCACCACTTAGCCTCTGCTAGTCACTAGTTGCTCAAGAAGTCAGTGCTTACTCAAGTGTTCTCAAGCCTTTGACCTGTCCTGCCTTGTCAACCTCATTCCAAGCTCCCTATACAAGATCTCTATCTCTCATGCAATCCTAATTTTTAATTAATATTCCTTTGGATCAATGACAACTCATCATCCACATGCCAATAATCTCCCCCTTTGTCATTGATGGAAAACGAAGATTCATTCATGTCACATACACATACCAACCAGTATGATAATTTAAATTTAATAGACCTTCCTGAGCTCATAAGAATTTGTCTACCTATTTAGCTTAGGATATTCTCAATCCAATAAGCTCAATTTTACCATCATACTAGTTGTCACATGCTCTTTGGAACTTATTTCTCTAAGTTGAGACTTTTCATAGCATTTTAGCCCAACTTCGCTTGACTGTTATAACAGTCTTATATATTGCATGAAGCACGTCATTCTTATTACTCCCCCTATGATTATAATTTCATGATTTACCTACCTATGCATGATTAATCCTTCATTTATTGATCTTATTATATGAAGATGACTCAACATTATTCGCTTTGCCTATAAATGTCTTATCAGTGTTTGTTTCTTCTTTGAGTCTAGTATAGTACCTTGTCAAAGCTAAGGTTGAGGGTATTTGTGTTTCATTTTATGACCTAGAAGTTTGGGTGGATGAGGATTAATTTTATTCCAAATTAATCCTTCTTCAAATTCTATGTGATTAGTTATGAATTACTTCCCTTCCTTAATCAATCTAATCAAACTTGTAGGTGTCCATTTTTAGTTCTTTGAAAATTGTTCATCACCTATAAGAATTAGTCATGAAAATCCCACAAAATTTCATGCATCATCCTTAGAGATATCAATCATACTGACCCCTTCTATTTATTATAGATCATCTTAAAACGTTGTATCTTATTCTTCTCATATTGTAGGTGCACTTTCATCACTTTATATGCCTGATACAATATCAATAATGTTCTAAGGAATATCTCAAATTTAGGGGTTTTGGAACCACTTGTAATCCCTTATATGGTTTTGAATTCTTATTCTAACTTGTAAGAATATCAACACCTTAATCCTTCATGCCCATACTTTAAAAGTATCCTTATGTTCTGTTCACATAGTACTTTCCATTAAGAGAAAACTCAAATCCATACCTTTGAGAATGATGATCATGTTCAGGCTTGTGATTCTTGATTTTGCTCAGGTACAAACTTTAGCTTCTTTCACTTTAGAATGTTTGAACATTCTCTATCCCCTATTTCCATGTTACATGAAATGACAATTGGGTTCTCAAGACAATTTTAATCTCTTCTTACTACATGCACTGGGTAAAGATTTAATCTTTTCTTCTATTTCTTCAAAAAAACTGGCATGCACTAGGTAGAAATTAGATTTTAGACTTTGTATTGGTTTTCTATGATCAGGTACAATGCTTCATAATCCTATAGTAATGTGTTGTCGCCCTAAAAATTTCCCTCTTTTTGAAGTCAAGTTTTGAAATTTTTTGAGTCGATACCTTGGAGTAATCCATGCTTTTGCTTGAAAATCTATTCCTTCATTCAGATGTCATTGTCAATCATTCTCTTTGGTTATGGATCACATTGAGCCTGGTATTGTTTATAGTTTTTCATTCCATGGAGAAAAAATTGAAATTCAGGCGTAAAGGTGGGGTTTTCCCTTTCATTTTTTATTTTCCATAGTCATGAATGATGGGCGTATCCTCCCTGTCAATTTTTGCCCCAACATCCACAGGTACATGGACATCTTTGATTGGATGCGGTGTGGCGGGTTTATCTTTTAAACTTTTCACTTTTGTTATTTGTTGCAAAAGTGTAAAATTGGCCTCGTGGCCCGAAGGATCCTAATTGGCTGTTTCAAGCTGTAGCAAAAGCCCCCATGCGTCTCAATGGTGCAAATCCAAGGGTGGGACCTAAGGGATAGTCCCCAAATGAGCACAGGATTTCCACGTGTCTCAAGTCTGAAAAGAAGACAGAACAAGCTCGAATTGGCTAAGTATGGAAGGGCCAGTGAATGGCGCCACTTGTCTCATCAACGTAGCTTCACGGGTCGAAGCCAAAGGTGGTTACCCAAACTTGCGCCAGCTTGCCACATGTCCCAGGTCCAAAAAAGGGACAGAGATGATCGTTTAATTGACTAAGTATAAGAGGGTCAGTGGAAGCCTCCACATGCCTTAACGACGCAACTTCAGAAGTGAGACCTAAGGGACAGTCCCCAAATGAGCGCCATCTCACCACGTAGTCAGAGTAAAAAAAGAGACAAAGTCATCCGTTGAAGAGTCCAGGACAGGTGGAAGGAGCCACACATCAACTTGGTGCCCTTTTAGGGGTGAATCCAAAGCGGAAACCCAAATGAGTGTCATCTCTCCACGTGTCTAGGGTCCAATAGAAGTCAAGTGGGCAACAGGTTTGAATCGGCTAAATATAAAAGAACCGGTGGAAGTCTCCACGTGTCAGTTCAACATAACTTCAAAGGAAAAATCTGCAGGCAGGTCCCAAATGTATGCTAAGCTTCCACGTGTTCAAGGTCAAACATATGGCCTTGCCAAAAAAAGGGACTTAGTCAAAACATAAAATACTGAACTGGCCCGCAAAGGGACACATGGCCATGTTTCAAGTGGTAGCAAAAAGGTAGGCCCTTTTTGTGTTTTGATGCTTTGAAATGTCAAAGCAGGAAAGTGGGTCCTCAGAGTGATTTGGGAATTTTGGTTCTGTTTCTATAAGGGCGTAAAGGTATAAAGTGACCCACGGCCCCGCTCATGCCAAGGGATAAAGTCAAATGTTGAGCCCGCATCGAGAGTCAAAGCGGGGAAGCGGGTCGGTGGAGCAATTTGAGTTTTTGATCCCGCATTGAAAAGAGCTAAAATTACAAAAGTGATCTGTGATTTTTTCACCACTAAAGTGAAGCCACATGTTAGGCCTATATCAGAAGCAGATGGAAAAGCCAAAATGCTCCGAAGTGCCATTTATATAAAAGGAACAAAATACAAAAGGCGTCCTCAGGCCCACTTCATTTTAAATCCCTCCCACGTGGATGACTCAAATTCAAAGTTTTCAAAGGCAGGATGAATGGTTGCGATTCAATGCATCTAGTTTTACTACCAGATATGGAAACGACCGAGGTGTTAGAGAAGTTTAGACATCGGTTTCTTGAATTAGTTTCATCATTTTTTGTAACCGAATATAACCATTCTTGGAAGCTATTTAATGGCTTCTCCATGTCATTGTTAGGGTTAGATCCTGGTACTCTGCAGATGTAATAGATTCGAAGTAATCAATACAAAAGATTTTATCCTTTTCTTCCTCTACTATTCCTTCTTTCCTTGTCTAAAAATTTGTGAATCATCCATCTTTTATGATAAGAAACTTTGTATTCTTGTTTATATGATTTCTAGAACTTTGTGTCTGTGGAATTATATCTGTTATGAAAGTGAATGATTCTACTCTACATCTCCTTGGCTCAATACGTATAAGGTTATACTCTACTATCTATATTTCCTAAAGATATTGTTATGATTCTTCCTCTGTCATCTCCTTAATTCTTCCATTATTTCGTATTGATGATCTTTGGGTATAAAAAATTTCAAAGTATTAGGAATCCACACTTTGAAAGTTGTACATTTGTATATAAGTTTTACCTTTTAATAAGGGAACCTCTCCCATTAAAGAGGAGGGACTTGTTATCCCTTGACTGTGGTTTGTAAAAGGATCATTTTAAAAACCCAACATAATGCAAATCCATCAACCATTGTGAGTCAAGAAGATCAAGAGCTCATATTTTTCTCCACGTTCCCAAAACTGATTTCTTGTTGCTTAAGGGCATTAACCTTGGTGAAATTATGGTTTGAAGCATATATGTTCAACCAAGCTTGGCCAAGTGTATTCTTAGACACCCTTTTAGATCTTCATAATACATGTTAAATTTTAGAAATCAATCGTTTGTATTTCTCTCTGAGTCAAAATTCATTCTCTCTAACTGCACTAGGTCTTACCAGCCCTCCTTTTACAGTTTTATGAGCACATATTTTGGTTAAGGGGTTTCCTCAACTACTTAAATAAAAATTATAATACCCATTTAGGTCCTCATTCTCTATGTAAATAATCATAGGGTCCTTCTTCATGAAATATCCATCAACTTCATTGTTTTGGATTTTTATTAGGCTACCATAAACACCTACGAGACTGTGTTATGGACTGCCACTCTTATATACTTATTCAAGACACTAGTTTTGAAGATTCCTCTTAATTATTTTTAAGAAAATTATGTAGGTGGTAAGTTAAGGAATTTATCCTTTGGAATAAGGTATATGCCCTTAAAATTTCTTTGTTTCACCAAAACCTAATAGGGTTTCTCACCCAGTCTGGTAAGACAAAAGATCACCATTAAAAAACTGAAACACATTCTCAAGGCTTGAAAATTCACCAAGAGGTCATTTTTTACTCAAGTGAACTCATTAATTTGAAAATGAACTCCATATTCCTTTAAATCATGTATTAAAGTCACTATCTACACTACTTTTCCTTCACATAATAGGGGTTCTATGTTACACTTGATCTTTTGAAGGTTTTAATCAATTTTTTCTCTTCACCTTTGTTGCTAAGCCCTCTGAGGATTTTGATATTTTAATATGATCCACTGAAGATAAATTAGTCATTCTTCTCCATCCTTCTTGATTTGAGTCGTCATCTTAGACTAACATTGTTAGTTTTTTTCAATCCAGTATCGAACACACATGATTTGTTTCATGAATTATTATGAACCTGATAAAGGTACAAGTATATCTCATGATTTCACAGGATTCAAAAAGTTTTGAGTGATAAAGACCTTTATTTTCTCTTTAATATTGCATTAAGGATCTTGAACACTCATCTCTCACATACTTAAGTTTATCTTCAACCTTAGAATTGACTGTAACTTTTCTTCCTTCTCAGAACATGAAGTGTTTTTATAGTTTATTGCTTGTGTCTACTTCCTTGACCAAGTTCAACCTTTTCATTGATCCTCATTAATCCTCTAAGATCATTTTTTGAAACTTTTAGATGAATTTTCTTCATTCTTCACTAGTGGATTGTATTTCCTCATAAGGTATGATCTCATGATGTGTCTTGATGAAATGATGATCATGAAGTTGTTGAAGAAACATAAGCTCTTCATTGATCCACTCAGGACAACCAAGATTTTTTACAAGGGAAGGTGACTATAAAACATTGTGACCCATGTGTAAAACTCAAAACATTAATGCTTAGGTTTCCTCTTATTTTTCCCTTTGAGAGATACTTCAACATTTATTTATACTAGCTTAAAATTTATTCATTGGTCTCCCAACAGTATTTTCCTTTTCCTCATTAATGGACTGTATCAACACCTTGTACAAAATCCTATACAATTTTGATTTGATATTAGACTTGGTAATTATATCTGATTTTTTTTTCCATCTCTTATGAACTACTTTTCCTTGAGAACTTTCACAACTTATGTCAAGAAATCACAATTACTTTACAGAGTTAGAGACTTTACTTAAAAATAAACTATAATTGTAACTGGGTTTGATAATACTTGACATCACTTGAAGGCTACATTTACACTAATTCATTGAAAAGTTCATATGATTAACATATATATAATAAACATTAAGACTCAAACTAACTTGTTTCATATCCCATTATATTATTCAATGACCATTTGACTCATGAAACTTTTCTTGAAACCTAGAAGGACCACCACTCTATGTGCTATGACATACTTTGAATGGATATTATAGAGATAGTATTGAAAAGTTATGAAAGGCATGAACACAATGTTTTTCAACTGAAATAACCAGCACGACCTTTGATCTTTATGTACAATGCATAGATCTATCTTGAAAATGGACCTTCAGAATGGATTGACAAAACATACCTCTTGTTTAGTGATACATTTTCCACATAAGAAGTCTTTCAACAACACTCTTGATGATGAATATACTTCAATACTACACCAATTCTTATTTTAAGTAGAATATGCCTTCTAGAAGCCTAGATAAGGAACACTATGCTTGTTAGACCACATCAGAACAATAGGAAGTCATCAAATAATTTTCATGACTCATTATTTTATATTTTTAGTTTTTGAATAATTGAAAATAGAAGTGCCCTTGAAACCTGAAAGCCCTAAAATATTAAACCCAAACCCTAGAGAACAAAATAATTCCTAATTTTTTTGTTAAAACCCAAATCTCCTAATATGGAAACCCTAAAAACACAAAACACAAAACACCAAACCCCCCAAAAATGTAAAAAACACAAGTTGAATGATATAAAATTCATCCAAACAAAAAATATAAATGAACATACCAAAAATTAAAACTTAAATACCCTCAAACCTAAAAAATAAAATCCCCTAGCTTAAAAATCTTGAAAACATGATTTTTTAAAAATGCATCTATCTAAAAAATGTTGAGAGATATAAACGCCAAGGTGCTTATATTGGAGTTATCACATACCACATTGATAGTAAATTTTATACCTTATTTATAAATTTTTGAATAACTTGTAAGAAATAGCCTCAATCATACCTCTTGAGTCTTCAGTTCTCTCTGAAATGATTTTAGATGGTTTATAAAGAAATATTTAGCTAGTGTGTCCCTTTTCTTGACATATGAAGCAAACTATATTATTACTTTTTCATCTCTGTTATCCCTCCATGGATGAATCTATGACAAAATTCCTACATTCCTTAGCTCTGGATGTCAAAAATTATGAAAAGTAAAATAATAGCCATTAAAGGTTATTTCATACATGACATAACATTAGGTTGCCTAATATGATTAGGTTTTATTGAATTTGTCTCCTTGGTCATCCTTCATATTTGATTTCTCCTTGGATCAGCCTTGTCATCTTCACACTCTTCATAATATTCTCCTAGGGAATCCATGTTCTATCTTTTCACCCGGATTTCTCTTTTAGTATCCAACAATTTCATTAAAGCTTCATTAATCTTTTCTAGTTTTCCACACATCTTCAATATTTTGTTTGCATCTTCTAGTTTTTAGCTTTCAAACATTCTCAATTACCTTTTCATGACTAAACAGGCAAGTCACGCTTCCTTGTAAAATTTAAAAGGAAGAAAACACATTCTCAACTGAGGAAATTCATCTCTGATTGAAGGGTTTGAGGTCTGCTTAACTTCTTTATTACAAAAGAAACACCACGAGAGATCCTTTATCAGTTCCATTTGGAATCAATAGAACTAGAACAATCGATTCATGATCTTCTCATCTTTCACTTTTTACTTTTGATCTTCAGATAATTTACCCATGATCTTCTCTTCACCTAATATTTTAGATAGAAAGCTTTAAATAGTGGTTCTAAGAGGATCCTTTAGGTCGACTAATATTCAATTGTCTAGGGAACTACATTTGCTTTGTAGGGGATTTAAATTTGTGCATCTTAATTTTGAAACCATTTCAAATCTTAACAAGCCATTCAGATATATTATTCATGTTCCTCTGATCATTGCAATTCAAGAGAGCAAATATACTATAACACCATGGTTATTGTGGGAAGTGACCCTTCAAGGGTCCATAGAAAAATTCACTGATTTACTAAGATCTGATACCTAATTCTTGGACAATTCTATGAGCCCTCAAGAGATAAAGCAGGATTTCAACCAATTTTTTTAACATGGTTGTGAGTAACATGGTCAATTTCTTGAACCATTGGTATTAAAATCTAAAGTACAGATTTAGCATTCTAACAAGATCATAGAAAACACCTCTAGGGCCCCTACACATTTAATGTGTCAAGCACCCACTTAAATTTTGCAAAATCCAACTTGCAAAATCTCAAATCAATATATATCCTAATAAAACTTAGAATTATTTACATAATGTCCTGTAAAATCGCCTTGATCTATTTCTTTGAATCAACAAACTTGTGACCACTTAATAGTTTAGCTCATAGTAGTGAATTCATTCACACAAAGATTCGCTCATAGGAAGTAGGTAGTTCAACTCCCAACTTCTTCAATACAAGGAACAATAATGAATCTTCTGTCAGGTGCATTAAATGATTTCTTCACACAAGGAAGCACATAACCCTAATATTCCTCCTCTAATAGATTCTCAATTTTTTGATACAGAAAAATTTCACTATGATATTCTTTACAGCTTAAAACATCCTTCACTCACTAGGATTGGGACTTAATTTTCACCTCAATCTCTAGTCATGCAACTCAAATTAAACATACTCATCTAAAAGTGATTTCTTATAAAATACTCAACTTAAACATGATGATAGTTAACGACTCTCTATAGCTGTCCAAATTCATATTCCAAATTACTTCATTAATTCTAATTCTTTTCAACTACGTTCCAAAGCCTTGTTATACATCATGTAAAAAAGCACCAAAATGCACACAAGCCATATTTATAACGACTGTTAAGTATTGATTTTTGCATCTTGGTTCATGAAATCTCAAAATAGGTATTAACCTGGAAAACACTCCTCAACATTGCACCTATGAAGTTACTAAACCCTTTCAACCATTCAGTCTAACACCATTGACTAAATCATCAACTGTCATCTATTTTTAGTATGTCTTTTATTCCCAATTCCTAGAAATATTGTGTCTTTAAAACTCATAGTGTCAACATTTTATCATGCTTAGGATAGAGTTAACCTTGTGAAAACACCAAAAATGGTCCCAACTGATGAATTTATCTTCTATATTGTTCTTACCATGAACTTGCAAAATCTAACATTTATTTTTGTCAACCTCCATTGAGCATATTTTGAAATTAGGTCAAGGTCCACCAAAAACAGAGTTCCAAATTCATGTGCATTTTGATCATTATTTAAAAACTTTCATGCTCTAAGAAAATTAAAGAAGAATGATGCTTCAGGATAAGGTCAATACACTCCTTCATTCAAAATATCTTTGGTAACTGCTCAAGTTCATATGCTGAAGATTACTCATATTTGTAAATTCTATTCATATTTAGCTTGACACATGCACACCATGGTGGTCTTAGAACAATGATCATGGAGAACGAAATTAGTTAATAATCACATGATCTCAAACCTCACTCATCAAGGGAGAACTCAAGATATATACCATTAGTAATCACTTGAGGTAATGTTCCTATGGGAAGCTCACTTTTTCACTCTGCATGGGGTAGAGGAAATGCTCCACCATTGAAAACTAACCAACTCAATCTTCTAGTTTTAAAGCAAAAGAGGAGGCTAAAAGAAAAATTAATAAATAGACCCCAAACCTGGGATCAATTCAAAACATAGTTGGTTCATCTATCATGGGTAACTTATCAGGACACATGAACCATATTCTGTTCACAACCTAATTATGAAATAAGTGATTTATTATGTAAACACTAACAATTCAGATAAAACAAGCTTAGGATAAAACCAACCATTGGGAACAAAAATTTGAGAATGAGTTCATATTTAGTGTTATAAATTTATCCTCCTTTCATGAGATTCACCATGAAAATATGCTTTGATTATATACAAGCCAAATTCATAAACAAGAAAGATAGTTCCATTTGGAGCAATTTAATTACACCTTATAAGCTCATTTGTACATTTTCAAAAATGAATGGAACTTATTGTCACTTCATCTTATCATAGTTTTTTGGGTGAATAAAATTTTTCTATAAACTGTAACAATTTATCACACTTTCATCTAGTTCAGCTTTATAGAGTTTGAATATCCAAACAAAAAAACAAAACAAGAACTACTATATGTATATTTATTGTATCTAATTTAATTTAATTTGAATTAAATCTAATATTGCAAAGTCATTACTAAAATAAATGATATATAAATACTAAAATACATGAATGACATAAGAAAACTAAGATGTAAGTATAAAACCTTAAGCACAAGAGATAAATGAAGAGAATTATCTGATTTGCACTCAATCTGGAGTTGATATGGACTGAGAAAAGTGTTGAACAGACTAGGAAGAGTGTCATTACTACTCATTGTAAATTCAGTAATGTAGGAATCAGGTTGGACATGGGTGCCTGAGATAGGTCAAGGGCACCTGGGCATTGGAGACTACTTCTAGGTACTGGTGACTGCATAAGAGCTCAAGAGACTCCATGTAGTTCTTGGTGTGTGTGTCTACAAATTGTGCCCTAGGATTCCCTTGTGCATAAGCTGCACTTGATAGCGGGCTATAGCTATAATATAGCAATGTAGTAGAATGTGTGGATGGAATCTAATAGAAATTCCCCTTCCTATGTTGTGTATGTAAAAGTATGATGTATCATCTTTTCCCTTCGAATGGATGCTAGATGGATGCCTTTAGAGTGCTTTAGGTTGCCTTTGGAATGCAACCTTAGGTGATGCTAGTAATGCTTAGTGCTTGGTCCCTTTATTTTGAACACATAACTATGTATTTATATGATTCCCTTGTTTTAATTTCATAATTGACAACTAGAAGGCCGACCCATAAAGAAAAAAATTCCCAAAAGATAAAAGAGACCCAAAAGAAGTGAGTAAGATAAGAAAGGGTTAGGGGCACCCAAAGGAGACATGAGCACCTAGGCGCTCCTGTCCTAGATGGGCGTTGGTGTCTGAAGGCCATGAAAGATAAATAAGTGGAAATTTTGACTGGGTTGTAGGGTGTGTAAGACCAAATAGAAAATAAAAGACAAAGAAAAGAGGCCAAAGATAGTTGTCAATTACTAGTTTTCTTGCTTAGGAATCATGTAAATGCTAGCATGCTTTTAGGACCTAGAAATGTACCCAAGTGCATGATTTTGTGTCTACAATTTTATAACACTTTATGCCATTGTTGAATGAATATAGTGTTCATAGGACTAAAAGTATGAGTAATATATCCACGTAATGGTTGTGGTAAAATGAACAAGAACATGAGATAAATGGTAAGATACAAAATGGAGACAAACTCTTATGCAAGACAACTAATTGTGCTCATAGTGTGTTAATGAAGTAAATGATAATTCATGGACAACAAGATTGTATGTAACTCTAAGTGCATTGATGCAGTGTTAGACATGACAACTGCCTGAAATGAATTGTTCCACTATGAATATATTTCCCTGACAAAACATATTTGGACAAAGTTTTCAATGTTCCATATTTGGAAAATTATGGTACAGATACATAAAGTCCTTTTACACCCTTCCTCAAGCATTCTTATGGTAAAATATGGTAATTTTCAACTATAACAAGTTAATATGAATGAATCATCCTATAATTACTGCCTCACCAGAAATAAGTGATCATCAAGGAAAATGACAAGTTCCTTTACTTGATGTTCCCTGACATGGTCAACCATTTTGAATTGTCATGTGTGGACACTATCATCCTCTGGAGATGCTCTGGAAGAGCATGAAAATTGAACTAACCAAACAGTGTAAGGTATATACTAATCTCCTATAGCCCTCTTAAGTTACAACCAAGGAGTATTGGTAGAGCATTAAAGGATTACCATCCATCCATAATTGTTTTGAACCTTAAAAGATGGTACTGAAACCCTAATAAAAACATGCATGGATGACATTCCTTATGATCTTGAAGCCTGATATGCCCTATGTTCCATTTCCTTATTTGGGATACCAATAGAGAAATATTACTAGAAATCCTAAAGAGGAGAATTAACAATATACTTCACCAAATTATTGCCATTCCTAAGGATTTGAATTTCCCTGACATGTTGTCATATATAGTTGAACATGTAAACTGAGTATGTCCCCCCTATTAATGTCATTGATTGGGGACCTATCCTTGAGAACTTGCTCAATTGTCTGTGCTTCTAAGATAGAACCAACCATATGACCCATGTAATGCCAAATGTCAATGTTTTTTTACCTTTTCACTGGTATGGTTTTAGGCCCAATTTTGAACCATTTTGTTAGCTCCTAAAAACCCTCATATTTTACCGTATGGGTACCAAACTGTAGCTTTTGTATCTAGATTATAGGGGAATAATCCTCCATTTCAATTGATAGAAGATCACAAATGTTGCTCACTCGTTTATAAAAAATTAACTAAGAGCGAAACAAATTAGCAAACAAAAAGCATTAACAAAATAAAAATATTTTTAATCATGGAACAAGAGTTAGAAAGTGCCAATCTTCATTGATCATGTTAATGATTTACAATTTAAATTTGTTTAAATATGTATCTCATCAAAAAGGGTGGATGCATTATCATAGGAAAGAAACAAAGTGAATGTACTTGTCAGCCATAACGCATGCATTAACATATAGCCGCAAAACTTATATGTGGCAAGGAAGATTCATGAATCCCGATTGTATTTAGAAAACCAAAAACCAAAATATAGACAATGATGCTATGATGTTTCAATGACAAGGTAAGAATCCCATCAAGAAAGGAAGATAAATCACAGGACTCTATCAAAATAAAAAGATGGTTAGGAGTAGGTATATTTGGTAATGAGTAACCAATATTATCATTGAGCATTGGAAAAGGAATAGTATGTAATGAATCATACATTTTGAAATAAACATGATGTAAACCAAGCTATTACCTTATGTTATCTTGAATGACCCTGTCATTGGAAAGCAACGTGTTTAACCCATTTAGATAACATTTGTTAGTATATGAATCATAAGATTATTTTAAACCCATCAATAATTTAAAAAACATTATTTGTGCATCGTGGAAATCAACCACACAATTGATGATGTTAGAAATAATGCATTCCCTTAACAAGTCATACTCCAATAACAATATGATGTGTATATGATTTGTAAAATTGATAAACATTTGAATGACAATAACAGTTCTATGAAATGAATGATGTAATTGTTAAGGAAAGCCATACATTGCATAATAAAGATGAATGTAGATCATATTTTACATCCCACCATAGTTGAATGTTTTTGAATCCCATTAAATATGCACCATAGCTATGACCTGACTAGCACTCACCAGTGAGGCATGTTATGGTGCCGAGTCTCTCTTTTATGTAGAGTTAAGTGGGAAGCCTCAATCATTATGTGTTTGAACTAATGAATAATGGTGGTAAATCTAACATTGAGACACATATTGGACTTTTCAGAGGGTCATCTAGAATTGATGAATCTGTTCATTCCCAAATAGAAGTACTTGTAGATGAAATAAATAAATAAGCTGTTAAAACTGAAAATACATAAGTTCTTACATCTACTTGCAATAGGTTATGTCAATTTATGAACGTACGATCATGAAATAATCAGATATGTATCATAATCAATATTCATGCATCATTTATGTTTGTATTATTTAATCCATACTATTCAATCAATGGATCCAAGAGATACCATATCAGTTGACATTGGATGCTAAGTCATACTCCTGTATTGGACATAGGGATCATTGGTCTTTTCAGAAAAGAAAAATTTTTAACCCCCAAGAGGAATCATTATCTAACATATAGACTTCATCTAATCCCACTTGTTTTTGTATGATCTCTGTAGCTTTGCTCTTCTATTGGCCATCCTTTCATCCCATCTCTTAGAATTTTAGTGATTTCCAAGCACTCTAAACTTTTTCTAAATATGAGGACTCATATTATATAGGAATGGAAGTGCCATTATGCTCAACCTAAGCGGCCTCAGATCCATTATAAGTATTCCAATGGGTTCTTGAATTGGGAACATGAATTCCTTTAGGTATGGGCTTTATCAATTCTGCATGATGGGATAAAAGTGGATTGTATCATAACATTTATCATGATGACATGATGGTACTAGCCTAAAATCATCAGATTACACATATTTTTGTGGGCCACCATAACATGCAATAGAATTAAAGTGCAAGGTATTCATTACACGCATGCTTGACATTCACAATTCATTAGTGTCCTACCTGAAACCAAAATATGGTATAATCAGAAACTATGATATAATATCCATGTGCGACAATGGTTCCCAATAGTCACAGCATCATTTTTGGGACTTGATGAATTTCACCTTAGATTCCATTAAAACTGTGAATCAAGCTTGAATCCAATACCAGGCTTCAACATGGTTTCTGGTTACTCACTGACCCATCATGGTGGAACAAATCCATGCTAAAATAATTCTACGTGCCTTTACTTAGTCTATATTGGAGGAAGGCTCCAACATCACCTTACATAGTGCCTGTTGCTCCTATGGTTATTTCTGTCTGAAGGACCATTTTTCAAAAGAAAAGATGTAATCCAATATTTTGCAAAAATTTATAATTTATAAAGATTAAGGAGAGAAGAAATGATGGGGGGGTTGAGTTCATCAAGCTCAGCAAGCTAGGAAATCCTTTTCTAATGCAACCTCTAACTGAGTAGCTATCCATCACTATCACTCCTTATTCAATTTCTGAAATGTAACTAGGGGTGCTTACCTCCTCAAAACCCAATAAGTAGGAAATATCCCAAAGATGTCACTCTTTTCTCCAAATCTACATTGCCACAGGTCTTCAAAATCATCAAAACTCTTGGTGATTTCATGGGTATAGTTCCTTCAACAAGAGGCCTTTTGATTGAACCCCTTAAACCATGTTTCTAACCTCATAAACTTTCAACACTCGAAAAAGGACTCATATCCCAATTTCAACCCTATTTCCTTTATTCTTAATTCATAACTCCTTAAGCTCTGCCTTTGATGAATGGCAACCAAGGTCTTGCTAACCTATCTCTATCTGAATAATTATCATATTGAGGCCTCAACAGATTGGGAACAATTCTTAACATTTTGAAGGCCTTTTGTACTTAGTTTCCAATGAACCACCATCCCTCTTGTTCTTTCTCTAAGCACGCTGCCACCATTAGTATCTAGTACTCCTCAGGGCCAATGGTTATCTGATCAAAAATGAGGATGGCATCAGATCTTCTAAGCATTCAAGAGTGGACCCACACCTTGGTATGGGTGGCATCTATCTCTACTTGCTTCCTATAATGGCAACTCCTGATAAACTTATTTCACTAACTTAACACCTTCACCTTTGCCAAATATCCCTTAGGTTCATGATTTATCAACTGATTAAACTCTTCAAATATGCTTAATCTTTATACACCTGAGGCCACCTTCCTCACACTCTATCCTTTCTTCACGTTCCTCATAGAAAATATAGCCTCTTAACATATTTCTCTTGTTCTTAAGAGCCACAATTCTTACATTTTGAGACTCTCAACTTACCTATGAAGAGCATTTTTATGTAAGCTCATCATCTTTGACATTGACCGGGAACACCAAGGTATCTCCCTTAGTAAATGAGTAGCTTTGATCATTTCTCTTTCTCATTATGGGTAAGTGCACCAAGTTGGGGGACAATTAAGTGGACATCAAATCCTGAATTTTACATTAAAAACAACAAAACATCAAATTTAGTCTTCCGCGGACTTGAACCATGCCGAAAAGTAAAAAATATGTCATAAAAATGGTACCATTACATAGGGGAGACTATTAGCTTTGTAGAAATACTGATTTTAAAGTGAATAGAATAGGATAAATATCATTTTATAATTTTTTACTAATAGTAGGTCTTTAAGACACTTTTTCCCATGAATGTTTATGTCTACGTTTAAGACTGCAAATTTTGTTTCACTTATCAGAATGTGATAAAACTTATACCATCCCAACCATGGTGAAATTATATACATGTTCAAAAAAAATTATTTGATTTCAATATTTTTTGATGAAGTTATGGCGGGCAAACGGAAAGTGCTCTACTTTTCTTTATGTTTTCATACCACTTTCACGGAAAAAATCATAAAAAATAAAATATTACTCAAAAAAATACAAAATAAAATCCATCCCAAGATAGATAGTGGCATCTAACTTCTCACCAAAGGAAAAAAATATATATCAATTTTTGGTCATCCAAATTGTGGGCAAACAGACTATAATCTTATAGGCGTTTTTAAAAAAAATACCAAGTCATTGAATTTTGAGTGTTTAATATAGCTAATCTTGTCCATTTTTTAAAAAAAATTAGTAGTTTAGAAACTAGATTCTCTGCTACGATTCATATTAATATAATTTTTCTAATTTTGAGTGTATGTATTGCTAATAATCCCTACAAGTTGATATTATGTTGTTATTTGCAATATGATGTCCACGGATGACCCTATATTTGTCCATCAACTTCCTGCACTTACCCCTTTACTTGCTATGCACAGCCTTTGAAGTTTTGCATGGAATGTAATCTGGAAACAAAACAACAACCAAACACAAGAATATCTTCCTTGTCCTATGGGTACACGCCTCCTTGTCAAATGACTCCATATCTAGAAGTTTTTCCATGGTATAGTGCACTAGAAACATGTGTGTGTAACACCTTCTTCCCAAGCACGCGCCTTTGGGAAATATCACCGTTAGATTAGTTAATCCTCCAATACTGTCTTGTTCTTTGCTTGATGCTTCCCTCTTTACCTTCTTCCATCACTATGTCAGTGCTGCACTCCAATTATTATTCCACCAAGGCCTCAATTATTTTCATTGCTTCTCTTTCTATCACCTTAGTTACTTGCTCCTTCTGTAAGGATTATAGTTTTCTACTTCTGCGCACTAACCTCCTCACTTCATCCCATGTCTTGGGCACCTTCCTCACCCTAAATACCATTGCACTGCCTGAAAATGAACTTCTGTTCTTCTTTGCCCTACTTCTCTTGAATCGTACATGCTAAAAATAGGTGGCTCATGATATCTTCTAGGATCATCCTCCATCCTTTTCACCTATGTATTTCTCCAAGCTATCTATCTCCTCTGAGTCAGCTTCTTCCTCTATCCTCTATTCTTCCTGATAGGTGACTCTTTGGCAGGGATTCAACCTTCTCTGCTTCCTCTGACAACTTCTCTTTGGTGAGGGGTTGCTCTGCCGCCTCTTCTTCCAGGGTCTTCTCCTTTATCAGGGACTTCTTCCTGTGCATATAGGTGCTAGGTTTGGTGCTTGTCACTGGCATGCGCTTACTATCTGAGCAGTCTGCACACTTGGTGCTTCTTCTTCTTCTTTTCCCTCTTCTTGGGTGTGGGATTCTTTCTACCCTTGGGATCTTCAGGTATGGAGACATCATTCTCCAGGTATGTGCCCTTCTCAAACTTTGGTCTTATGCAGAGGTATATGCACGCTGCAGATCCTCCTGTAATGGGAAAAGTCATGGGCCTTCATCATTTGAACTTCATGTGACACGTACCTCTCCACGTATGTGCTTTTGGGGGTAGACCAACCATTTGCACATTTCCCTGTGGTCCTGATCCAGATTACCAAGTTCCAGCTTAACTTCTTGGATTCTTTGAACCTGTTTACTCCCGCTTGGAAGTATTGAGCTGTGAAAGTGAAATGGGAGCTTGCACCATGGGCTCCATGTCTCATCTATTAGTCATTGAATCTGCCTATGCAGAAATGCTGGTACACCAGAAAATTCAGCTTCTCCCTTGGTGGTCACTGGTAGTTGTTCTGGAATCCTCCATTCTACCCCGAACACATCCTCAGGCACATATACCATTTCTCCAGGCGTGCCTTGTGCACGGTCGTCATTGTGTCACAGGTATACTTCTTCAAATCTCTTCATGGGTGAAGGGTCCTCAGCAGGGTACTCCCAAATGAACTTGTCTGATGCATCAGGTACTCCAATCTCTGAAAACACAATGGTTAGTAGGACATTACCGAAGAGGATTCTGTCACCTTCCTTCGGCGTAACTGATTATCTCATCCGCAATGAATGCAGACAAGTTGTAGATGGTGCCCTCTGAAATTTTCCTGCAAACATGTAACTATGGCTTATTGACCTGGGTCCACCTCTCCTTGGCCATTTAACTTTGTCACCAGGTGCGCGGCCATCTTCATTACTGGGTCCTTGATGTCTGTGCTATCATAGTACCTTGACCCCCTTTTTGTATGCGTAGGCGGTGATAGTCTCCTTAATTACCTCTTTGTCGCTTGAATCATCCTCCAAGCTGTCTCCTTCACATATGAGGCCTGTGAAATGTGAAATGAGCTAAGGAGTAATGCGCATCTTGCGCCCTGCAAAGTGGAAGTAGTCTTCAGGCACACGTGACATCAGCCATTGATATAGGTGTTCAGGCTTCCTGAAGTAGGGAAACTCAAAGAGTTGCAATAACTCTAGCTTCTCCATCTTGACCTTCACATCATGGTTATAGATGGGAAAGCCCTCTGGTGTCCTTTTATTTTTTGGGCATACTAACTCCAATGCCATCTCCTTCTTGATTGTGCTTGTACGATGGTTATAGTCATTTACAGACATGTTTCTCAGGTGGGACTCCCACTCCTTCCCCAGCAACACTCCATTTGGGTACTGCATTTTTGCATACCAATCTTCATTTGTACTTGCATCAGTTTCTTGTTTCTTTCCCTTGCCCTTGACCTTTCCCTTCTTAGGTGTGCTGAATGGTTTCCTGGGTGCCATTGTCTAGGTCCTCTTATCACTTCAATCACTCCTTGTTACTCTACTCTTCCACTTCTTCCAGCCTTAGATCTCAAACCTGTGAAGAAAATTCTTAAACCCATGCCCTAGTTTTTCAAACCCTAACTGGGATAATTCCTTCACAAGACAGCACCTTTTCACAACTTCTCTTACACCCGTGAAATCCCTTCCTTCTGGTTTGTAAAATCCACACTAGTTACACATGCTTCAACCTCTCATATTTTTGTTCGCACGGATCAATTTTTGGAAACCCTAGTTTACAAGGGATGTAAAAGTGCTTCTCTCTCTATTCACAAAGTGAAAATGAAATGCCTCGACCCTTTATTTATAGCTTTTCCCACTTTGTAACATTAAATGCTACCTTACCTACCACCGTACATTAACACTTAATGTAGATTTTTCACCTGACTTTCACACTTTCACTCATGCACCCAACCTTGCACAGACAATTCTTTAACTATCTGGTGAAAACCCAAATTTCATGCTTTCACTCACATGCCCAACCTTGCGCAAACAATTCTCCAACCTTCTGGCATGCAACCAAACCATCTAGACAGGAGACTCTTACATGCACATACCCATGCCGAAGGCACTTCTTCTGTCCTAGTTTTTATTCTCACCTACCTCGTGTTGCTTATGCAGTTCTTCTTCCCTTGTACGTGGATCCCCAATGTAGCCTTTTCCTGACACCCACCATTCTTTTTCACCTTTCCTTGCATGTAATTTCTTCATAGGGCCATTCAACTGGGCTTTGCAATCCAATCCTTCCTGGCACTTCACACTTCAATTTCTTCCACCTTACTCCACCCCACACTAAAATGATGCGCGGTCCTCTACGCATGTATAACTTCACTAGAGAGTAATGTTATTAACGGTGCTCAAGGCACAACACAAAACAACAATGAGAAAGGGAAACACAAGAAAGGAAACTACTTTAGAGAAAATCCTAAACTAACTGGCAATATTGCCTTATTGACAAACACCAAGAAGACTTATTTATAGTAGGGCTTCAGCCTACTCCCATTCAAGTTTCCTGGAAATCTCATCCCATCCAGCACTTGTAACTGGCACGAGCCTGAATCAAGGATGTACGAGATGGTGTAAGGACCCAACCAATGCACTTTCAACTTCCCAGGATGGCGCAAAAACTTAGAATCATACAGTAAGACCATCTTCCCAACCTCAAACTTCTTGTTCCTGATGTGGCGATCATGCCATGCTTTCTACTTTGCTTTCTCTATGGTTTGGCTCCACCTGGCAAGTGATCATCTTTCATCCAGCTTCATCAGTTCATCAATTCTTTCTTCCAGTGCTTTCTCATCAGCCAGTCCCTCCTGTCTGCACATGCTATACATAGAGAAGGTAACATGAATTCAACTGGTAGGACAACTTCCACATCAAACACCAATTGAAATGGTGTGGCTTTGTTCAGCCTTTTATAAGTTGTCCTATAAGCCCATAAAACAGCTGATACCTTGTCATCCCAATCTTGTCTCCCAACATCACAGATCTTAGTCAATGTGTGACTAAGTATTTTGTTAAATGCCTCAGCAGTTCCATTTTCCTGAGGGTGATAGGGAGTAGTTTTGTGATGAGCCACCATGAACTCTGCTAACAGGATCCTCATGGTCTCATTCAAGAAATGTGTACCCCTATCACTGGTTAAACTTAAAGGGCATCCATACCTTGTGATAATATTTCTCCCACAAAAATATTACTGTTGTAACTGTTATACAGTCCTTAGTTGGGGTTGCCTCTACCCACCTTGTCAAATAGTCCGTGCAAGTGATCACATAGCATGATCTAGTCCTACGTGCTACTGGTGCAATAGGGCCTACAAAGTCTATTTCCCACTTCTCAAAGGGTTCAGCACTAGGGATAGGGCACAAGGGAATTTCATCCCTTCGTCTTGGCTTGCCAATGCACTGACAATGGTCACATGCTTTACAATACTCCTTGCAATCCTTAAACAGGGTCTCCCACCAAAATCTTGCCATTAATATCTTATGCATGGTGGCGTCACCTGCATAATTCCCACCTACACTTCCTCTATGTGCTTCCTCTATGATGGCGAGGTGCTCATGCTCTAGTACACACCTGCACAAAAATTCATCATGCCCTAGTTTGTATAAGTCCCCACTGATCAACATGTAGGGTGTGACGCGTATGGCTAGTTGCTTTCTCTCTAGTGTCTTCATTCCTTCTGTGCCATACCCATCTTAAGGAACACAACAATATCCTCCAAGTCTGAGGGCATGTGCCGCAACCTAAATAACTATGCATCTGGCATGGTATCTTCAATGCTCTGTGCATCCTCTCCTGAATCAATCCTAGACAAATGGTCAGGTCTGGAATTACTCTTTCCTGGTTTGACCACCACGGTGAACTCAAATTCTTGGAATAACAGCACCCACCGACATATGCACCCTTGTAGGATGGGCTTGTTCACCAAATATTTCAATGCCATGTGGTCAGTGTAGAAGATAAAGGGAGTTTCCAACAGATACTACCTAAACTTATGAAGCACGTAGATCATAGACAATGCCTCGCACTCAGTCGTAGTATAATTCTATTTTGCTGGTGTCAACTTCCTGCTTGCAAAGCATAGGGGGTGATCAACAATTCCTTCACTAGGTTGTGCAAGCACTACCCCAATGGCCATTCCAGAGGCATCCACATGAACATGGAAGGGCTTGTCCCAGGAAGGAAAGCGTAATATAGGCGTGGTGATAAGCCTATCCTTCAATGTGTCAAATGCCTTCTGTTGCACCCTCTCCCCAGTGAAAGGCACTTTTATGCCTGAGAAACTCTTCTAAAGGCATGGCGATCTTTGCATACCCCTTGATGAACTTTTGATAGTAGCCCGTGTGTCCAAGGAATCCACGCACTGCACTTTGACTAGTTGGCTCCCCCAATCCCACAATCACTACAATTTTGGCAGGATCCACCAACAAGCCTTCTTTGCATATGATGTGCCCCAACAGGGTCCCAAATGGGGTAGCAAAAATACACTTCTTTATGTTGAGGGATATCCTCAACTGCCGACACCTTTCAAACATCAACCACAGGTTGTCACAATGGTCCTTGACCAGTCCATACATGGTCCAATCATCAAGGTATACTTGGAGAAACTTGTGGATGAAGTCCTGGAAAGCCTGTACTACAATGCGTGAGAACACAGTGGGCACATTCTTCAATCCAAAAGGCATGACCGTATAGGAAAAACTTCCCCACTCAGTGGAAAAAGTTGTCTTTCTCTGGTCTTCCTTTGCAATCCTCACCTGGTGATAGCCTGAGAACCCATCCGTGAAAGAGTAGACTTCGCGCCCTGCCACTCCTTCCAAGGATTTCTTCAGTAAATGGGGTTGGGAAAGGATCAATGATACATACTGCATTCAAATCCCTATAATCAACACATATCCTTATCCTCCCATCCTTTTTGATACTAATCACCATCAGACTTATCCATTCTGACTCCTCCACAGCTTCTATGATTCCTGACTCTATCATCTTGTCTATTTCCTCCTTGACCTTTACGCACAGATTAGGATTCATTCGGTACGGTCTCTTCCTGACCGGGCATGCACCTTCCTTCAACTTAATTCTCATTTCCCCCAAGGAGTGGTGAACACCTTTGAGCTCATGATACCCACGTGGGAATAAATCCTCAAACTCACGTAAAAGATCAATGATCTTAGAGACTTCCTTCTCCGACCAATAATCTCCAATGATAGCTTCCTTGGGTTCCACCTCTGACCCAATATTAACCTTCTTTGTCTTTAAAGGCTCATGATAGGCATGTGCTTTTTCATCAGCACTATCCATTACTTCACATGAGCCTAGAGAATGGTTAACCTCTAGATTTTCCATCTCTTCACCGTCTATGACATAGACCATCTTGCCTTTTTCTTTCACTGCACACGCGTGCTCCAACTGTACCTCATCAGACTCATCTTCACCAAATTATCCACCCAAACATGGCTCTCCTAGCAACTCTACAAGCCTATCCTCTGCCTTGGCACTATCCCCCATCGTAAGGTGTTTGACCTCCTGCAATGCCTTATCCACCGATGGTTTGGTGCTTCGATACTCAAATGCTTGGATGAGATCAGCCACTAGTTCTTGTCAATTCCTTGTTTGGTGGCATGTCTCAGAGTGGATGTACCATGCACATGCGTAACCCTGTAGTGTAGAATACAGTTTGTGGATCCAAAGGGATGGTGGCAAAGCTTCTGCGCCTTCTCTACATACTCTCTCACAGGCTTGGATGTGGAAAGAGGTGGGCTCACTACCATGGTAGTCTTTGATGGTGGTGGGCATGGTTGCTTCTAGATAACTAGACAGAGAGGGCAATTCTCACCTCACGCCACTCTAGAAGGTTATCCCGATGCATTTCCCACCAACACACAATAGTTCCTAGTAGGACGTAACTCAACATCCCTCTTCATTCCTTTTCCTCCTTCCACTGAGCTTCCATCTTCTGCAAAAATATCTCAGGGAAGGCTCCTCCTGAGTACTTAGGTAGCTCCTTTCCTCCTAGGCACCGGACAGTGTGCGCCTTTGTCACCTTTGTCACCGATCCTCTCAAGTGCCTACCGATTAACTCATAGGTTCCATGCACCCAATTATCACATGCTATACTGGTGGTGTCACTCACCGACTGAGCATCCTCAAACTGGATAACTCCATTGGTAGGATGGATTATCTCTGGATCCCTGATTGAGCACACATATATCCTATCCAGGACCTCTTCTCCCAAAGGTTCAGTATAGGGTGTTGACTTCCCATCAGCCAGGGGTATGATGACACGTTCCTCCTCATTTTCAAAGCTGATGTACCCCTTGTTGAACCAAAGATCTGCATTGTTCTTATAACACCATGGGCACCCAAGTAGTGCTGGGAAATTGTCTTCCTCAGCGAGTGCTAAGACTTCAAAGTCCCCAGTAAACTTGGCTCCCTGAATGGTGATAGCTGCATCCTTTAAGACACCTATGGGCATTGCCTTTGTTTTGTTTTCCATATACAACACATTTGAAGATGGTTGTAATGCAGGCCTTCCCATTTGATGCCAAGCATCCAAAGTGAGAACATTGACCTCCATACCTGTGTCAATGAGGATATTGCTAAGGAGCCATCCATCCATGACCGCATTTAACGTGATCTCCCTATCATAGTCGAGGCTGTGAGGGGGAAGGTTTGCATGCAAGACTTTCCTCTCATGCTCTTCTCCCATGCGTGGTACCTTCTCTCTCAACCATGCTCCTAGCAAGGGAATAATATTCTCTTGCCTTAGCATCTTACATACCTCCTTGACCTCATCCAGGTCATCTTTTGGTGCCTCGACCATCCTGCTTTGCTCTTCTCTCCTGGATTTCTCCTTTAGACACTGGATTTCTCCTTGTAAACTCCGAATCACATCCATGGTGTCTTGATATACCTCTTTTTGATGTGCAGGGTCTGGGTACCTTCCATGTACCACTTCTTCCCTTGAAACTAGGTTCTTCTGCCTTGGCATTTCCTTTGCGCACTTCCTCTGCTCTTGTGGTTACCAAAATAGGTTCCAAGCCTACATCACGTGCTACTCGTGGCATCCATTGGGTGTCTACCTTCTTAATGCTTACCATTGCAGTGCCCTTGTCCTTCTGGTGCTGCTGACTCATATGCTCAAACAACTCAGGGCACTCCTCATACTTGTGCTTCTTTCCGCACCATGAGCACTGCAATAAATCTAGGCACTCACACTTGTAGTGGTCTGTAGACCCACAATTAAAATAGGTTCCACATGGGAACTCACTTCTTCCTCTTCTATGGTTACCATGACCATGGAATCCTCCACAAAATCCCCTTCCACGTGTGCCTCCATCTATGCGCTGCTCATAACAGTGGTCATCACTCTTAGAACTACTGGCAATGCTTGGTCTGGCACACCCCATGATCAATGGCTTCATGGATCTGGTCAATGATTCTACAATCCTTAGTATCATGGGTTGTAGAGGTGTAGATTTTACAGTAGCAAGACACATTCTTCTGCATCACATGCTACAATAGGGGACATCTACTCACATCATGGTCCCCATGAAAAATATCACAATCTACTGCTATGGTGTGTACTATCCTCCAGGGGAAATTATCCTTGACATGCCCCTCTACTTCAAAATCTGTACACCATAACCTACTGCGAGTCTCATGAGCTGAGTTCACAAACAACTTCTTTGATTGCTTAGCCATAGCAGTGATTTGAGCCTCCAAAAATGGGCTAACACCAGTATCAACACTTCCAACAGCTTCGGCATGCAGAGCGGCCTCCAACGCTTCACGCGGGTCTGTGAAAGTTTTATGAGATAAAGCTCTTCTGAAAGGTGTTATCAACCCTCCAACAAACCATTGAGCATGTTGTGAAGGGTGAATGTCATATGAAATTTTGATAGGAGAGTCTTAAACCACGTGTCATACTCCCGCACACTCTCTGCCATTCCTTGTTGAATCTCCTTCAGGGCACTGATGCTCTTTTGTTCAAACTCAGGAATGTGGAATTCTACTAGGAAGGCATTCTTTAAAGTAGTATAATCCACCACCATTTGATGAGGGTCATATTTCCTATACCAGCTATGCATGTGCCCTTGCAACATCATTGCAAACTGACTTGCCTTCCACTCTGGGCTAGTGATCCCTTTTGCATGCCATAGCAACTCACACTTGTGAACATGCTCTGCAGTATCTTCAATACCTCTGTAATCTGGAAAATGTAATGACATCTCAAAGAAAACTTGAGGGGGTTGCTGGGGTCCTTGTCCTCCTGAGCCAGAGCCTTGGTTTCCTCTGGTGTTTCCTCCACCACTGGATCCACCAGGCCCACCAGGTCCTGTTCCTCCTAACCCACCAGATCCACCAGGTCCACCAGGTCTTGTTCCTCCTGATCCACCAGATCCACTAGGTCTTGTATTAGTCATGCCAAGGGTCCCCACAGTCCTAGTGAACTACACGCCGAAGGTCTGTGATGATGCCCCACTACCAATAGTGTACCCCGCACCACTCCCAGATGTGAGACCAAAGGCTGGTGTGCTTGCTCCTTGTCCAAAAATCCCTCCAAAAACTAGAATATGCGTAGCCATAGAAGTCCCAAATGAGAAATTATATCTCCTGGGTGCAGATCGGTCACTCCCACCGATACCAACTTGGCTAACAATATTCTCCCCTTGATCTGGAAAGCCAAGCACCAAGGTTTAGTCATTAGGTGGGTTCAGATATGTGCCAATGGCTCTTCTCTCTCCATGCGACGAAACTCTCATCAGAAGCCGAAGGGGTCTCTCTTACGTGCTTGCCAAGATGGGGTAGCACAGACTGCTCAGGTTCCACGTCCTCTGCGTGAACCTCAAATCCTTCCTGCAACATCTACCTCCATATATCCATCACACCTGTAACCTCACATTGTCTAGCAATCTCCCTTTCACGTGCTTCACTATACCTGAGTCATCTCTCCTCCCTTTCCTTTTCCACCACAAAATCTTCCATCTTCCCCCACCCTAGCTTCCTCTGCCAGCACTCAGAATGGTTTAGCCAGCCATTGGAAATGCCTCTAAACCCAAGGTAACAATCAAAATCTTCATTGCCAAAGGGATAACACGTAGAAATGATCCTCTGGGCTCCCACAGAAACTCAAACTCAGCAACTTCTAGACAAGAGTATGTAGAAATAGCATACTCCAGAGTGTAGCTAGCCAACACACCTTTCCACCAATGATCCACAACACGGGTCCACGTCAGATCTGCATCTTGTAGTCTCTGGTATTCTTCTTGGGTCCACACACATGATCTATAATACCAGCTTGATCTAGATGCATATGCTGAGAGCCATTCATATAGTTCTACTGGGAAGCAACAGAAAAATGTTTCATATAACTCATGGTAGAGGTTCTCTTCTACCCATATATGTGCATCAAACTCAGACCCAGTGCTGAATCTCTAAGAAAATTCATCCTCCGTGCTCTTGAACCATGATTCAACACTTTCCAAAGTTAAACGCTCTGTCATTACTCATTATACAAATCAAGATGCATGCCATTTCCCACTACAACTTCGAAAAGAGGTCCCGGCAATGGAACCAAGATGTAGTCATTTTTACACCCACCAGAAGAACAAGGGAATCCCATGCACACCAGCCTATCACCCAGTGGGAACTGGGTGCTCACCCGAGGCACACGCGGGTACCGAGTCTCTCTTTTATGTGAGTTAAGTGGGAAACCATCATCTAAGTCAGGAACTTAATGAATAATGGTGGCAATGAGACATACATTCATCATAGGACTCAGAGCGGCCTCTAGACAAATGTGTTCATTCCAAACAGAGTATTTACAGATAACAGATAACTACAACAGAAAGGAAAATACATAAGAGCTTACATCTACTTCATAACTTCCATGAACAAAAATGAAATGACATAGATATGGATCGAATCAATTATATTCATGCTAATTTATGTTTGTAACCTCATTACATTCATACTCATTACAATCAATGGATCCATTTAGACTACCACAGTTTGACCAGACCAAAGTCATACATCACAGCAGGGATCATGTCCTTCATCCATACAAAGAAAATTTATAACCCAGCCCCTTAATACATTAATCCATCATATAGCCTCTACCCAATCCCACAGAGTCCTTGCAATATATCTGTAGAGCTCTGCTCTCTCTATTCTAATCTATATGTCATCTCTTGATCCTCTTGATCCTTCTACCATCCACTTCATCCTCTTCTCTCTCTATGGGCACTTGTATATATACGCATCCTGTGGTGCTAGTGCCTCCTTCTACGGCCTCAGATCCGTTGCCAAGTGTCCATATGGGCTTTCCATGGGAACATGTTCCTTCAGGTATGGGCTCTACACATTCTGCCATGATGGTCTCCTAGGTGTGCACCTACTCCTCCAGCATGGGCTCTGCATGTTCTGACATGATGGTCTCCCATGTGTGCCTCCATTGCTATGAATATTCCTTTTTTGGGCCCCACACGGCCAGTCTGACATCTTATTCACTCCACATGTGTGGTCAGGTCCTTTTCTTGTGTCCTGCACATGCCAAAAATGGCTAAGTCTCGAAACCTGGGCTCTGTCCATGTGTGCCTTATCCTGCCTACCCTTCTTCCTACTAGGCCTTGTGCACCTTTCTTCTTGCATGCCCATCCTTCAACCATGCCTTGCATGCCTACGCACCTTGGTGCACTTAGTCAATATTTTAGGGGCATCATATTGTGTATTAAAATATTTAGAGCATGTTTAGGTGACTTACATACTCTACATATTAATAGAATAGGCCATATAAAAAGATCCTTAAGCAACCCAAGTCCCCATTTCTTTTATAGTGGTGGATCCAATATCCACAGAGGTGGCTAAGTTGGATGCTTAGTCCCATGACCTCGCAATGTGTATCTTCTTTCTCAAGGTGTATCCCTCTAATGGTTGGTGCTCCTTTTGGACAATGGTGCGTGTTATTAAATCTATGGGGTTTTATCATCCTTCGACAAGTTACTAACTAATTGCTCCCAATCACGAGCCGGTGATAGACAAATCAACTTCATCCTTATTCCACTGCTGGTGGACTAGAAACATTGACCCCTACATCATCAATACATGTCATCACTTTTGACCTTAATGTTGTTTCATCACAAGATACAACCAATCAAAAACCATCTTCCTCACCAGATCCTTCATCTGGCTCATCATCTTCACAAAATAATACAAACACATCTCCTTCCACATCTAGCCCCATAGCTTCTAGTGTCTCTTTGACACCCCCTGTAAGCTTAGATGTCATCCCTAACACAACCCCTCGTATCCCATCACAACAACCCACCTTTTTAGTTCAGTGTTTATTCATGTTTATCCCCACGTCAATACCCTTTATCAACACAATTTCTATTGCTAGCACACATCCTTCTTCGCAATAGGTGTAAATTGTCCCTATTTTACAAATTCATACTCACTATATACCTTAACCATCCCAACCACTCATCAACACCTCTATCATGTCTCAATATATACCACAACAATCTCAATCCCCTTATCCATACTTCCATCCCATCTCAATATATACCCCAGAAGTCACAACCTTTTATAAACACCTCAATCCTAATCCAATATCAATATATTCAACCCTCACAACCTCTAGTCTCATAGCCAACATATAACATTCCCATGAGTGTTCCTATCCAACATAATATCCCTTTACCATATCAATTATATCAACAAGAAAATCCACATACATATAATCAACCTAGCCCATCATCATTCAACCCCCAACAATCAAACAAAATGATCCTTTACAAGCACTAATGAATATGATCTCAAGTCTAGAAGCTGCCTCTATGGGTCCCAAAAACACCATGTATTCTAAGAAAATATGTAACAAACCCATTCATCCATTTGTACCTTACAAATCATAACCTCCTCATTGGGAACTCCCAAAGTTCCTTAAATTCTATAGTAAAGAGGACCCTCAACAACATATCCTAAGCCTTCTGTCACACATGTTATCTTATCACACATGATCAAGACCTCATGTTAAGGACATTTCCTATGTCCTTAGCTAGGCCTGCATTATATTGGTATAACAGTATCCCACAATACTCACTCTTCTCCTTCACACAACTTGCACAATTTTTCTTAGAACATTTCTCGATTAACATCTCCCATAAAGTTACCATTACCAATCTTTACGCCATCAAACAGTTTGAAGACAAATCTATTGTAGAATTCATCACCTACTGGAGGGGTATTATTAATCAATTATCCTTCTCCCTCCCACAAACCAAATTGATTGAGTTGTTCGCTCGTTCTTGCACTAAACATATATCATCAACACTACAAATACAATCTTTCCAAACATTTGACGAAGCCTTTACTATGGCTTGCAAATTAGAACTTTGTGCCCTCGAGGATGGTAGAGTCAAACTCAGATCAAAGAAACCTAAACCTGAGTCCTCATTCAAACCTTCTTCCAGTCATGATAAATCTAAAACTTCAGCGAATGTGGTTTTCATAAAATATTTGTTCCAAGGAATGTTCGGATCCTGAACACACCCACCCTCAATGTAATTATACACCCATCAGAGAATCCTACAAGACATTTTTGATAAACTCCTAGTTTCATGTATGATCACCCTTCCTCCTATTCATCCCATCGACACATATATTTCAAATCCCTCTTGGTATCGAGAAAATGATTATTGTAAATACCATTGGGTCAAGGGTCATGACATCAAAAGGTGTCATTCATTTAGAAAGGCCTTTCAGGACCTAATTGAAATAGGTGAGTTACAACTAGATAACCCAAATGCACCTCCAAATAATAACTTAGATGTCTAAACAACCTTTTCCAAACCATGCCCCATCCACTAGTTAACCCCAATCCAATGTCTTCCTCTCATCACACCATCAACACTATCAAAGATCAATCACCCACACCTTCAACATCTAATGCTCCTATCACAAAAGCACCATCTAAACCATCTATGTCTTCAACATTTATTGTTTCTATCACAGAAACACCATCTAAATTATCTATACCACTAACATCTAGTGTTTCTTCCATAAAATCACCTATTGAATCACACAACTCCCCTAGTCCTTGCCTCTGGAAAGACCACAAATCCCTCCACATCCATCACATCTACTTCAAACTCACCTGTGACCTCTTTTAAAGCCTTAGAAAAAGAACCCATCATACAAATTATGAAGATCTCTTATGAAGATCATGTCACCTGACACTACATCCATAAATTTCAAGAAACCCATACACAACCTCCAATCCATCCATCTAAAAATGTAACAATCATATCACAAAATCATCCAAAAACCTCAATGCAGAATCCAAATCCTTTCCTTCTATTTTGGGGCCCACCCCTCTCATCTAAATTTACAGTCACCATTACAGAATCCAAGATCATTCCCCAACTGACACCTAAATGTGTCACAAAAAAATGACCCCTTCAAGCCCAAACTTTCTAGATCATCAAATGAAGCACCAATCCCCTCAACCTCAGCCTCAACAGGGTACTATGCTAAAATCCTTGAAAGGCTTATCCAACGATCCATCATAACACTACCTCCTCTCAAGCCATCTAACTCTTAGGGGTGGAAAATCTCCTGGTATAATTTTGAAGCATTTTGTGATTATCATCAAACAATAGGACATTCCATCGAGGACTACAAATCCCTTCACACTTCCATTCAAAGTCTTGTTAATAAAGGACTTCTCTCCACATATCTAGAACAACCAAATCAAGTCAGAACAACCCATCAGACCTTCAAAACCACAACACCCAAACCATCACCTGACACTACATCTACATCTAACAAAGGTGAGGCCTCTTCTAGAAAATCCACTCTTCATCAAATTGACGTAGTGTGTATAACTACCAAAAATCATGCATAAGAACCCAAGACTTCATATCAGAGCAAGTCCAAGGTCTTCATCCCTCTCACCCCTGAATCACTCTAATCCACCATCCTCTAAGGCTAAGGTATCCATCCTTGTCCACTCCACATACCCAATCCACCACTTTATGTATAGAATACCATCATTAAACAATTCTATCAAGATCCAGTAAAGATGTCCCTTTACGAGATTTTCCAAACCTCACAAAAACATCTGACAAGTGATGATTGAAGCACTTCAATCCATTTCAATACCTTCTCATGATCCCCATCCATTTGTAAATCTGGTCGGTACCCTCAAAATGTCTGTTGCTATTTCTTTTGACAATTCTGAAATCCCATCTTTACAACCCAAAGATCATGACCTTCCATTATTCATCACCACCCAAATTGATGATACTCTCGTTAAGAGAGTTATGATCGAAAATGGTGCCAACATCAATATCATATCATCACATGCTTTTAATAAGCTTCAACTACCTAACACTATCGTCGCTCAGTCACCTGCAATACTATGTGCCTTTAATAACACCATTTCTCCCACATTGGGAATGGTTATCTTACCTATCAAAGTTGGTGCCAAGAGCCTTCATGAACTCTTCTATCTGGTAGAGGGAGATTTTCAATACAACATGTTATTAGGTTGACCCTGGATATGTGCTATGCATGTATCCCATCCACCCTCCATCATTGTCTAAAATATGAACATGAAGGTAAAACCTTCACTGTTCTAGCCAACCCAAACCCTTTCAAGGCATGTCACATGACATATCGACCTAACGATGTGCTCATTCCAAAGACAAACTTGGGATCCTCTAATGAATCCTCTACCAGTTCATCCATATCCACATCAAAATTACCAGATGACACCTCCTTCAAGATGTCATACAATTCCTTTCACTGGGGGAGTATCAACTCCTTACCCTTAATTCTATTCCTACACTAAAACATATGGAAGGCCTGACAAACAACCGATGTACGAACCTAACATTGGAGATGTTATCTCCTTCAACCCTCCACATCTTAAAACTAATCTCATCTATGGAGGGATCAATCATCCTTCCCCACATCATAATAATCAACATCACACTAAGCCATTCATATCATATTTTTCCTTCTTATACAACCAATACTTCACACAAATGTATCTCCATCATTGTTCCTGGAATGGATTTGGATTAGGATGCTACAAATAGGGTATTCATGACCTAATCCTTGATCATTCCCACAAACCTCATGAGAAATATGGGTTAGGTTTCAACAAACCTTCTCTGGACACCTCCGCAAACACTGCATCTTGGATCTATAACAAAACCCAAACCATCTTCTCCACATTCACATGAAAACTCCCTTGACATAGATGACACCATTTCCATCCCATGTGAATTTTTTTAGTCAATACAATTACCTTAGGACCACTTACTTATCAGACTAACAATGGTACTAAGACCCTTCCACTTGTATTACCTGAAATGGTAGAGGAAGACTCCCCTACCATCGACATCCTTCAATGTCATGATGACCAATCTATCCTCTCCTATATGGGGGTAGAGGACCATTATCTTCAAAAGAATCTGCCACCTGACACATCCACACTTCTTAACGAATCCACTATCAACGTTAACATAGGGACTCCACAAGATCCTCACATAGTTAAAGTTGGCCAATCCTTAGATTCAAAATAATTGAAGGACTTCACCACCTTCCTCTCCAAACATAGTCAGGCTTTGCATGGTCATATAGTGACATGCCAGGTATTGACCCTAACATCATCATTCACAACATCATCACTATATCCCAACGCTAATCCTGTCAAACAAAAGCTACATAGGATGCACCCTCACGTAGCTCTCCTTATCAAAGAGGAGTTACAATATCTTCTCTCTGCTAACTTCATCTTATCCATTGACTATCCATAATGGGTCTCTAATATCGTACCCATAACTAAAATCCTCTAGAAAGTTACATCTACATGAACTTTTGAGACCTCAATCTTTCACTGTCCCAAAGATGAACTTTCCTCTTCCTAACATTGATCAGCTTGTCGACCTCACCGCTGGCCATGAAATGTTTTCCCTTATGGATGGATTTCTATGGTTATAATCAAATCCTCATTGCTACTAATGATCAACATAAAACCTCCTTCATTACTCCTTGGGGGTACTTTTTGCTACCACTTCATGCCCTTCAGACTTAAAAATGTAGGGGCCACTTATCATCACTCTATGACATATTTCTTCCACGACATCATTCATAAAACCATAGAAGACTACGTTGATGACCTCTTAGGAAAATATAAGTAGTGTAGGGACCATCTTATTGTCCTTGACATTATTGTTACTCAACTCATCCAATATTTCCTTTTCCTTAACCTTGCTAAGTGTGTATTTGGTGTTCTCACCGGTAAACTCCTAGGGTTCATCATTTCTATCAGGGGAATTGAAGTAGACCCTACCAAGATCAAATCCATCATCAAGATGCCTCCTCCATCAAACCTCAAACAACTTTGTAACCTTCAAGGTAGACTTCAATCAGTTCATTGTTTCATCTCACAACTTTCAGATCATTTTCAACCTTTCCACCATCTCCTTCGAAAGGATGTCCACTTCAAATGGGATCAAAATTGTCAAAAGGCCTTTGAAGGACCTCAAACAATATCTCTTATCACCTCCTGTGCTTACACCTCCACATGAGGGGGAGCCCTTATATTTATACATATCCACTACTAGCCATGCCCTGGTGATATGATAGAACATCAAGATCAGGAAAGTCACGAACATGTTGTCTACTACATAAGTTGCACTCTTCATGACTACAAGAACCATTACACCAAAGCATAAAAGTTGTGTTGTGCCTTATACTTCACCACTTCCAAAATTTTCCATTATCTACTTAATCATAAAACTTTTGTTGTCACCAGTTTCAACCCCCTTAAAGCCATGTATTTCAAACCATACCATAGTGACCATATCACTTGATGACTTATGGCCATGACTGAGTTTGATCTAGAATTCATCCTATAAGAATATATTAAAGGACAAGCCATCGCCAAAAATCTCACCAAAGCTCCTCTTCCTGATAATCAATTACCTCATGAACAATTTCTTGATGAATCCATCAACACCATCAATCAAGAATACACTCCTATCAAAATGACACTTTTCTTTGATGGATCTAAGTGTCAGTAGGGGGAGGTGTCAGTATCATTATCATACCTCCTCGGGGGACTCTCCTATCCCTATATCCTTCAAATTAAACTTTGAATGCACTAATAACATGGCCAAATATGAAGCTCTCATCATGGGTCTCAAAACTATTATCATGATTGGTGTTCAAATCCTAGACATCTATGGAGACTCTCAACTCATCATCAACCAAATCAGAGGAATTTATCAATGCAAAAATGAAACTCTACAAAAATATAAAACCTTTTTTGAATTTCTCTTAGAATCCTTTGATCAATACATCATCCAAATAGTTCCACGACCTTCAAATAAATTCATAGACACCATGGCTTCTCTTGCATCACTCATCCCCTATCAACCAATGATTCCAAACTATTCATTGTTGTGCATAGACTTGATCAACCATCTCACACCAATGAACTCCCTTCTATCAATCTCATCAAAGACAATCAAATAAACCTCTAATACACTCAAACTTATGATTATCTCTCAGAATCTAAAATTCCCTCCCATATCTAAAAATGCTAAGAGATATTTTCTTCAACATTACCTGATACATCATCATAGGTGGTGTTCTCTACAAATGCATGGATTTGACGGCCTCTTACTATGATGTCTCAAATCTCATGAATCCACTAAAGCTATCTAAGAAGTTCCACACCCTACATATGTGGTGGAAACTTTAATGGTATGGTTGTCACTAAACGTATCTTGTGGATGGGATATTACTGGCCTACTCTCAATCAATATTTTTGTGCATACATCAAGAAATGTGTTAAATGTCAACAACATTCCAATCTTACTCACATTCCCAGTCAGGCTCTACAACCCGCTCAAGATCTATGGCCCTTCTCACAATGGGGACTTGACCTCATTGGTCTCATCAACCCTCATTCATCACAACAACACCACTCTATCATCACAACTACTGAATATTTCACTAAATGGGTAGAGGCTATTCCCCTGGTCTCTACTAAAGAAAAAAAAATCATCAACTTCATCTATCAACATATCATATGTTGCTTTGGCATCCCTCACAAAATAATCACTAATAATGAAAAATATTTCAAAAAAAAGAAAGTGAAGAAATTATGTGACACTTTCAACATCAAACTAAGATTTTCATCCCCTTATTATCCACAAGAAAATGGACAACCAGAATCTTATAACAAAACACTCAACAAAATTTTCATGAAAATTTGACCAAGCAGGTAGGAATTGGCATCTCCAAATCCCATTTACTCTCTGGGCTTATCGAACTAGCATCCATACTCCTATAGGTGCTACACCCTTTCTCTTTAGTCTATGGATCTGAGGTGGTCCTACCCCCTGAAGTTCAAATACCATCATTCTCACATATCCCTCAGAGATTTTATCTCTGATGAGGATTATCATCAAGAACATCTAACACAACTTGAATTGTTAGATGAACATCACCTAACAGCCCTCAAACATCATCATGTCTATCAAGAACACATCAAATGAGCATATAAAAAACATGTCAAAGAACATGACTTCAACATTGGTGATCTTTTCCTAAAAGAAAATCAAAATGTCACTACTCTAGAAAGGAGTAAACATGGAAAGTTTTCCCCTAACTGGATCAGTCCATATGTCATCACTCACAAGTATGGGTCAGGAGCCTATCATTTAGCCTCCCTTGATGGTACACCTGAAAAGGAACCTTTGAATGCCTTGCACTTGTGGCCTTTCTATTGTTAACATATCTACCATCATGACATTAGTCACATCAAGTATCTCATTCCATCACCAACCTATCATTTTACCACTGTAATGATTTGGAAGCATGTGGTCTACCATCACTACCTTATAATTAAGACCTTAAAGATGAGCACCATGGCTCTATTCATCGCATCTTTCACATGGACAAGTTCCTCATCAGTAGGAACCCCGTAATCATTACTCTCATCTCCCCTTTTTTCTACCAACTAAAAACATGTTAAGGGATGCACTGTGTGGTTTGTACACACATTTTTCCCCTCCTCAAAATGGTCTACTAGGCCTTCCCTCAGTGTAAAAAAATCAAAAATATCTATAGATGCACATTATCAAAAATATAGATTGATCCCTCAAAGGACAACTATTAAATCATATTATTAAAATATAGACTGATCCCTCAAAGGACATTTCAATCAAAATATAGACTGATCCCTATGAAGGATGGTTATCAAAGGACAAAAAAATAAAAATCAAAAAAATTGTAGACCATTCCCTCGAAGAATGGCCACCCATCTCATTATAAAAAGGCTTCCCGCATTGATCAATTTTCAAAAATTCAAAATACCAAAAAATCATCCTAGGAAATCTTCCCACATCGATCAACTTTCCCATCCAAGAAAAATTCCCACATTGATCACTTTGTGTAATAAAAAAATATAGCTAGGGCATGAGCCTAAAAATCCATCAAAAGGAGAACCTACTCTCCCGTACAAACTACATATGTCAACCCTTCCCATGTCCTAATAAGGTATACAAACTCACTTCCATCTGTGTCCAAGGTCCTACATGTGACTAACTATTGTTAGTTATATGTTAACATTTGTTACAAGGCCTCACGTGCATTATCATCATCATATATTTTATCGTCATGTTACATATTCATCAAATCTAGTCTAGAAAGAAAACAGTTCACATTTTATTTTTAACCATGATGTAAGTACATTTTGAAACATATATCAAGATCACTATACATTTGGAAGTCACATCATATCAACATCAAAATTAACATATCACATCAAATATCATACTCATCAAACATCAAAACATCACATATAAATATCAAAATCAAAACATATATCATAATCAAAATCAACGTCTATCATCTAAGTATAACATCACATCATAATCAAATATATCTAAAACTATCTTAACATCACATCATGAACATAAAACATCAAAATAAATCAACACATGAATCTCAAAACATCATTATAATCATATATATATATATATATATATCAAAAAGTCTATACAAAATTCATTAAAAAGGCTCATCATATCCAAATAATCTATATCATATACAAAACCCACATATCATGTGGTAAAATCAAAATCTGATACATGATCACCACCCTGGCCTCCTACGACCCCTACATCTGGCCTCAAATCTCTCTGTGGTTGTGTGACACTCCCTTGTGCTCGTTGATGTCACATGTCAAGCTAATCGACACTCACTCACTCTATGTGATCAACATAATGAGGAACACCAAGGAGGTGCTCTATAACCAAGTGCTCATAGTATCTCATCTCCTCTCCAAGTGATATGTACTACTCAATGGTCACAAAACTAAGGAGGCCTCATCTACCCTTCTGCCGCTAGCACTCCTCCTGCAGGTACCACTTCCTTCTCCACACCAGGCCCTGCTCCCTTAGGGCTATGCACTAATAGTTTACCTCCAATATCATACCCACCTCTATATACTTTCTCCCATAATGCCTCCCACTTCCGGTGATATCTGTCTCATTGCTGTAGATATGTATCACTACTGCTACAAATTTGATCTACCTTCATGATGCAGCTTAGCATGCTCCTGGCGAGTGGTGTCACACTCCACCAATAGCCTATCCCTCTCCACCTATAAAATATCATGATCTACCTACAACCTGGCTAACTCAAATCTCCACCGTCATCCTCCTCCTCCTCTCCACCACCCTTTCCACCTACTACCAACCCTATCTCCAGAAACAACCCACTATCCTGTGCCCACCAAGCCATGAAACCCTCATCCACTCCAACATCGTTCATCTTATCAATCATTTCAGATATCCTTACCTCCTCATACAGTCCCCACCTTATCTATTACTAGAATGCAGGTAAGTCTCTCTCTACAAAATAATCACTGCCGATGTACTACCTTCTCACCTAGAAATCAGCTGAGAAAAATCCAAACTATCACCGTACCTGAAGGAAACTATATGAACCTCTATCATCTCTTCCCTCCCCCCCTCGCAACCACCTCACCCTCCTCAACCCTACCAAATCTTCATCCATCCTCATCCATGTAAGGTACCTAACATAAGGCCTCCAGATTACATCATCTATGGTTAAATCTCGTATCTAATCAGTATAATAGGGATGGTCTCTCTCAACCCCATCATCTTACATCCAATCAAAATGTAATCACAAAAATCCAACTACATATTGTCAAATCACATACCCTCCATGATATCCGTGGTGGCCACAAAAAAAAATGTGTTCATAGGCCCAGAAGTGTAGCAAAAACCCCATGTACAATTCAAATATCCACCCTCTAACAAACATACATAGCTCATGGTTGATTTAATTTAATTTTAATTAAATATAAATATTTCAGAGTCACTATTGAAATAAATTATATGTAAATATTGAAAAATAGAAATGACATAAGAAAACTCAAATTAAATAATAAAACCCTAAGAAAGAGATAGAGATAAGAAGACTTAGCTAATTTACTTGCACTATGGAACTAATCTAGGAAGAGAGAAGTGATGTACAAACTGGGGAGAGTATCATTACTACTCACTGTAAATTATGAAATGTAGGGATGAGGTTGTACATGGGTGCTTGGGATAGGTCAAGGGTGCATGGGCACTCGACACCACCTCTAAGTGTCGACGACTACACAAGAGCTTAGTATCTGCTTTCTGTTGTGTAGTAAAAGTGTCATAGTTTCTCTTTATTGATAACCTGTTATTTGCACTATGTTCGCTAAAGGTACTTGTAACCTACAAAAGAGATGTTTACCTAGAAAAACCCACAAACCACATCAAAAATAAAAAGGAAGATTCATAATGGGGAGTCGGAATGACCTTGACGGTCACCTCAAGAGTGAACTTTCGACTGAGAATTGCACTACATCTTAAACACCATGTATTTCTTTTGAGTGTGTGTAGTAATTGTTCCCTAGGATGCCCTTTTGCAAATTACACTTGATAACGAGCTAGATCAAGAATGTAGAAATGTATAGCATGTGTGGATGGAATAGAATGAACTTCCCCTTCCTATGTAGTGTATGAAAAGTTTATGAAGCCCTTGTCCCTTGAATGGATGCTAGATGGATGCCTTTTCAGTGCTTTAGGTGCCTTTTGAATGCAAGATTAGGTGATGATAATAATGCTTAGTTCTTTTTCCTTTATTTTGAACACCTGAATATGTATTTATATGATTACCTTGTTTAAATTTTTTTAATTAACAACTGCAAGGTTGACCCTTAAGTGAAAAAGATGCCCAAAAGATAAAAAATACCCAAAAGGAGTAAGGTGAGAAAGGGTCAGGGGAATCCAGAGGGGACAAGAGCGCCTTAGCGTTGCTGTCCTAGTTAGGCACTGGTGTCTTAAGCCATTAAAGATAAACAAGTAAAGTTTCAAATGCACTGTAGGGTGTGTAAGATTGAATAGAAAACAAAAGACAAAGCAAAAAGGCCTAAAAAATAGTTTTTAACCACTAGTTTCCTTTCTTAGGAATTATATAAATGCTAGTATGCTTTTAGGACCTAGAAATGTATCCAAGTGTGTGATTTTGTGTCTAGAATGGTAAACATGAGCCAACAATGCATAAGCATAGGTGTATATTGTATGGTGCTCCATAATCTTTGAAAACAATACCCGCAAGTGTCCTTGGAAATCTACCACCCCTTGAATATGGTATTATGCATATCATGATATAACTAACATAATAATCGACATCAACTAGTTACCTAACACATCAACATCATAATAGGACTCAATATGGAATCACCCTATTATATACCCTATCTCCATCACATCATCCCCATATAACCGTCTCATCATATCAAGATGGGCATCTCAGGTAATTGATACTACTTTCTCACCATGAATAGGTAACATGAAGATCATGTATAGATCCTCTAACGTAATCGTCATCTCACCAGTCGGGAACACCAATGTTTCGGTGCTCGCATCCCATCTATTAATCAAGGATATCATTAGTTCTGAGTCCTGAGGAATCGTTTGGTAGTGGTGAAATCCTCCTAATCCAATATTTTCCATATGATCCCACTCTAAATCAGTCACATAGAATAATATCATGTCAAACATCTTTACAACCCTATCTTGAGTAACGATAGTCTCCCTCGCATGCAAAAATACACAAAAAAACATCAGTTAGAAAATTTGTCTAAAATCACACTAATCACCATTGACTACTAATCAACGATGATTACATTAATGTAATCACTATTGACCGACCAGATCTCTGTTGATCATACGATTGGTGTCAATTTGACGTTCTTGCACCATTTTTCAGAACAAGCACAAAAAAACTATAAATAAAACATAAAATGAAGCTTACTTACATGTCTCCCAGTCCTCTACCTCTTCCTACCATTTCCACTAGCCTCCTTCTCCCCAAAAATAAATCAATCATCACAATTCAAAGCTCTCAAATCATACTCAAACATGTCACAAATGAACTATTTGTACGGCCGCTTGGCTTATATATTCTCTTCTTTAGGAATCACCAGCGATCACAAATAATTATCGATTTCCTGTCCAAACATTGGTGATCTTCAATCACCGCTGAGTTTATACCTTTTAAAAAAAAACACATCAATTTTGGTCACGTAGATCTCTCTTATCACATCACAACTTTATCAAAAAATATTCATGGATTTCTTTTGATGCTTAGAAAACTGTCAAAACCCTGTTTTGACCATATATCAAATTTTACACACCCTACAAATGTTTCCTTTGACCCTTTGGTCCCACGGATCAGCATATCCTCATGAGAGCACCCCCCTTGGATCCTCTCCATGTAGTATATTCCCATAACACGCATATGCAGGAGGTCCGCGTTACACGTCCCCTACTAATTGCTTTCTAAGATTATTACCATCATTTGAAACTCCTCCATCTTGGCCATTATAAAATATAATCAAGAGCCTGAAGAATCTCAAAGAAAATATATCTGAAAAAATCGACTCTCTTCAATTCAATGACCAATATAGTCGATCATTTCCTTGAGGGGGAACAATATCAAAATATCCTTATCACAAGACTTAGGCATCTTTGCGTCAGTTTTTTCTCATAGCTTATGCCTAGAGACATCTCAACAAAAAGGGACAAATGTAGATAACCAGTTTTCACTCTTAAGTGACCTGACACACATCAATAAAAGTATCATTACTTATCTTATTGTCTCTATCTTAAGTATCATATAATCTACCTTCGTAAATCCTATTTACCACATAAAAAATCATTTAGCCTCCCATAATATCTCAAAACGACCTAAACCCAATTTACCACACTTATCCCAACCCCTAACCTCTTACAACATGAATCCCCAACCTCCCATTGTTTCCCAACAACCTAATATCTTGGATAGTAAGTGGTTTTAATCATTTGCATTTTTTTCTCTTATTGGTTTTCACCTCTATGGTCAAATTGATAGCGATCCGTGATCGCTAGTGATCATTATAGACACCCCCAATTCTATTTAATCAACCTCTATCTCCCTTCTATAGTTTTTCATAATATGCATACAAGGACAAATTGTTGCCCTTGTAAAAAACATCATCGCGTTTAATAAAAATCAATACCCTATTGTCAAAGCTATCAGGACTCTAGGAAATCCATCAATTCACCATTCAATCTCCTTAAGATCTCTTTTATCATCTAGTCCATTATCAAAGGTTAGTATTATCATTTCTATGACTTTTTTTATCTTATTTTATAGCAAGTTACACTCCATAGAACTTTTCCTTATCATGGTGTAGAAAGATTTCTTAAAATATGCCTCTCATTTAATAATTTAGATCACCTACAAAATCCTTGTGGTATGCACAAGGATCACCATTGACCCCTGATCACCATCGATCGGCCCTTTGGCCTTTGCTTCTTCCATTTAGCTTCCTAAACAATCTCAAACCTCCATTTTCATAACCCTATAGACTTCTAGATCCCCTATAGCTGCACTTTGGATTTTTAAGCCTCTTTGTCTTTTATCAATGTCTATTATATTGATCCTTTTATCATAGAAATTTTTTTCTACCTAATCATCATCTATCCTGATCGTCATCAATTGGTGTCCATAGCCCTTTAATTTATCTTTTGGTATCACAAACACATTTGAATATCTTTTTATCAGTTTCAAAAACTCCTATACTCTTCATAGTTTTCCTTTGCAACATCAGTTTCTGACTTGCATTCATTTTTGTCTATTTTATTCACACATTATCAAAACATACATTTTGTCTCTTATTGCCACCAATCCATATCATTTACAATCATTTTAGCATATTCCACATTTTAACAATCTGATTTCGATCTAACAAGTTATTCGTAAGAATGGATCTTCTCTAGATGACTATTCCAGGTCTGTCTCATCCTATCATGAGCATATACGATCTTCTGATCATCGAATAACCATTCGTTTTGGAGAAGTTTGACATGCTCCATGAACATACCTTGTGTGTCATTGCATTCACACCAAAACTTTGAAGACTTTGAGGAGCAGTTCGAGATCCTCAAGGAAATATGAGAAGCAAGCGATAACCCTCGCTTGGGCCGTTTACGAAACTGAATAGCATCTTCCTATCCATCTTGAATTTTGAACTACCTTTATTATCATATGTCTTAATATCATTATCAAATCAACTTAATTGTATCAAACAAGTTGACACCCTTCAAGGAATTCCCTTTGGATTCCTTGGATCAGCACTTGCTGAGTAACTCATTATCATATTTGTTTAATATATCTTTACTCAGTAGTCCTTGCTTACAAATCTTCTCACTCGGTGGAAGGAGAAACATTTTCACATTGTTCACATTCTATTATCCCAACATTGTGATTTTCATGGAAGTATCGGTAAACCCTACTTATTTAAGTTTTGGGTACTTTCTGCATTAATAATGACTAACCGAAAACTACCTTAAACGTTTACATTAATGTCTTCTTGTTTTATGACACCTAATGTTAAACAATCAAATAATTTTATGCTTGATACATTTATAATAACTATGGTTTCTTGTGAAATGAATGGTAAATGACTAACATTGATTCTTGTTTCCTCTATTTGATGTTAATGGCTGTGGGTATTCATATTTTCCTCAATTTCACTTCAAATTTCTCCTCGGTATACCATCTTATTATTACGCGTCATTTCTGTATGTAGATGACACATGATAAATATTGCACACAACATCGGATGAGAATATAAAATTATGACATATTTCCAACACTACAATTGCTCGCTCCATCGTATTTTATGTCAAATTTCCCTTTTTAAATTTAAGTTGAGATTATTTAACTCCCCTTATGTTTCTCCATCATGTTTTCAAGTAGGGTAAAACACATCGGTTCGATATTCAATTACTTTCTCCAGTAAATATTTACTCATTTACATAGTACCCGATTCTTTTAAGAAATTACAGTCTGAAATTCTTGTTCTAGTGGTGCATTATGGGCTTCCTACTAGCGCGGTGCCTTACACAAGTAAAGTAAGACTGTTCTCATTAAATAAAGTGATTTACCAAGAAGTAAGAATGTTGTCATTAAATTTAACTATATGATGTTCCCCTTCAAACAGCGGAATGTATAGATTGGATTGAAGCTTCATTCTTGAATTGATTTTATTTGAAATGGGAATGAGAAGGATCAGTTAGCATGAAATAACACTGATAAATTACGAGTTGACATAATTAGTCAAACACTGCAATGTAAATCTCCTCTCAACTGATCTGTTATATATTTGGAGTCATGAAAAGGTTTCTACTGAGATTCAACTATATCTTACTCTTGCGTCAAGATTAATTAAGGTTTTCAGATGCATAACCAAATTATTTTCCATATTTTTCCTATTGTTCATTTCTGTTTACATGCATATGATTATCACCCACTATTTATTTATTTATCAAATGATAACAAATATCTGCACGTTAGAATGGCTATATATATAAACGATTACTCGTCACGCCTTTAAAATGCAACGAGGATGTCAATAGAAATAGCACGGTATACACGGAAATTTTAATTGGGTAGACTTTCAGAAGTTAATGGAAATCGTCTTCACAATATTACATTTTTGTTGGAAGAAACTATGTAGCTGTCACATTTTAGACAGAAATTTACTTCAACTCTTAAAACAACAAACATAAGTATTTTGATTTGAAAACAAAACTAGATAAAAAAATAAAAGATAACGTTCGCATAAAAATATTATTTTAGATATTAGAAAAATAGCAAAACCTAGTTCCTAAAAAAATTCAAAATAACATTAAATTAAAGAAGTGAACAAATTGCTCCATATTTCATGTATTTGTTTAAAAATTCAAAATAAGAAGCTTAAATTGCTTTATGATTTCAAAGACTTGATATTTAAAAACTTTTAAAATAAATTAGTAAAATTGTGGAAAACACTTTACATAATATAAGGTTCTCTATATCATTTAGATGTAGAAATTTATAATATTGTTTTCAAAAGTACCTTTTTGTCTCATCTAATCATTGAATTCTATAAACGCTCTCTATGTGCATAATAGATTGTCTTCCACCACTATAACACTAGCATACCTATCTTAGAAAATATATGTAAAAGACGTTGAGAGGTATCATTCTTGAGACACCTATTCCACTTATTTGTAAAATCAAGTATAGGTGCCACGAGAATAATTCCTGTCGAAATCTTTTACATAGATTTTCTATAATAGATATGCTAGTTATATATATAAACAATTATGATAAATTCACACACAGATCATAAATTTATGCTAGTTATATATATAGATATGCTAGTTATATATATAAACAATTATGCTAGCTATATCGCTTGATTTTCATGTCAATTTATTGCATAGGTTTGACATTCACCAGTATGGAGAATGCAAGTTTTTTCACCCATGGTTTCAGCTCGAAGCACCCTCAAAAACCGGCCTCGCACTTACCTCTTCTCCTAACAAAGCTAATATTATTATGCGATGAAGTGAACATAACTGTTTTTTTCTCCTATTTTTTACTCTCATTGTTCTCTGTCGTAATTTTGTTAATAGCTATTTTAAATTTTAATACATCCACCTGATGTATGAAGAGAGAGAAAGATAACGAGGGAATTACAAAGTACCCACTGATCCATATAGATGGAAACTGTGCGAGGTGTGTGCTTTGAATCTACAACGACATTGTATAGATTTCTCAGAGGACGCACTAAGGAGTGAATCCGAGGCTGTTGTTTATCTGACATAGATTCAAAGGAGAATAAGTTTAGAGAAAAATAGAATCACAATTTGATTTTTAATGTTTTCGAAGTAGCTAATTTTCACATATTGCTATTAATTTTGGCAAAGGTCATAAACGATTTGTTGGAGGCTAATGTATAATTGAGAGTTTGGCAAATTATTGATTTTTGACTATGAAAATATTTTAACTGCCTTTGTGTTTGATTGGTGCATAGTGTTGGCTTCATTGTTGGATGTCTTGTTTTTTCGTGTTGCTTCGTGCACAAGACAAGTGCCTTGTTGCATGTGACTTCTGTGGAGGGCGGTGCATGTGGAGACTCTTTAGAAGAAAAATAGAACTGCAGTTAGAAGATCTATGGTGGTGGGAGTACGGAGTAGCGATGTGGTCAAGAACGCCTTTCTCTTCTATTGTACGCATTGGATTTTATTGATAATTTTTTCACCTGCACTCTGGATCTTTCTCGGACTCGTTTGTTCCCCTTTTTTTGGGTGTTCATCCTATTTTTCACTAAGTCAAAATCTTCACTCACAACATTGTAGAAAATGTCTAAATATGTCACCAATGTTGCATTAATGAGAATAATATTGGAATGTAAGAGGATTATGCCCATATTGAGATTACTCAGTACACAGATCAACAATTCAAAAAGTATTTTACTTTTCTTGCATTATGTAAGAAAAATGGTACCTTGTAATACCATTCTCTTCAATCCCCGAAGAGGAAAAAAAATGATCCAACAAAACTAAAACTGAATTGGGTTCTTTGAATATAAGGCCGTCTGCTTATATTTTCTTGTCTGTGCTGGAAAATCTTATAGAAACACCTGAGACAACATTTCTTTTTTTCAAGTGGGCATTTACGCAAGCTGATTTCATTCACACTCCTAGCACTTATAATATAGTGATTAGGATTTTAGGGTGGAACTCATGCATTGATCAATTCTAGACTATTGTAGCAGAAATGAGAAATGATGCCCACCAAATGGATATAAAAACATATCAGAAAATCCGAAGGTTTCTTAATAACAAATTCCTAGAGAATGTTGTGGGTGTCTTTTTTTTATAAGATAGGTAGTAGAGAAAATAAGCCTTCTAAGAAGGATTTTAGGATGATTTTGTATCGTTCCCTTACTTACCATAACAATGTACTACGTTGTTACTTATATAGGTAACAACGTAGTAGGTAACAACGTACTACGTTGTTACCTATTCCATCAAATTCTTGTTTGTGGTATTTTAAAAGGAATTGTTGTTGTATTGTTTTAAATGTGAGTGTGCAACAGGATGGTGAGGCACGGGAAATAGGGCGCGGGGGTCACAGGTTCGAGGCCAGCTAAATGTAAGGAAAGACCGCACCCATCAAAATTTTGGGCAGATTCACGTCTCAATGCAAACCAACGTGATGGATAGGCTAATTGGACCACACTTACTCCTCTTAATTCTAATCTCATAATCCTATATATTTATATAACTCATTTTCTAGAATTTCTTAACTCGCCATACAAATTCAAATCCCCCTACCTACATAGATTCGAAAATATATCTTAATCAAAACTCGATGGAAATGATATGCATTGCATACTTCGCTCCCTAATCAAAATAGTTAATCTCCATTATTTTTTGAGGCTATATGGGTTATAAAGACTATGGTGGAACTGGGTTTTGTGCCAGATAATGCTACTTATCAGTTGACTTTCCTTGTGTATGCTTTTACTCGTTGCATACATATGTGTCAGATTTGTAAAATAAAACTTCCATTATACTTTGATTATTATCCATGTCGTGCTCTAAAGCTTCCAAGATCTTTTGAACAAAACTAGATGTTTTATTTCATTTGGGCCATTTTTAATGCTTTTGTCAAATCTCCACACCATGTTTCAAATAGTAGTACTATTGGTTTTATTTGCAATTAAGTTTACGTATATGTGCCGTTTTACCTATTGCAATTAATGTTGCACATATGTGTGGTTTTACCTAATACAATTAATTTTATGCATATGCACATTTTTGGAGGCTATTGTAAGATAGTGAGTTTGGAGAATTATTGGATTTTAACTATGTAAATGTTTAAAATGGCTTTGTTAAATGTCTTTGTGCATAATTGTGCTTAATTTTTTTAATAATGCAATATAAAAATAGAATGTTGTAAATTTATGATCATCTATTTTAAAGTCAGAGATATGTTTGGTTTTATCTTAGTCATAAGTTTAATTAGGAATGCAAAAATCATATTTGTATATTTTTAATAAAAAAATATTTTGTAATAATCAATATTAAATTTAAAATTTTAAATAACATTCTCTATTAAAAGTAAAAATTATTATTAGATTAAATTTTATGAAAAATATAGAATTAGTAGAGTCAAGTGTTGATCTAATGAATCACACCCATCTTTTAAGTTATGTTGTTTTGTAGAAATTGTTCTCAATAGATTGATGTGTATTGTGCAAACTCTATTATTGCAGCTATGTTTTGTCACCATCCATGCAACTTGGTGGTGAATAATTAGATGAAACATTTTGGGTTGTGCTTGGCCCATGTGTCTTTCACATTGTGTTGTTACATGATGAGCTCCTATAGTGCCCACACTTTACACACACAAAAACAACAGTAAAATACCAGGATAATTTTTTTTTTTTTTGACTTGCATTGCTCACTACACACAACACAGTAAGGGCTCCAAGCACAGAACTCGACACACATGCGACAATCATATAAGTCATCAACTCACAAAGACACATGCAGACGACATCGGCATGTCAATACCACACTCTTCCCAACAAACGAATACTAGCAAAGACCCTACCACAAGAAACGTGACTTTAGGAACGACGAACTCACGACATATCATTACTTTAAATGTATTTTAGTTACGGCTAACTTTCCAAGATCCTTATTAGGTAAGCATGATTTTCTCCCTTTTTCCACCTACATGTTCTGAAAATTTGTTTCACAGTTCACTTATTGTTCGACCATTTAATTTGCTCTTTACCCTTATGACAGATTTTCATAACTTACATAAGTATTTTCCATATTTCAGATTTTATACAAAATTCTAACTCTCCCATTCTTATGTTAATATTAGGCTTCCCAAAACGCTTATTCAAGTTTAGAATTTAACCTTGTTACACAAGGGAACCTAACGTGATGTCAAGATGAAATCTTGGGATTAAGGAAGACATAGATTGAATTTTTTTTTTTCCCAAGAACATCCATCGATCACGGAATAGTTATTTCCCTACCATTATTATTATAGTACAATAACTTGCTGAATTCCAAATTTGATATATATATTATATATATATATACATCCCTTTGTTTTCTCAAAGTTTGATCACACCATTTGACAATTCATATTCTTTACAACGCAAGAAGTTGTTTAAATTAAGTTATAAGGACTCCAGATTGACCTTAGTCCTAATCTCCAATTTTCGTGTGCACTCTCATATGATTTACTTTCGCGTCGCACTAAGGTCTCATTCTTAGCATCGTTTTAAACAAAAGAGTTACGAAAGTACTTGTCTGACATATTAAAGAAGCACAAGGTTAAGCTTAATTCACAGTTTCACCAAGGGCTTCAATTTCTATCATAGGTGTGATTAAGGTTAAAATGTATTTACCCTATAATGCCTTTCGTGAAAGATCAGGCACTAAATTTTCACAAGCCCAAGACAAGACATTTATCTACAGGGGCTCTAGAAAGGGTTCACTAGCGAGAATGCAAGACAAGAACAACTATATCACGACCTTCATTTAGGTCATTTGGATCCAACAGAGATTCCATTCACTGAAGAAGTTAATTTCTACTACATCTAATTTCGTAAGGCCCGGAAATCCAATAGGATACAAGGGAGTAATATCTCTACTTACTCCATTTAGATGGAAAGGTTACTCCGCTTAGTCATTCCTTCTAACAAGGACTCATAAGGTGACTTCCAAGGCGGTCTTCACCACTCAGCCTGGTGTCGGACCTGATGAGAGGACATTCTTCTCGCGATTACCAAAACTAGAAGGGAACCGCATACTCAGGATAGGTTGGACCATGACATTCCCAAATATGGGTTCACGACAATGTCGCTAGACAAAAATACTATGACGGTAACTCCAACTAGGGGTTTTATTTACCTAACCTAGAGGTCTCATCGAGTGCAAAGTTTAAGGTCGTTCTACAATTTAATTTCTTATATGGTAAAAAAGATCACACATGCAGGCAAGTTATGCACGAATATTTTATTAAGGTTGAGTGTTCCCATTAAACTCTTTATTATGTTTACAAGGTAAGAAGATAACCCAGTAATTAATTTAATCGTTTATTGAATACTGAGAAATACTACAATATATTAACTTCAATTTCAATTTACTATATATAAATCAAACCCCTCCCCTTTTTTTTTGCCATACACAACTAAAAATTAAAATGAACTGGTGATTAGAAGTACATTCCCTAAGTATCCCTAAAACTAGCATATCATGCATGTTAACAAATCTCATTTATAATTTTTCAGTAACAAGAGACTACATTACACAGTTATTCATTTTACAATGACCTATAAGATTACAATAATAATAATTAAATTTCACATCGCCTTCTTCGTCGTCATTCATCCATCCTGCAAAACCCACGTGAGCATGATATCAACGATAATTCGCTGGCATGGCATCCACCCTAATCAATCATAATTGTCATTTTTCAGTTTCCCATTTACATCAGACAATAATTACAATTTGCCAATCGAAATAAAAAGTCTAGAAACATGTATTCATTGCATTTCATTTTTCTACATTTTATAAACCCAGGAGAGAGAAAGAGAAGGGAAGAGAGAGAAAACATCATTTTGTCAAAAGTTCCAATACACACAACAAGTTTCATTATAGTGTTTTAAACAGTTATTTACGTGTGTAAAAAGTTTCCAGGGTGATTTGGCAACCCTACGAGGGTCCGCAGCTTTCTACTTTTACATTTTCTCACTAGCTACAAAACGTACAAAACGGGCTCGGAGGCTAAGAAACTGCTTCCAAAGGTTATCTTCTGATGAGCACGCACATCACGATTAACTTTCTACGTGTCCCCAGATATACCAGGAATTCATAGCAACTGACGGAATTGAAAAAGAGCGCACGGTTTGCGTTTGGCGGCTAGTTTTCCGGGGCCACTGGTCGTAGTTCACCCAGTTGTAAAAAAAAGACAAAAGTTAGCTCAAGTGGCCTAGAAAACCGCATCCAAAACTGATGTTCGATGGAGAGAGCACGAAACGATACATCTCCTACTAGTTCCCCTATGTAAAGAGAATTCATCAGAGTTCGACGGGACTGAGAACTAGCAAGCCATTTTTAAACGGCAACAAGTTTTCTGAAGCGACAAGACGAAATTGGACCAGTTTGACCTCGTCAAACTACGACCGGAGGCCTACAAAATGGCTTCACCAAACTATCCCGAAAGGTGCTCTTTCCTATACTGAATGTTCCATGCATTTGTCTAGTATAAACGCTAGAGGTTTGTGAAGACAAAAGTGATTTCTCTTTCCGGGTTTCAAATGGTGGTCCAAAACGAAAGTCAACTTTCTAGTTTTAACAACTCCCTACTGTTGTAAACCGATGTAGCAGGGCTCCTATAAGAGCGTCAAAAGGATGTCAAATGATCGTTTCGGGTCAAACCAAAAATCAAGGCGACTCCTCGTATACCAAGGTACGCGAATGAAACTTCACATCTCGTTTCCAGAGTTGCGAAGGGTGCTTAGTGAGTCTCCGAAAAATGCAAAATTTAACTATTTTAAGCAGGAAGAAGGTCAACTTAATCAATGGAGAGTCAAATTTGTCTGGTCGATAAAACGATACTAGAGCGATCAAAAGGGGGTAAGAGTTTTCTAGATCATCTCGAAGCGAGGGTGATAGTTCATGGTTTAAAGTAGGGAGTTATAATGGCTTCGAGAGTTGCGACACGACACTTTATTGTTTTGCAATGAGTTGAAGAGACATTTAACTGTATTTAAAAATCCTAATAATTTAAAATTCTAATTAGTTGCAAAAGAGAACTAAAACACGAGAATTATGAGAGGTAAGGGAAGAAGGACCATGCCTGGAGAATGAAGAGTCGAAAAAGTACAAGGGGGCTCCAAGCAGTTTACACTCGCGATCCGTCGAGGCCACCATTGTTGCCACAAGATGCCAGGTGCGTCACATGCAAACCAAGCCATTCGTTGTGCACCCATGTCTCATCCAAACAGAACCATTTCGAGTTTTCAAGAAGTCATCCCGATCCAAGAGACTTTGGCATTTTCTATGTCGAACAAAACACAAGCCTTTTCTTCACGTCCATTTTGTGCATATGCTGACATCGTGGCATTCCATGAGACAACATTTCTTTGAGGCATTCTATCAAACAGTTTAACGCCTTCTTCACAGACCCATTTTTTTGTTTATCCTTCTATTATTGTAGTCCGGGAGACCGCATATCTTTCAAGTATTTTGTCAACCAGTTCACATGCATTGTGTATGCCTTCACATTTTGCATACCAGCAGATCTGGGTACCTGACAAGACAGTAAGGGATATTATCTCCCCATGATGCTTTGATGGCTGTCCATGCGCAGTTCTAAAGCTCCCATTTTGACAGCAGCAAGGAAGGTAACAACAAGGGTTGGGGGGTGTGGCTTCAAACCAGCCAAAACGTATTTGCTTGGAAAGGTTCCAATGCAGTTTCAACAAAACCATTTTGTGCATAACCCGAAAACATTGCAGTCCATGGAACTTGATTTCTTTCACGCATTTAGATAACCAGATCGAATGCTTCCACGTTTTTACAAATGAATCGACTAGGGCACTTGCAACAGCGACATCTGGCAAAGTTCTTCTGCATTTTTGACTTCGATGGGAGCCCACGCAGGCCTGGGCATAGGCTGGAAGAATGTTGGCCACGTGACCAGCTAAAACGACCAAAAAACCTCCTCCATTTGCATGTCCAAACTCTATCCCCAAGGATTTTGGCGTCTGCAACAACATCTGACCAAAATACCTTTCCAAAGATCGTTTTTCCCACACAGGGGGGTGTGTGGCGTGACCTGGGAGATGCTGGATGGTTGTGGAGTCTGGCTTTGCGTGAATCGAATAATTTGCTTGCAGGTTTTCAAGGCCGTTTCAACAAACTCAATACTTGTGTGTAGAACTCTACGCCCCCAAACCAGCCACTTTACTTCCTAACATAACGCATTGCAGGCTTGCAAAATCCAAAAACGTGGAAAGGGTTTGCCCTAATCCGCCCCCTTTACGGGCTTTTTGATTTTACTATTATTATTTTTTATTTCTTTTAAATTTATTTATCTATATTTTATCTATTATTTATTTATTTTATTTTTTATTGATTTTACAAATTAAGGGAGGCATTACATTCTCCTCCCCTTAAGAAAGCATCGTCCTCGATGTAACATACGCTGAAGAAAGAGAAAAGGTACGCAACAAACGAATTGTTGCAAAGGTACGCTCTAAAAAGGTTACATTTCAAACAGTAAGATCATGGCCACTATGAACATCATTGTAGAAATTTTAACTTTCAAGGTTCTGTGAAGATTGGCAGTTCTCTCTTATTCGTTATTTAATTAATCTCTTCCTATTAAAATTATTCTTAATTCAAGTTCTTTTAAACTTTCATTTTTATAGAATTTTAGTTTATCCATTCCTATGGGTTCCCATCATGAACTACAGTCACAACACCCTACCCGGGTCATACACAACACTGAAATTTCACAAGCATACTTTTACATACTTTCATGACCGTAACACATCACAAGGGTTCCACCAAACCATGGAATGACAACAAGTAGACCACATAACAATTAATTTCCAACAATTACGCCCTAAACATAGATCTAGTACAGTACATATGACTAACAAACAGAATCAACACGTTGATACATATACAATGGGTATCACAAGCCCCAAAATCCATGACTATAAACAACATAGTAGTCCAAGACATTATCCAATATTCCCATACCAACCAATAGGAAGAGTCAAGCCACCTTATCATAACAAGTGTAAACAAGAACTCACAAGAGGACACATAACTCACTATACCAACTCCACACATAATAAGACATCACGAAACAAACCCCAGATATCTCCAAAAGTACCAGGTAAAACTCCATATATCTCCTGAAGTATCATAAAGAAACTCCATATACTCCAAAATCAAAACCTGACCAGATAATCTCCATATTATGGTTCCTGATAGACCAGAAACATAGTGCCAAAACCAAGTCAGGTCACTCAACCATAGAGCTCCATCAAAAATCTCAGGTCACTTAACCATAGAGTGTCATAAATGACCATAACAGGTCACTCAACCATAGAGGCATGTCTCCTTTCTCCTTTTAATGAGGCATTCGGGTCACCCTATTGACTTTAGGATAATTTGAGCCCCGTCACCCCCATAACAGACAAGTGACATAATAACTCATGGTTCAACAACCTGCTTATTATCTGTAACTCCTTGGGGCGTACCCCCATATAACAAATCGGGCCCATAAGTAATATCAGTCCTTGGTGAATCCCATGTCCCTATTCACAACACATACTACATTAGAACCAGCATGCCAAAATATTAAACAAAATTTTGAAGGGAAAATTCAATCACTTTAGGCCAAGCAAGGAAACTATGTTTCAAACTTAAGGAAGAGATTTTAACTTTTCAACTTTAAATAAAAACAAATCAAATGGATAATTAGCTATGTGTTTAGTGCAAAAGTTTACATGTTAGTACAACAACCAAATAAAAATCCCAAAATTGCATCAACTCAACAAGAAGTTAAACAAAATTTTTTTGCAGTTCCAGAAGGGAGAGAAAAGAAAAGTCAAAATTTACAAATAAAATACGTATACAGAAATAACACATCAAAAGCACTATGTGGCCTTATACATCTACCAAAGAGGTACTCATCCAGTTGTTGGATATCATATAACATTGAGCCTCGACTTGTGAAATAACACATCAAATAGTACAACTATGTATAATAGATATCTGTCACCATCTGTGATTCAACCCTCCATACTCCCATAAGGCTCCACATGGTCAAAATCACATAGGATTGTTCGATGAAACCCAATAGGAGAGAGTAGGGGGTGCTAGTTTGCATACGCTGAGTCTAAGGTGGTGTGCATCCATAATATACCGAAAAATATCAAAGTATACTAAATAGATAGAAAGTGGCTTTTTAGTCTATATAATACTCCACTTCCTAACTTGTACTCGGTTCAAGATTATGAAAACCTAGTCCACACCTCCTCTCTCCACACATACACTCTTAACGATTGCATCCATTAGGGTTATTTGGTGAAAGGTTTACAACATAACATATTCCTACTACATCACTAACACAATGGTGATTCATGCACATTAAACCATAATGCTCTTACACATGGAATATATACACAGGGTATAACACAATCATTACTTTCATGGGTTACAATACATCACATTTCCACATAGTTCATGTACCAAAGTGCAAGTACTACACAATAGGGGTCAAACTCACCATATGCCCCTAATTCATGACATGAACCATCACATATGTACATGAGTTATACATATGATGAAAACAATTACTAACATTAACAACATATAGTCAATTATAAATACATGGTGACACACACATGATTCATTAGCAACATAGTGTAACATCACGATACAATTCAATCCACTATACACAATGTTTTTCTTACAACACATCAACACACATACATATCACAGACTATGACAAGATGGTCAAACACTATGCAATCCACAATATCATTCTTTTCACACACAATTTGGAACATCACACATGAAATTTCATTGAATCATGATAAAGGAGAAAAATACTCTCATCACAAGCACATCAACATGATAACAAATATGCACTAAGTGACATGCACAACATGCGTGGTCATAATTTCACAATTAAGACATTGGTCACATCACAACATATATCACATTACTCTTACAATAATTATCATCACCACATGCAAATACAATCATCAAAACTCCAATCCATAGTAGAGGTTCAATAGCTCTCATGAACCTAAGCTCTGTTACCAAATGTAACGTGCACATTTTTAAACACAAATACAACAATAGTAAATATCATAATAATTTTTATTTATTTTTACTTACATTATTTCATACATGATAGCACAAGGGATTGCTTAAGACAGTGCAAACACATAATACGTTGCAAAACATTATGCCATATAATTCATGACATGAAAATGCACATCATGTTGCAATCAAGACCAACTTTCCCTAAATTACAATGTACTGTAATTAATTCAACTAAAATTTATGGTCCGATAGGCACCATCCAGGATCACATACAATTTCCTTGTTTACAATTTTATTACAATGGATGCTGGAATCTTTTGTTATTTCCTTAATTGTTCAAATAATCACTTATCATGTGAACCTTCATTTTTCTTAAAAACTATATTATGTTTGTCATGTTAGATTACTTCCAACATTGAACTTGTAGGCTCTACTCCCTTTGCTTTTTATTTATTCAACTTATCGCATGAGAATGATGTGGCCTAATTTCAGATTTATAGGAAAGGGGTGTATATATAATTCTTGTGTTTGTTCTAATGATTTTTCTTCTACAATTTGCATTTTTTTTTGCAAGTTTACAATTTATCTCAGTTGCCACAAGGAAGTTCCATGTATGAAGCTACATGCTATTTATTACGTCAAAAATTGAATATACCTACATGTGGGTCTTTTCATAGAATCATTTAATCGATCACAGAGGTTACTTGATTAAGTTTTAAATGTCCAAGTACAACTAACTCCTGTATTTTGCAGTTATCTTCTATCATATACTTTGCTATATCATTATGGGTATGTTTTTCTAAGGAGTATCGAATTTCTCACAATAAATTTTATATTCTGGACAATAATTATTTTAACATGTGTGTTATAAGGACATTCAATTGACCTTGGGCATTTTATACACCTCACTAAGGTAACAATTAGAGTGATTAAACACACTGAATCTCCTACCATCTAAGAATTGTTATCCCAATTGTTTCTCCCCTAGCAAAATTGACGGGCACGACCCTGCACAGAAGAAAATCATAAGGGACAAAATATTTTTGCTATGCTCACGAAGGCCATCGATTCTAAATGCAGGGGCAGGAAGGCTCAACAATGAGAAGTCCAAATAAGGTCAGTGAGGGAAGCCAATGATGCTAAATTGAGTCAGAGGTTCAACTAAGAAAGATTACCAGAGAAAGAGGATCAAAACCGACTTGGCCAAGGTAGGAAATTGGTGCACATCAGAATCCTATACAAAAGAAAGCAATTGGTTCATCTGTCAAAGGTCAAAACAAAAGGTGATACATCTAGCAAGATTCATCCTGCCACGTAGTCTCAATGACACACCTCCAAATTAGGTCCACATAGAGGGTCTCCAAATGTGCATGGAGCTTCCATGTTTCGAAGGTCTAACTATTGCATTAAATGGATGGAAAAGGGATCAGGCCAGCCTATTAATCGAATAAGTAAAGATGAGTTGGCGGATTCTCCACGTGCCTTTCATCGGAGAAACTTCAAAACTGAGACCCAAGGACTAGTTCCCTAAATAAGCGCGAATCTTCCACGTGTCCCAGGTTTGAAAAGGAGATATTCAGTTGATGCCTAGGGAAATGGATTTAGAGCTACATATCATCTTGGCACAATTTGTAAAGTCCTAGTGTGATGCAAAGTGGAGACTTAAAGATGATCGCAGGCTCGCCACGTAGTCAGGGTCCAATAGATAAACCAAATGGGTAGCAGGGCCCAAATCGGTTAAGTATAAAAGGACTAGTGGAATCCTCCATGTGACTCAACGACACAAATTCAAAGGCACGGCCAAAAGTGTAACCCCAAACTAGTGCTAATCCTACACATGTTAGGGTTCTTAAAGGTAGAGCCATCCGTAGAATTGGCTAAGTCTAGAAGGGCTAGTGAAATTAGAGCCGCGGGTCAGCTCAGCATAACTTAATTACACTTGTCTTGAATACTGGAGGTAGGTCCTACAAATATGCCCTCTGAAGCCTCCACGTGTTTAGGGTTAGACATATGGCCCTGTCAAACCAAAAGGTACTTAGCCAAAACACAAAGAAATAAAACAAAGTTGTTGAAGGAGCCACATGTCTCTTTGGCACTCTTTTAAGAGGTGAACCCAAAAGGTGAGTCCCCCAAACTAGCTCCAACCCACCACAAAATGGTCAGAGTTTGAAAAAGAAAGGTTGTAACATTGAAAATTTCAAGCTTTGGACAGGCCAATGTTTAGCCTCCATGTGCCTCGAATGTGAAACTTCAATAAGAGAATCCAAATTAGTCCCCCAAACATGTGCCATCTCTCCACGTGTTCAGGTCAGGCACAATGTCTCTCCCAACAGGGGGCTTAGGTAAAATTCAAAGGAAATAGAGTAGGCCCATGGATAACACCACTTGTCTATTTCAGTGAAACTTAAATATTGTAGAGGAGGGGGTGAATTACCCTGACATGCGTGGGGCCACCACGTGGATATGGGTGAATAGACTCGAGACATGAAGTACCATTGCAGCCATAAATTTTGATTAGATGCTCATAATCAAGTGGGAGGGGATATTTTAGAGAGCTCGCGCTACCTCTTACCCACATGCCACCATTAAACCCACCATTTTCGAGGCTGTCAAGTCTCCAACCTGCCACACCAAGAATGGGTTTCCTTTCTTTCCCAGGAGGGAACAACAATGGGGGCATGGGTGTTACAACGAGACCCATCATTGTGGTAGGGGAATTTAGTGCTCCTTCAGGGGTGGCTGGAACAGGGTTGGATTTTTCCCTCCTTTTCACTCTTTCATTCCTCCTATATATTATACAAGAGGGACAATTCAAAAGGGTTGGAAATTGCTTCTCTGCACCCTCCCTTCTTATGATGTCTACAAGTCCAAGCAATTTGTGGAATTTTCAAACCTCCCATTCAAGTAACATGTAATGCAAAATCTTTCCTCTCAAGGCCATTGTAGTGTAACACTGTATCAAATTTTTAGTGATAATGCAATGTCTGTCTGATAATTTTTTAACCCTCTGTTATGCTCATTGTCTCCTTTCTATCTCTCATTACAACTCCTAGTTATTTGCACATAGGGAGATTGTATTGCATTTTTTTATGGTTTGTGTTTATTTCAAAGAAAGTGTTTCAACATTCCTTTGGTGCATCACCCTTGATAGTGAGGTTTTATTTTCTTCCATCTTATTAACCTTGTCTCCTTAGTAAGTTATAGTAGGATTTAGAACGACCCTCTGCACTATCTGAACGTCTGCACCTTAATAGAGGAATAGGAGTCGGCCTTCATCTGGAGAGCTCTCTTGACTCACAAAGTCCCACATTTGAGAGATGATCCATTTGTGTAGTCACACTGAGGATCTCAAACCATCAAGTTACAAATTTCAGGTTACATTGATTTTTCTTCAAAAATTTTGGCACACCCGGTGGGACAAGAAGTTGTTATCCAAAAAATTTCCATCTAGGTAAATTTTGATAACATGCACCAGATTCTTCATTTATTAGAAAGTAGATGGATTCAATGCCAAAAATAATGTTTTTGGGGCCCTTTTGGCTTCTCTCTAACTCTCCCATCCAAGAAAAAATCCCAACGAGTTAGAAAAAATTCAAAAAAAGCAAAAAATGAAGTTCACAGGCTTGTTTTAATGCATTTAGGTCTAAAGGCTATGAGGTCATACCAGTGTACATCATACCAATTTTGCAGCTGAAATACAAAGGGATTGGAAAAGTCAGAATTTTTTGTCCTAGGTGGTCTGCGGGACAGTTGGGAAGTCAGGCGCGCGGGACGCGCAAAGGTGAAATTTCCGCAAAGGATACTCAAATCAACCGATGTGGAAGAATGTGTCTGAGAAATCCGAGATACACGGACCCAATTTTTCTGAAATACCCACAATTCAAAGGAAAATTCAAAGTTTGATCTCCTCAACTTCGAATGGCCATAACTTTTGACTCCGAGCTCTGATTTTCATAAAATTGGACTTACTGGAACAAGCATGATGTCCTCTATGCCATCACAAATCTAGATTTATTATTTTTAATGAGGGTAGACATATTTAAATAAAATAAACATATTCGGCTCCAGTTAGTTAATGCTCATTCCCGTCAAATGATAGAAAACACCTACCAGACCCAAAATAGCTGCTCACACTCAGAAGGGTCATAACTTTTACATTTCTCAACAAAATCACACAAAATTGGTACCATTGGAATTTTGGCTTCGAGCTCCAACGTACACCAATCAAGAAATTCTGGCAATTTGATGAAAAATTGATGGGGATTTTCCATAAAACATGGCCGTGTTCAGAATAATGTTTTATTTGGTAGTTGGAAGTGCAATTAAGAGGCATGGTCATCATTATTTCTCTGTTACAGCACCTGAGACAGTATGAAGAGTCTTTTGCAAGTAACATACAATCATTTCACTCCATTTAGTGCCTCTTACAAGTGGTTGAAGGACAGATTTCGGGATTTCCATTTTCCCCTTCTCTCTCTCTTCTCATTTTCCTATAAATTGGAGTGTTGGGCTCATTAAAAAGGAGGTATTTTTTGTTGTAGCAAAGCTCTGTCAAAATTGCTTTGTGAAGCCAATGTGTTGCAGGCCCTTGTAGTGGACTCCTTGCATGGTGATCTAGGCCCTTATCTTGTAATAGATTGAATTATGCATATCATGAAGCAATAAAATACAAGTTTGTGGATGCATCTTCCCCTGCTGTGTTTGTTTGCACTCTTCTTGCCCTTTCAACCTTCATTACAAGGATATTGTGTCTATTTTTATGCTCTTGCAGGGATCCATTATCATTGTGTATGTTGGAATATTGTTGTGAATACATTTTTCTAGATTGTGGAGAACTGTTATCACCCCTTCTAGTGTGCACCTTGCTTCTGTATCTCACGCATTGGAAGACTACTCTCACACCCCTCCTTTTCTGGTGTATCACCACTTTAGTGTAGGCTTTCATTTTCATGCATTCTCTCTCCTTAGTCCCTTGGAAAGTTAGATTAGGACTAGATAGTCTTACTTGCATTAGAGTAGATTGTGGCAGGTAGTTTAGGAGCAAGAACCAACTTTCTCTGGAGGTATATGTCAAGTAGCAAGTCCCACAACTTGGATATAGTACCCATGTTATCCAATCACACCGTGAGTATCAAGTACATGCACTTGTGTAAACATAAGGGTGCTGTGAATTAGGTGATAACCAGATATACCAAGAGTTCATAGCAACTGACGGAATTGAAAAAGAGCGAACGGTTTGCGTTTGGCGGCTAGTTCTCCGAGGGCCACTGGTCATAGTTCACCCAGTTGTAAAATGACAAAAGTTAGCTCGAGTGGCCTAGAAACCCGTGTCCATAACTAACGTTCGATGGATGAAGCACACAATGAGACATCTTCCTACTAGTTCCCCTATATAAGGAGAATTCATCAGAGTCGACGGGACTTTAGAACTAGTAAATCATTTTCAACGGCGTCAAGTTTTCTGGAGCGACAAGATGAAATTGGTCCAGTTTGACCTCGTCAAACTGCGACCGGAGGCCTACAAAATGGCTTCGCCAAACTATCCCGAAAAGTGCTCTTTCCTATACTGAATGTTCCATGCATTTGTCTAGTATAAACGCTAGAGGTTTGTGAAGACGGGAACATGATTTCTCTTTCTAGGTTTCAAATGGTGGTCCAAAATGAAAGCCAACTTTCTAGTTTTAACAACTTTCTACTATTGTAAACTGGTGTAACAGGGCTCCTATAAGAGCGTAAAAAGGATGTCATATGATCGTTTTGGGTCAAACCAAAAATCAAGGCGACTCCTTATATACCAAGGTACACGAATGAAACTTCACATCTCGTTTCCAGAGTTGCGAAGGAGAGACTTGGTGAGTCTCTGAAAATTGCAAAATTTAACTATTTAAAAACCAAGAAGAAGGTCAACTTTATCATTGGGGAGTCAAATTTGTCTGGTCGATAGAACGATATTGGAGCGGTCAAGAAGGGTAAGAGTTTTCTAGATGAATCATCTCGAAGTGAGGGTGATAGTTCATGGTTTAAAGTAGGAGCAGTTATAATAACATTCGAGAGTTACGACATGACACTTTATTGTTTTGCAACGAGTTGAAGGGACATTTAAATGTATTAAAAGTCCTAATGATTTAAAATTCTATTTAATTGCAAAAGAGAACTAAAACACGAGAATTATGAGAGGTAAGGGAAGAAGAACCATGCCTGGAAACGATGAGCGAAACGATACAAGGGCCTCCAAGCAGTTTACACTCGCGATCCTCGTCGAGACCACCATTGTTGCCACATGATGCCAAGTAGTCACGTGCAAACCAAGCCATTCGTTGTGCACCCATGTCTCATCCAAACAGAACCATTTTGGGGATGTTTTCAAGAAGTTATCCCAATCCAAGAGACTGATTATTTTCTATGTCAAAAAAATTCACAACGCCTTTTCAACACTGTCCATTTTTTCCAGTGCATACTTAAATGACTCGTGGAAATCATTTCAAAAACAATGATGAGGAAGCATTACTTGTGCATGGCATTCTCACATAACAGTTGCAAACGCCTTTTTCCACAACCCATTTCATTTTTACATATCCTGCTATGATATTGCAGTCCGGGAGACCACCTCTCTTTCAGGTATTTTAGTCAACTAGTTCACATGCATTGTGTATGCCTTCACATTTTGCATACATGTCAATCTAGGCACCTGACAAGACATTTAAAAAAACCACTATTATCATTCCATGATGCTTTGATGGTTGTCCATGCGCTAGTCCTAACAGCTCCCATTTTGACAAATGCTTGGACAGGTCAACTGGGACATAGGTTGTTGGAGGGTCTGACTTCCAACCATTGTTTCCAAATTCGTATTTTGCTTGGAAAGTTTCCAAGGCCTTTTCAACAAAACCATTTTGTTCATAGCCTATCATCAAGGCATCTCCATGAAACTCGCATTTCTTTGACTCATTTAGAAAGATCCAGTTCAAATGGCTTCCATACATTCCTCATTTTGCAAATGTGATTTGCCTAGGGCACTGTGCAACACTATTTACATTTGACAATTTTCTTTATATTGTATTTTTGACTTAACGATGAAAGAAGTGCTACGCAGGACACTGGCGCTACTTATTTCTGGAAGATATAATTGGCTCACGCGACACAGGTCTCATGGAGCCAATTTGTTGGCAAACGAAAACAACTGATTTGAGTTGACTCCAGACTTCTGTGAAGCCATACGGCCTAATTTGGATGAGTCTGCACTCATCTTAAGACCAAACCATACTATCTATTCCAATAGCCATTTGTTTCCTACGAGCAGCTGGGGTGTGATGCCGCATTCTATGACATACAGAGGGTAATGGAGGCTGCCTTTGTGTGAATTCGAAGCGAAGGATTCTGATGGTTTTCAAGGCCGTTTATGCTTTGACAGAAGTCAACGGGGTCTACTTGCCTGTATGTTTCTAGAAATTTGCACTGGTAAAAAGCTAGCGCGGGCTTTACCAAAGCCTTCCATATGAAGACATCTGCAGAAGCTTTCTTTATCAGAAACAAAGAATGTGCTCAAAGCCTGGATTTCCCGAGTCCGCACAAAAAACGGCGACTCTTTGCATTGAAAAGGTCTCGGATTTCTTTTAAATAATTGGATTTTTGTCCATTTTCTCTATTATTCTTATTATTATTATCCTGCCGGATTTTTCAGCTGTATTACGAATTAAGGGAGGCAAACCCTCTCCACGCCTCCTTCAAATCCGCTAACTCGAGGGTGTCCAAAACCAGGTCTGAAGCTCTCCTTCTATGGCGACTATTATTCTCTCCAACTGCTCAACCAAGGAAGATGAAATTCAATCCCTAATGAAGCCCGGAGCCCTAAATTTGACACCAAGGAGAACATCACAGCTTTTTCATTTATTTATTTTTAATTCCAAGTAATTTATTTACTTATTTTATTTATTATTATTATTAATCTTATATATACCCAATACTGTTGGAGGAGAACGACAGGGAAGGAGTCGATGAGTTGTTGGTAAAACCGAGAACACCGCATTGCATGCCCACAATAAAATTGTAAAGCTCTTAGAGACCAGGATTGCTAATATTTGAATTTAGTTGTTAATTATTTAACAAAATTAACATATATAATTTATTAGATACAACATAATATTTTGAATTCCCCTCCGTCATATTTCCATATCTTAAGAATACAAGCTCAACTATGAGTAGATATCGCAAATACTCTTTTCCAGATCTGGTAGAGTCCATTCCCATATCATAGGATAATCGAATAGGTTTTTCTATTTAAATTTAATAAATGTGTTTATGAGGAGGGATGAAATTGAATTGGTTTGATCTTCAACATATCAAGGAATTCGCATTGATATATCAAAATCTAGATAAGTTTGGAAGAATCCTTTTTCATTTATAGCGGGGCCAAATAGTCAGCATCACCATTCAAAACCATCTCTTGTATGATTCACACCTGCTCAAACCAATTATTATTTCAAATATACACACAACATATTACGTAGAGTTTGACCTAAGTAATGATTATAGTCAATTAATTAATTTTGGAAACCAGCGAAACTTTAACACAGAGCTAAAATAGTCAAACAAAAGCATTCATGGATCCTAATTTCACTCCATACACCTATTTGAGCATCTTGCAAGCACCAACAGTGCTTGGGGCCCATCTATGCACACTGAAAGAGACAATGCCTCTAAATTAAGAGCAATAATTCAATTCATTAGGCGGATTATTTAAAGAAACATGGCAAAACAATATATTTAAAATAGATATGAATACAATTGAGCAAGCCGAAGTCACTCTCTCATATTGAGTTTGGTTATGAGTTTCCACAGCTCAATAATTAATTTATATTATTATAATTTTATAACTTGATACCCCATATTAAATTAAATAAATAAAAGATCCTAAACCTAACCCTAAAAGCCAATGGATTTGGTTTATTTGCTAAAAGTTCTTTTTTTTTCTTTTTATTGTCTTTAGTTTTGATATGGATTTTGTTTGGTGGTAGGTAGGCAGGGGTGGCAACCATAGTGGGAGTAATGGAGGGATAAGGGAGAAGACATAGTGAAAATGGTGGGGCCACCATGGAGGATGGAGTAGTTGGAGAGGAGGTGGCACGATTCGTGGCTGTAGGGCGGCTGAGAATGGAGGCGCTAAGTGCATGGCATGGGGTTGAGCCTCTCAAAAAAAATATGTTTTTGTTTCTAATTTTTGAAGGAAAATAGTTGTCTACGTAGCCGCAAAGGGAGCGAATAATGGCAATCGCGAGTGGTGGTAAAAGTTTATGGTGGCTGAGGTAGGGAAGGTTTAGTGGGTTGACCAGGTGTAGGAAGAAAAGGAGGTTTGCAGCCATGATGGTTGATGGCCCCAACCATTATTTTTAATTCTTTTTTTTGATGTCGGCCCAAAAAATGAACCACTCACGCCATTAGAGCCCTGGTTACTACTGTAGGAATGTCTCTCAATGTAATTACAACTAAAACAATATTGTACAATATCTAAAGTCATAGATCAAACATGTTAAAGATTTGAAAAGGGAAAGAAAGACTATTATTTCACGATGACTCATAATACACAAATGGGTATACAAGTAGAACTTGAGTTTCCCTTCATAATTATGTGATTATAACACCTATAACATATGAAAACATTATAAGTAATTAAATGATAGACCAAATTCCCAAGATAAATGTTACATGCATTTTTTAAACTTAGATGCTTTGTTCATACATATTTCCTATAGTAGTATTTCTATTGCTAAAATGAGACAAGTATAAATTATTAGATTAATCAAAATAGAAGATTAATAGAAAATATCTAAATATAATCATCACACATCATAACGTCTCATGTTGTTAATAATTTCTATTGAGTTGTCAAGCTATTTTTACAATTGCAGGAAATGCAGTAATTTTGTGAGAAAACTATTATAAACTCTAAAGAATTGTACTATAAATATCGAAGCTAACAAAAAATAACAAAATCGTAGTTTATCAAGAAATTTCTTATGTTTATCATTATATGTAGCATACTTATAAGCATTCAAGTATCGTCCTTCATCCCAATGAACAACATGCATATAGTAAATTGTACATTGATAAATCATATAATCCAAGATAAATATCTACTAACATGTTACGCTTTGTTTAATTGGTGGAATTTTATACAACACAATTGTTATATAATATTCATTACATGCTAGGGGATAAGTTGATATTCAAGAAAAGATTTTTTATTTTTTTGAAAAATTTCGACTTTAGAATACCCACTTTAAGTGAAGTTATTTTGAATTGTATTTTCTCTTCCAATCTAGTAATTATGTCCATCAACCATGAACGTTTTTTGCATTGTTAAAAAATACACTACATAACGCTTTGTTGATGAGAAAGTGTTCATTGTAGAGAAATTTTATATTAAATCCACCTATGGTTCGTAAACATTTTTTAAGCATCAAGGTTTCTTAATGAAAATCTTTCAATCGAGCATTCTACTTCTTCTCGCAAACACCATGTGTCAATAAATCATATCAAGGATTAAGGATAGGCCTCCAGCTAGAAAAAATGAGTGTGACATCATTGCAAGAAAGTATAAATCCTAAAAATCATCAATGTAAAAAGCAATATCAATATGGTATCCCTAATCCATAACAAAGTTGATTATGGAATTAACACTCCACCACTTTAGATAACTAGTCAGCACAATAAGTTGTAATGTGCGCAGATTTAATCCTAACTATGTGGAAAGATGTTTCTTCACACTACCACATGATTCAACCTCCAAATCAAAACCAATAATTGTATTAATTGAGAACACTTCCAAACTATCACAAAAGTTAGGATGGAACATGTCTACTAGATCAAGACATCGGTAAATACTCTAACCTTTAAAAACACCTAAAGCACTCCATTTATCCTTTGAAATTGATCCTTATGGAAAATACAAAAGAGTGAGAATTATGCTATTGAATTTGAAGGGTCACACCTTTATTAATTCCAAGTATCCTTATTTAACAATTTATATGCATTAATGGTATCTATGTCCCTACACTTCCTAGAATAAAAACATTGAAATGTACTTCCTCTTTTATCCATCTCTTACCTTCATATTCAAATTTTAAGAACTTACAAAAGATGAGTTATCAAACCAAATACATACATTTGATTAGAGATATCTCAAAAGATTCTTATGTAGCCTATACAATGCACATGAGATTTGGTCTAGTTACATGCTAGTTCTACCTTATATGTACTTTAGTAAAGATGGACTGTGTTCTAGTGTACCATGGACTAAAAATATCAAATATTTGATGTGTACACATATTCTATTCCTAAGAAATTACATAAATATTGTTTTAAAAATAAACCTTAGGGATCAATAACTAGTATTTGAGTGACAACCTTATGACATGAACAATATGAAGTGAAGCTTCCATCTTAGAAGACATGTCTCAAAAAATGTGGTCCACGAGGAGGAAAACATAACCATATTTACAAGGAGTAAAATGGAAATGCCACCAAAATTTTAGTTTCAGAATAATCTTGTATGCGACCAAAATTTCAATTTAGAAGAAACCAAATTAAATATGAATAATAAAAAAATAAAGTTGAATAAATAGTATGATAATCGTATTATCATAACAAATACTTCAGGTTACATGTTCAAATGGAAAGAATAATAGTTTGAACACTATAGAAAACATTGTACAAGTCAACACTAGTTTCAACCTATAATAAATGCTCAAAGTTTTTAAAAAAATACTTCTTCCCTTGTCTATTTTCCATTTCAACTAAGAACATCATGTCCATAAAGTTCAAGAATCTTATTATCAAAATACACACATTAAAAATATTTATAAAATAACTATTATTTTTAGGCACTCAAATTCGGCACTCTATCCTTTGAAAATGTTGATCTGTACATTGCACACTTTTGTGTACAAATGCACTCTCCTCACTCTTTCTTAACACACCATGATAGTACTTCATATACTATCTTATCATTACACACATCTCTATCATTTGAAATTTAATTTTACAAAAATACTTCTAGAAACATAAAATCTTAGGCCCATAAATTCAAAATGCATTTTATCTCTCTTGGTCAAAACAGTTAGTTTTTGTCAGGTTGTGAGAACCCATATATTAATCCTACATTATGGTTTTGGACTAAAATGTGCGTTAATTATTTTAAATATATCATCTTCATATGAAAAACTACACCGATCAGGCCAGCCTTTGATGTCATAACACCCTTCATAATAATATAAAAAAATAAAATCATACCTCATTTTAGGACGTGCAACTTTATGAAAGCTTCATGTAAAAGATGGCAATTAATTGAATCAAAGATCCCTAAAAAAATAACTAATAAAAATACATTAGGGAAGCACTGTCTACTAGTATAATTTCTCTTTCGATATTTAGGATTATCCATTTTCATAATACAAGTAAGCATATGGATCCTTACAAAGTATTAAAGCAAGTGTAAATATCAAGTGATGCATTATCAAAGCATGGTTGCAAAGTTATAATTTCACTACAGTAGATAACAGTTACTAGGAGAATGATGTGTGGTTTGAGGCCTTTTCAGAGTACTATATACATTGGTGGTTGATAGGGGTGACGAAAACCCAAGTAAATTCATTTTACAGGGACTCATCCTTACACTATAAGGGTTTGAGGGTTAAATTAGAGATTGCAGATTCATTCTAAAGGTGATAAAAGAATACCAAAAACAAATGATACATATTTCGACGAATTTGAAGCACTCAGGAATTTTTAAACCCATATTTTAAGAAATTCCAAGACTATAAAGAAGATTCAAGAATGTATAGACACTTTAGATCGAGATCAGTTTCATGTTATATATTCATAGATCAATCATTTCTAGTTCAAAATCTACTTATTTCTACACTTAGATCACCTAGACTCCTCCAGATCCACAAAAAAAAATCCTAAATGTGCTCTCTTATGTTTTGAAATTTTCTAGATTACTCATCTATTTCGAAATCATTATTCAGTTTTGTATAGTTAATATTTGAAGTTAATTAAATTAGAATAATCCACAAAAATAGTATTCATCCCTTTTATGCATGTTAAATAAGAAACATCCTAAATCAAAAAGGGTGAAATACGTGGGTTTATATCTGCAATCCATATTTTAATGTGAACCATTATTTATTATTGTATCTACATTGTTAATTACTGAAAGAGAGAAGCATAACCCTAATCATATGCACCTTTAACTCTTCTTTTGTAGGTGCAGAAAACAAAAGGATAAACCATGAAAACAAAGTTTACAACTCCCCACAAAAGCTAACATCACATTAAAGAAGTTTTATATTTTGGAGAAGGCCAGCCCACCACTTTTCCTATCCTTATCCCCTTGTCACATGGTGTTTATCTATAGTCATTACCAGCCCAAATAGGCTTAACTTGATAAGCATGATTTTTTTCTATGGAATAGGAATAAGTGATGAAATTTGTAGGAGTAAACACCTTCCAAAATCCATAATTACTTTTGGAAATTTCATTTTAGGTAATTTAATTAAAGTGTGTACTTTTTTGATATCTTCATACTGGTGGTACTCACATTTCATTGTTCATCCTATTTTAGACAATGTTCAGAATTAAATAAATGTATTCACAATAATAATAAATTTCAATGTCTTGTTGTAATTTAATAAAAAACATAGAGATTCACTAGTTCAATTTGGGGGTTTCATCATAAAATTTTGATATTAAATATTTTAATCACTCTATGTTATTACTATGAACATGAAAACTATTCATCCTAGAAATACGATATGCATGATCATTGCATATTTCATTTTCTAATGACCTATGATCTTAGACTTGGTCATGAGCCTAATGATTATAAGAAGAGAATTAATTAGTTACATAAAAGTGAAATTTTTTGTGGAATAATATATCGGGAACTATTCCTAAGGATCTTCAACATCATCTTGTGTATATGGAGCCCCCTTTCACTACTTGGATTTTTATCTCGCAATTGTATGGAGAACATGATTATATATCTTAATCTGAAGGATCCCTAAATAATGAAGTAACCATTCATAATTTAAGTAAGATAGCTTATACTTCTATCGATCCTCCTATTTATGACACAACATCTAAAGTTCATGACAACTATATCATACTTGGTATTACTTAAGACCTTTTGAGTTTCTTCTTTGAGTGCTTACAATGATTCTTTTTAACATGAATCATGAATTCCTCCAATAATTGTTACTAATTTAGATTTCAAATTTTATTTTTCATTACAGTCTTGTGATTCTTAATAGCAGGATAATAACATTCACCTGGTACGTTCTTCTACTTTATATTTTAGATTTTCTTCTTTATGGGATCATAGTTATTATTGTATAACATGATTCATATATGTCAAATTATGATAGTCACCTCATTGGGAAGTCATAACTAATAAAGATAAAAAAATTGTTTGTAAATTAAAATAATCTTCAGTCTAAACCAAACCATTAAAAACAACTATACAATCTTTAAATGCATGCTTCCATCATGTGTTATATTTCATTAGATTTCACTATTGCATATATTAGAGCTTCAAGTGAATCTCTACAATAACGATATTTTTGTCTATATTATCCATTTGGTGAGGATTTTTTCTTACCAAATCATTTCCTTTTTTAGACTCAAACCTTTCAGATTTTGATAACAAGAATGAAGATATTTTCACCCTCATTGATGTAAAATATGATATAGTTTCTTCTTCTGCTTAATTCGGTGTATTTTATCTGCTACTTCATGCTTACACGATGAAAATGTTTCCACTTCTTAATTTCCTACAACATTGTCAACATTCATGTTGACACATGATTGTAGGAGTATTAGTTGTTCTTTATTTAATTCTCATATGAATATTGAGAGGCACTCTGATTATTTTGACATGTGGAATAATCATCACCTTAGTTTAGCATTGGCTCGATTGAGCAACATTTAGAGATACTCTTTACCTCATCCTTCTATTCATATGTATTTAAATACAACATCTAACATACCATTAATGGGATTGAATTATTCATCCATTCCTTTACTGAATAAAGGAAGCTTCATTTTCTTTATCTATTAGTAGTTTAATAAGCTTCATATTCTAGGGGGATGATTAGTCCTCTCTAGTTCTCTTATTTATCTCTATTTCTGGGGTAGGTTTCTATATGATTTTTTACGCCTTATCTATTGAGAGATCCAGTTTTTATTTTCTTCTATTTTATCTCTTTTCTGGAGGATTTTTTTCCTATGGTTTTTATTATTTTCATGTACTAGTGGGTACCTCAAGTCAGTCTTTTATTTTAGGACCCATTTATTCTACCCACCTAAGTTTAACTCATAATGAGGTTTTTAGTGTAATTTTTATTATATTGTGTGGTTCCTCCTACACATATAATTATATTTGTTAGGTTTCATCAAGATAAATGGGAGTTACACTTATCTACATGTTTAGGTGGAAGTTACCTTTCCCCACTTCTTATCAATATATCTCCTACAAAGCTAATTTTTCAAGCATTCTAAAAACAAATATCTTAATTAGACCATGCTTTATTCTTCTGTATCCTAACACTAAGGTTTTCATACTCTATTTTAGATTCATATTTTCATCAATGCATGAATTTGGCCCACATTCTCGTAGGAAAGGATGATCTAACTTGTGAATTGTATAAAACCTTTTGCAAGTGGTTGATAAAGACGTTATTCATGTATATCTTAAACAGACTTTTTAACATCTAATTTTCTTTCACATTTTACTAACTAGTGTCATGTATAATTCAATCAAAAATAACCAAGTAATCTAAATATTATCTAAAATTAGATTCTTATCATCTTTCTCAATGTTTCTTTTGAAATCATTTCCAAAAGGCCTTGGGGTTACACATTCAACACCTTCATCTCTGAAATCATTATGAAAAACAAAAAAGGGTTACAAATTTGATATATGCTAGATAATATTATTTTCATTTAGAAAGGTATGGATTGATGGTCCCACCAATGCCAACAACAAACCGTTTTTCAAATGATTTAGAGAAAAAGTATGAAAGGATCGAATGGTAATTTTTATATCAATTTTCAAAGAAAATAATTTTGGGAAGGCATTTCTCCACTCAGAGACAGTGTTATTGGTATAAAATAGAAAATTTAAAAATATTTATTCAATTCAATAAGATTTCCCTCTTATATGTGTATTGTATACTTTAGATATTGTAGTGCCCACTTCCCTTTGACACCTTTTGATACTAATCATGATACTGCTGATTATATTATGGACATGATTATGGACTTTATTATAGTACGATGATAGATGTAGATCATGGATTATTGTTGGCTTGATTCAGTTATGATGCATGATGATTATTAGAGGAATTTTGGATGTTGATGATGGTATACTATTTGACATGGTTATATTATGGATGTATGTTATACATTTCCAAAATAATAAAATTGACCACAAAAATGCAACTAGGGCCATTAGTTATATTAAAAAATATTATATCATGATTATTGTTATCACCGAATCACAGCACCCCTGTGTTTGTACAAGTGCATATACTTGAACTCACGGTGTGATTGGATAACATGGGTACTATCTCCAAGTTGTGGGACTTGCTACTTGAGATAGACCTCCAGAGAAAGTTGGTTCTTGCTCCTAAACTACCTGCCACAATCTACTCTAATGCAGGATAAACTAACTGTTCTAATCTAAATTTCCAAGGGACCAGGGAGAGAGAATGCATAAAATGAAAGCCTACACTAAAGCGGTGATACACCAGAAAAGGAGGGTGTGAGAGTAGTCTCCAAATGTGTGAAATACAGAAGCAAAGTGCACACTAGAAGGGGTGATGACAGTTCTCCATAATCTAGCAAAATGCATTCAAAACAATATTTCAAGCATACACAATGATAATGAATCCCTGCAAGAACATAATAATAGACACAATATTCTTATAAAAGATTAAAGGGCAAGAAGAATGCAAGAAAACACAGCAGGGGAAGATACATCCACAAACTTGTATTTTATTGCTTCATTGATATGCACAGTTCAGTCTATTACAAGATAAGGGCCTGGATCACCATGCGAGGAGTCCACTACAAGGGCCTGCAACACATTGGCTTCACAAAGTAATTTTGGTAGATCTTTTCTACCCAAAAACTCTCTCCTTTACAATGAGCCCAACACTCCAATTTATAGAAAAAATGAGAAGGAGAAGAGAGGGGAAAATGGAAATCCCGAAATCTGTCCTTCAACCACTTGTAAGAGGCATTAAATTGAGTAAAATGATTATATATTACTTGCAAAAGGCTCCCCATACTGTCCCATGTGCTGCAGCAGAGAAAGAATGATGACCATGCCTCTTAATTGCACTCCCAGCTACCAAATAAAACACTGTTATGAACCCGGCCACATTTTCTTAAAAATATCAATCAATTTCTCATCAAATTCTAGAATTTCTTGATTTCTGTGCATCGGTATCGGAACCACGATTCCAATGGTACCAATTTTGTGTGATTTTGTTGAGAAATGCAAAAGTTATGGCCTTCTGAGTGAGGGCAGCTATTTTGGGTCTGGCAGGCGTTTTCTGTCATTTGACGGGAATGAGCATTTGACTGACTGGAGCTGAATATTTTTCTTTTATTTAAATATATATACCCTCGTTAAAATTAATAAATCCATTTTTTGTGGCATTCGTGCTCATTCGCTCTGAAAGTCCAATTTTGTGAAAATCGGAGCTCGGAGTCAAAAGTTATGGCCGTTATGAAGTTCCATGGGGTTCAAATGTTGACTTTTCTTTCTGCCTTTGGCCGGTTTCGGGATTTTCAATCCCATATCCCTTTGTCGTACTTGGCCCAGGCTGAAAGTTTCCCATTTCTCCACCATTGCCGGTTTGGGATTTTCGCGGCCCAGATGTCCCATTTGCCCGGGCCGTTTGGGACAAATTTTCCTGATTCGCCCAGTTCAGCCGGTTCGCGTACTTTTGTCCCGCATGTCCCACTGAAAATTCCTCATTTCGGCCGATTTCAGGCCGGTTCAGCGTCCTTTCGCGTACCCAATATCCCAACTGTCCTGCAGACTACCTGACCTTTCCGTTTAATTGCCCAGATGTAACTGATTTCCTTTGTTAGTCAATTTTTTCCACTTTTCGGCCTGTTCGGATTTCCGCGTCCCGCGTTTGTCCCTTTTCCCACATGTCCCAGATGCTGCGCAGACCGCCTAGCGGCCTTTCACCCGGTTCGCGTCCCAGATGTCCCTTGAACTGTCCCGACTATTGCGAGGACTAGGACTTAGCCATTTTTCATGATTTTTTCTGGCCCGAGCTTGTTTTTGCAATTTTTTTACATTTTCTAAGAACTTGAATCTCTTCCCTTAGATAAGGGAGCTAGAGAAGAGCAAAAGGGGACCCCCAAAACATGATTTTTGGGCCTCGAACCAATTGTAAAAAGAAACTATGTATGTTATCCAAATTTACCTCAAGGGGTGAATTCAGGATAACAAACACTACCTAAATCAAATGAAATTCATATACTCATACATGATTTTCAAACTACCGGATGTTCTGATATGAGACTGGTGAAGGAGGTATTTTTTTTTGCATCCTTCAAAATATCACAAAAACATCTAGGGGCATGCTGCCAACCACATTGAAATTTGATATGATGAATTCAACAAGGTCAGACATGGCAACCAAATTTCATCCATAAGGAATTTTTATTAGGGATTTTACATGACACTTGCCTTTGAATGTGATCAAAATTTAGACTTCATGACATATTTACTAAAACTGGACTTCAATTTTTTATGTTGTAAGTGTTTATGACTGTGATGCACTTATTTACACTTTTCACTATTGAACAAAAATTGTGTACAATAATGTGAGTAATCACTTGTTAAAATACACAAATTACCATTAAAGTGGGATAAAGAGAGTTTATAGATTGATCTTTAGAAATTAAACAGAAAAATTGGAGGTGTTTGTTGGGCTTGGACAGTGGTCATGCATATGTGTAAGTCTCTATTTTGGTGTATGAAACACTCCACCTAGGAAACTTAAATTTTTAATTTGTCCTTGGAGGCTCGCTTTTGGAGGCTTGTGGGACAATGTTAAACTTGTCCCATACCTCTTAAATTTATTTACCAACCATACCTATGGTTGGAGAGTTGAAATTTAGACTTCATTATGCATTTTGTAAGTCAAGTTGTAAGTTTTAATTGCACTTTCTTACATTTTTTAATTTCAGTCCTTTGGGGTGTGGGCTTGTTTTGGAGTGTGTAAGTAAATTGTCATATTATTCACCCACCTATTTATTATGCATTGGAGAATGAAGTTGAAATTTGTTGTTGGGGTTGAGGATGTGTGAAGTGGCATCCTACATGGATCCACCTCATCCTCTTCTCTTCCCTCTTCTATAAAATTTGAAAATTCCTTATCTTGTTTTGGGTTGCTTCAACTTTTGGATGCTTCATTTTGGGTGAATTATCTTGTCAAAGGATTGAGAGTCTTGAAATTTGGAGGACATTTTTACAAAGATTATTTTGAATGCTTGTGCTTGGTTGATTTAGACTTTTGCATTGGAGATAGTCTTACAATGTTTGGAACTTGGAACAACTCCACCATGGAGAGGTAAGAAATTGGCTCTTGAAATGCTCTTTTTCCTATTTATCTCCAAATGTGAAATATGTGAATTTTTGTTTTTCAATAATTTGTCTCAACTGTTGGGTAGATGGCCTAGGAATGGTGTAGGAGAATACTATGGGGTATTTTTTAGAGGCATAAGTGTTTTAGGGAGGTATAAGTATGGAGGGAGTTTGGATTTGGGTTCCACCTTGCAAAGAAATAGCTTGCATTTATTTACTCGTTATGGGGTGCCATAAGAGGTTGGGGAGGCATAATAAAATGTGAGGAATAAGGGGTACTTGAGGAGGCATAAGGTGCATGTCAGGGTTTTGAAGATACTATATTTTGGTGCATTTGTTCTCAGGTGGTGATACCCATTTCCCCTTTGGAGGCATAAGCAGCATGTCCCCCATAGTTCTTACTCCTTTGGCTTACATGATGAAGCCTGAGTTTTGTTTGTTATGTTTTAATGTAGTTGCAAACTACATTCTATTTTGGACTGTATTTTTTAATGTGAAATGATGTCTTATGTGTTTGTGGAAGCCTTTGTTGCCATGAGTTGAAACACATCTTCTTTCTTGCATTGTGGTTGGGGCTCAGGGGCCAATGAAGAAGGAGGCTTCTCCTTTTCATTGGATGTCTTGGTTGGGTGGAAAGCATTTCCTTTCCCCTGCCTTTGTTGTGATCAAATTGAAAAATGAGGATCTTCATGTTGTTGTTTTAGAGCAACTAAAAAGACAATTTGACAGTCCCTTGTAAAAATTTATTGTAACCTTTCCCACTTGAAGTGGATTACCTTGTACATATTATTACATATGGAAAGATGTTCTGTATTGGCTATGAAAGTTATAATTTGAAATGTGAAAGAGATATACTCTTTTTTTCTACTTTTGAACATGAATGTGAAAGGCAAATTAAGCTCCAGTTTATCAATATTTGAGGAATGAAAGAAGGAAGTTAGCTAAATATATTTTTTCTGAATCGGCGATAAAGGATTTTATTATGGGAAAATGAAATTATTATATGTTCCGCATTGGCCAACCTATGATTAAATTGTTTACAAAATCTCTATTTTGAAATCAACTTGAAAAGTAGAATACGTATGAAGAAATGTCATAATATCACCTTCTTTTGAAATGTATGATTTGAAAGGGCCAAAATTATATTTTGGCTTTTGAACACTTTGATTTAATCAAACTTAGTATGTTTAGATTAGGATTGGAATGAATTCATACTTTAAAGTTGGTAAATGTAAATAAATCTATTAGAAAATTTGATCTCTGTTAGTATTTTCAAACTGGCAATTATTAATAAAATGAACAGTATCAAATACTGCAACATTGAAAAAATAAAATGAAATAAAATTGAATTAAAGTAGGTCAAAATGATAAAATTAAACTAAAACACTTAAAACCTAAATATTTTTATAAAACCTTTCAAAATCGGGCTAAAAGACAAATTACAGACTCATTGTTGTAATAAAATTGATAAATTTGAATTGGGTTCAATCATGTTTAAATTAACCCATGGAATCTATCCTAAAAATATGCACCAAGTAAAAATCCTCCATGTTCTATTTTGGCATGTTGAGTAAAAAACATATCAAATTTGAACAAATTTTTAAGTTAAAAGTTACCAGTTCACTTTTTGTGTGTGACAAAATAATGTTTTCTTGAATTGACCCCTTAAACTTTATCAAAATTAAATTAATGATTCATGTACAAAGAGGACATTCGAGAGCTTTCCAGAAAGTCTTTTTTTGCCAAAACCAAGCTCCTAATCCAAAGTTATGGCCTTCTGAAGTTTTTCACTTCATTTTGGCTTCAAAATCTTCTAACTATCAATTTAATTATTAAAATATTCCTTAGCAGTCCCACGGGATGCGAAATATTGAATTGAGCACTTTTTGCCTTAAAAAAGGGCTTTTTTCATGAAGTTTCTTGCCATCGCGTTGGCCCAAAATGATCTTTTTTGTCAAAAATAATCTAAGTTCAAAAAATAAATTTTGGAAAAAAATTCTCTGTGGCCCCGCTTTTCCTTGGTAAGCATTTCCATGGGCATGCGGTCCACTTAACTTAACCTTTCTAAATTTTGGCAAAAAATTCCTACTTTTCTCTATGGCCCCACGTCCTTGCCCATGCATTAGAAAATCATTTCCATGGGTGTGCGGGCATGTTTCTCAACTTAAAAGTTTTTAATTTTTTTGAAAAAATTTCTAAAGTTTCCTTGCCACCCCGCAACCAATGATTAGCTGACCAATGGTTGAGGAGGACATGACACAAAAAAAATGGCAACCCCAGGCAACCAATGGAGGTGACACATGGTCCTTAGGTGTGGGCGGACGCGGAGCATTTTAAACCTTTGAATCTTTTTCTCTTAAAAAATGTTTCTAAAAGTCTCTCCAATGGCTGCCACTGACAACCCATGAGCCAATCAACCTGACACATGGCATCATCCGGCTTTGGCCTGAGGCACATGTTATGTTTTAACCTTTGCCCTTTTTAGCACGAACGTATTAAATTCTTTAGTTTCTCTGCAAGTCTATTTTCCCCGCATGAATCTGTGCTTGACACGTGGCCTTGGGCATCGGCAGAGTCTTTTTGATCCCTTAACGCTTTTCAAAAAAAAAATCTTAGATTCTTCCCACCAGTGTCCCTTTGGCTTGAGGTTTTTTGACATGTATCCCTTTACGGGCTCGCGGACGTGTGAAGGTAAATTGCGCTTTTTGTCCCAAAAGGGAAAAAGTACTAAATTCCTTCCCCAATCTACTGACCCTGACTGGGAAAAAAAATTCTTCCCCACTCCATCGGTCCATTTTTCTTCTCTTGGTTGAAATTTCTCTCCGCTAGACCTACAGGCCCGAGTTAGGGAAAATTTTCCTCCCTAGGCCCGCAGGCCCACTCTTGTGAAAAATTTCACCCCAAGGCCCGCCGGCCCATAACTTGAGAAATATGAGGAGTTAGGAGGACTTATTTATATCATTGGAAAGGTGAGGAAATTTCCTATCTAATGGGAATGTCTTTAGGAAGTTTTGAATGCGTTAATTTTGAGAAAAATCAGGTTGAATCTTTTAAGCCTGAGTTCTGGAGTGGGTATAGTGAGAAATTACCCTCTCAATCTAAATGATTATTCTAACCCTAAATTTTGGACCTTGTGAATTTTAATAATTGTTCCATAATGGGAAAAGTATAAGCTATTTATTTTAATTGACCTCTAGAAACTTGTTTGTGACAATTGTTGCCTTGTAACCTGGTTGTAGACTCTTTTAAACAAAAAAAAATTATTCCATAATTTTCCTAACTAATCCTAGGTTGTTCTTGGGTCTCAAGTGGGTTGTTTTTAACGCGGGTTACAGGTAGACATATGGATGTCTTGGTTCAAGACAAAATACTCCCAAAGACTTGTTGTGTCATAAGGCATTCTAAAACCAAGTGCAGATTTTTAAATCATCATATTTAAGCATACTTGTTCAATCTTGCGAATAACACCATTAGTTTTTAGAGTCACATCCCACTTTAGTAAACATGGAAACCGACCTAAACTTTAGAAAGAGTCCTTGATGTACTTTACTATTCTTAGAAGAGTGTCAGAATGAGGTGATCTTCTTCACATGTTATGAACTTCTGATGTTACTAGTACAATTTTTTATAATAACTTCTCTTTGCCATCCTAAGATTTTACAAACTATTCAGCATAACCTAAATACTTTATGTTAAGGTATCAAACTTAGAATAGTTCCTTTGTACATGCTATCACTACCAAAGTGAGAGTAGCATCTATGTTTGACACAGTGAGTTGCAATGGATTAAAACTTCTTTATGCATTTCACCATAATGGAAGATTACATTATCTTTACCTTGACCAAGTTTGGATGTTACTATCATAGGTATTAGAGCCCTAAATTGATTATTATATGATACATATAAATCTATTTAAATTAAATTAGTATATTAGACATATGCATTAGTTGATATATTCAGGCCTTTATTAGAACTATCACAATTTCATGGACTTTCGTTCTAAAATGAATAGGATAAAATATAAACATTTTGATTGAATGCTTGTTGAGATATCCTTGTTTACCATTCCTACAAAAGCTTTAATGTGGTTGTGATCCTTAAAATGGAGCTAGTGTTGAATAGAGGAGCAATTACATTTATAAATGGCAAAAAATGGAATCCAACTTCCTAGGAAATTACTAATTTATAGTAATCCACTACATGTTTATGAAGAGCATTCCGAATCTGGAACACTAACAATATTTTTGTCACTTCAGGTCTCCTTGTTCAAAAGTGATAATGAGTTTCATTTGGTACAATAAAGAACATACATCTTTACTAATATTGTTGAGCTATAGGTAAGATTAGGATTTCCAACTCTACCAATGATTTAGATTGCATCTATGGCTGATCCACAATGAATTGGATAAAAATAGGTAACTCCAATTATGGGGCGTGTCAAAATTGTACGACATTCAGCATGGTGCCCGTTTGGAATTGCACATTAAATCATTAGCTCATTGGACCAGTTGAGAAGGCCTGATAACCACATCCCATTGATTTTGAAAAATTTCGTAGAACTAAGTCCTTTAGATGATATTGATAGTGTTGACTAGTGAAGTCGAGGGGGTAGTGCTACCTGCCTAAATTCTCCATCATGGAACAGGCAATCAACACCTCATAACTTTTATTGAAATGCAGCTAATTTGTAGCAATATTGATCTCCTTCCATGAATCATAGACATTCCACCAATAGGAAATGCATAAATAAAGAAATCAAGTTATTCATAGGTGTCATAAGTTGAGTTCCACTAGAGGTAGCCAATACCGTATTATTCAAAGGAGTCAAGGCTTGAGTCCAAGATCAGTTGAAAGGTTAGATATTGCTCATTGAAAGGTTGATCGGGATCCAATCCACAGACACGCATAGTTGATTTGTCAATACCTTGCTTCATATCTATAGAATCAGGTAGTTTTATATTGGAATATGATGTTACTTGAATATTTTGCAGAGTAATTGCCACGATATCACGTTTGATTACCATAATAACCATTTGCTACAAAAATCTCACGAGCTTGTGTTGGTCATCCCTTGCGTTCGAAAGTTGCAGTTAATTCAATCAACCTTCTTGTGATTAGTTTTAGAACTACTAGGCCACATCTTTATGACACATTTGCTGAGACTTACAATAAACAATTCTTGAGGCTTCTACAAATAATGAACATGTAAGAAAATTCTTTTGAAAAACGGTTACTTTATGATTCTTTTATTGCACCATCTTTAGTACAGTGAACAAATAGGCTATGGAAGTTCCTGTAGAACCTATAATTGGTCTATGTTGAATGCGCCAAGGAGCCAAGATTCATGTCAACAAAATCCTCATACTTTCACCTAAAAATGGTGCTCTAGGACCTTTCAACATTACATCAGAGGGTCTTCGCAATAAGTATTCCATTCGGTGCGCAGAATATCTAGTCATAGGTTAAAGATAGAATCTCTCCTTCATCTAGGGCCAAATTTGTGGAATGGTGCGCCAACGTAGTCTTTCTTCTTCATGCAATTAGTTTGGGGAGTGCTGTCACTTGAGTTCAACAGGGGGATCACATTTGCTACATCGCACTATTTATTCTTAATTTCTTTGGAGTCATTGAGAGGGTCCTCAGTTGTAATATTCTACAATACAGATTAGATGGATTCTCTGTGGACCATAACTTATTAACACCCATTTAATGAAGCATTTTCAATGCCCCAACAATTTCCCTGGGTGAGCTAAGAATTGCACACACTTCTTAAAACATCAATGTCACTCTGATCCTCCTCTAGAGGTCACCTTTCTGAAATGCATTTACGTTATCAGAATGACCACACAAATACTATTCTGCAAGCATAAAGTTGTAGCTAAGAATTCTGATTATATCAAAATACTATTGAATTCATCATAGTAATCCATCTTGGGGTGCTGATAAATTTTTGCTGAAGCCATATAAATTCATATTCTCTCTCTTGGTGGTAATTCCCCTGCATCTTGATGGAATTGATCATTGCTACAACAGGATCCTGATAACTCTATCTTCAATCAATCGTATGATGCCCCATTTCGTAAACATTGATGTACATATTTGATCTTTATCAATTACTTAGTACCTATCCTCTAAGATAGAAGTTGATTTATTAATGAGATCTTTCATACATATTTGGAGGACATAGCTTAATAAATCCTTCCATGTCAGATATGGCTTAAGTGAAAACATCTAGAGCCTCTACACATCCAAAATTTCTTTATGCAGTGTTTATGACATCCATTTGATGGAATGAGTGGGTGTTTAGGACCTTAATTGACATCACGTCAACCAGATGCGCCCTCATAGATGACATTGAAAGTTACTTGCACAACACTTTCCTCCATTTCCATTCATGGCATGCACTTATTTGTTCATAGTAACCAAGAAAAATATACTTTAATAGGCTTGGATGTGTACATCTTTGCCTAGACATGTATCATTATTTATCTCATATCATTTCATGGGGCGGTATCATAAATCATTTATTGTCCACAGTTATGTATTTATGCTATTTTATTAGATTTAGGTCCTGGATCCAGCTCTCTAGCCCTCACTAATACATCTGCACAACCTCATGGGACTACAAACCTTTAAGTACCTAGATAGACCTTTTCTTAGGACTTCCATGCTCATGATTTCTTGCATAAATCAGTTCCATTGAAGAAACGGGAACATTTGTTCTTTGGACTACTTACAAGTACTTCAAGATTCCTCCGTAATTTCTATTTCATTAATGTATGTATTAGGAATAGGATGTTGTTAAGTATAATTAGTAGTAGCGTCTGATAGAAGATAACGGCGCCGTCAGTACGGTGCCACCAATAATGTGGAGTACGGTAACAGTCAAAGTACAATAGGAATGTTGTAAAAAGTAAATATTTGTCGTAAGTGGTCCGGTAATGTTAAAATGTCAAAGTTTGGGTAATTAGAGAAGTAGGGTCTACATGATTAGGAATTAGAAATATTATATTGGTAATAAGGACAAGGAGTGAGGTCATAAATATTTTGTGTATTTTATTTGTAAAAAGTCTAAAAATGTGGAACCCATGTAAAATGATAAGGTTTATCTTATCTTAAAAGATAAGCTTACATGTACAGATAAGAGTTAAGGTATGGAATATGATTCGTCAGAGTGGATTTCTTATCCTATCTTAGAGATAAGATGGATAAGCCTGGAAGTTCTATAAATAGAGAGGCCACCCCCCTCATTTAGCATAGAAGGAAGTAGTGAGAAATATTGTAGGAAGTGTGCGAAGGAAGCCATCAGTTTAAAGGTGTGTTGAAGAAGCCATTAAGAGGTGTAATTGTAAAGTTTCTCCCATAGTCTTGGTGAAAGGCAAGTGAAGTCAATAACACTTGAAGTACCTCATGGGTGAGATTGTAACAATTTCATGTTAATATTATAATTTACTTTGATATTTCAGATTTGTCATCATTCCGTCTTATCATAGTCGATGGTATTCTTGTGTTATGTTGTTGTTTTGTTTCCAGATTACATCCACCAAACTAAAGGCTGTGCATTAGTAAATAATCATAGCACGAGGAGTTCCCGGTGAAGAATTATCATAGTGCCGGATTGGTGATGACATTTTGGTTCCGTTGCCGGGACCATTCCTCGTTGGTGGATTTTCTGGAGAGATATTCCCACTTAGTCAAAAATCAATTGGAGGGTAACCTTGTTTTTACTGTGCATAGTAGTTACCATGGTAAAGTCATTTTTACCATGAATAGTAGTTACCATGAAAAGTACCATGGTAAAGTCATTTTTGCTGTGAATAGTATTTACCACAGTAAAGTCACTTTTTACCGTGAATAGTATTTACCGCAGTAACTTCACTTTTTACTGTGAATAGTGTTTACCACAGTAAAGTCAGTTTTTACCGCAGTAAGTCAAGTTTTACCATAGTTTACCGTGGTCATTTCTATTTTACTGTAGAAAGGTGTAAAGTCACTTTCTATTAGTGATTCCAATTATTTGTGCACATAAGTCTTGTTGATTGTACTTGTGGGTTGGTATTTCACGGTGGTTACTTTTGAAAATGGGAAAGATTCCTATTTTTTCAGCTCAATCTAATGAAGATGCTTCTTCTTTCATTCAAGAGTTTAAACGATCTTGTATTTGTAATGGCCTTATAAGAAGGGAACAATGGACTGAATTTTTTCCTACCTTTTTGGATGGTTCAGCACTTAGGTGGTTTGAAACACTAGGTGATAATGTGAAAAATTCATGGGATTTATTAACTGAAAGTTTTCTTGAAGAATTTGGTGAACAACAGAAATATGCAGATCTCATGATCGAGATCACAAAGCTATCCCAAGGAGAGAAGGAGAAGATAAGGGATTATCATGCTCGTGTTCTAGAGCTAAGGAGGAAGCTCGATGCCCAGATCCGGAAGGAAGGATTAGCGGATGGGTTGATGAATGGCGTGGATAATCTCCTCTGTAAGCACTTCATTCTTGGGATGAAGCCAGAGATCAGACAACGAGTGAAGTATGACCGCCCAGCTACCATTGAACAAGCAAAGGAGATTGCAAGAAGGCAAGAAGAAAGCATGGAAGAGGAGCCCAAAGAAATTGTTGCTAAAGTAGAGCCTACACCAGCACCTTTGGTCCAGAATCCACAACCACTCTCGGTGAGCACAAATATTTCTCCTAGTACATCTACTGAGTATGAAGATCTGCTCAAAAAGATGGGTCAGTTAACTATTAATCTTCTTCAAGGAAAAGAATTTAGTTCTCAGGGAGGAGATAGAGGTCCAAAAAGAAATATTTCTGAAGTTGTATGTTATGGTTGTTATAAAAAGGGTCATTATAAGTATAATTGTCCAGATAGAGCTTCTACATCTGGTAAAGGAGATAATGATAAAGGAAAAGCACCTGTGAATTCTTTTGATGTAGTAGATAAGAGCAGAAATAATGAAGTAGATGTGTTTGTAACAAAAAGAAAGAAAGAAAAAGATAATCAAGATGGAAATGATCCTAAGAAGATGAAAGGAGAAACTAGTAAGAAACATAGGAGAAGAAAGTTGGGTGTGCAGGATTTTCTGATTTCACAGGGGCAAGGACCATACTCCATCTTGGAAGATCTGTCCAAAAGGCCTGCAAATATTACATATGGTCAACTCTTGGCTATGTCTTCTGAGAAGAGGCGGGAGCTGCGAAGTGGACTCAATGCTCGACGAAGGAAGGAGGTTGAGGTCCCTGTTTTGGAGGCAGAGGCAGATCCCTATGCTCCACAAGCTGAGGTATTATGTAATGGTATTTCAATTCATGATGTCTTAGTTGATGGAGGTGCTGCAGTTAATGTAATGACCGAGTCTGTAATGAATATGTTGGGTTTAAAAATTGATCGCCCTTCAACACTTATGTTAAGGTCATTAAATAAAGGAAAAACTAAACCAGAAGGTGTAGTTTCAAATGTGGCAATATCTGTTATGGGTGTTGTATGTGTGGTAGACTTTCAGGTGATGAAAAATGGTACTGTTGCGTACCCAATGTTGCTGGGAAGACCATGGCTAAGGAGAGTTCATGCAAGAAACTACTGGAATGAAGGTTTCATGACACTTGGACGTGGTAGAGAGAGGGTGAAGATAAACGTGATCCCTCGACATCATAAGGCAGAACCTGTGGATTCAAGTGATGAAACTGATGATTGGACATCCTCTGATTACTCTAGTACCAGTGAAGTGGACACTGAAGATGAAGAAAGTGAGGTTGATGTTTCAGTCATGGATATCCTTCCAGTCACACCAACTCATGACCCCATAAAATTATCTGAAGAAGAAGTTGATGATCGTCTCCAACAAATAAAGATTGGTGATGCTGTGATGGAGAGTGAGAAGGAATCCTACCTCCAGCTCTTTCGAAGGTACATACACCTATTCACTTTTGATTACAAGGAACTCCGTCAAGTAAGTTGGGTAGAACATTCTATTGAGCTGGTAGATGGTGCTAAGCCCATAAAGCAAATGCCATATAGAATGAATCCTAATTTTTCCAAGACTGTAAAAGAAGAAATAGATAAGTTGCTTGATGCAGGATTCATATTTGCTGTGGAGAATTCAGAATGGGTTTCTCCCATTGTGATCTCAATAAAAAAGAATGGGAAGCTACGCATTTGTGTTGATTACAGGAAGCTCAATAAGGCAACAAAGAAGGATCATTACCCTCTTCCATTTTCAGATCAGATCTTGGACGAAGTAGCTGGCCAGGAGTGCTATAGTTTTGCTGATGGATATAGCGGCTACAACCAAGTTCGTATAGCAGAGAAAGATCAGCTGAAGACCACGTTCACCACTCCTTGGGGAACGTTTGCTTATAGAGTTATGCCTTTTGGGTTGTGTAATGCTCCAGCAACATTCCAGCGTTTGATGAATAGGGTGTTCGAACCCTACATTGGGACCTTCATCAGAGTATTTCTGGATGATTTTTGCATCTATGGGAGCAAGTTGGACCACCTGCACCAGATGGAGACAACATTTCAAAGGTTAGATGAAGCACAAGCCTCACTAAACCCTACAAAGTGTGTCTTTGGATGTTCTAAAGGTGTTTTGTTAGGGCATGTTGTATCCAGAGATGGTATTGGTACTGATCCTGATAAAGTTTCAAAAATCAAAGATTTACCATTTCCTATGAATAGAAGTAAGTTGAGATCATTTTTAGGCCATGTGGGTTACTATAGAAGGTTCATCAAGAATTTCTCAAAGATTGCACAGCCACTAACCCAGTTCTTGAAGAAGGATGTTACTTATGAACCAGGAAATAAGGCGCATGAAGCTTTTGGACAACTGAAGGAAGCCCTGGTGTCTTCACCTGTTTTGAAGAATCCAGATTGGAGCAAGCCATTCATTGTGTACACTGATGCCTCAGATGCAGCACTAGGAAGTACTTTGAGCCAAAAGGATGAAAATGGGAATGAACATCCAATTTACTTTGGGAGCAGACAAATGAGCAGTGCTGAGGTAAATTATACTGTAACTGAAAAAGAGGCTCTGGCTATCATTTTTGCTGTAAAGAAGTTTAGAAATTACTTGCTAGGGAAAAAATTTCTAGTTGTAACAGATCATCAGGCTCTAAAATATATTGTAAATAAGCCTAACCCATCAGGGAGGATAGCAAGATGGATAATTTTGCTACAAGAATTTGAATTTGATATTATAGATAGGCCAGGAAAGAAGCATGTCAATGCAGATGCACTCTCTCGAGCCTATGATGGTTTAGGATCATCTTGTGATGATGATGATTTCCCCGATGCAGCATTGTTATCCCTTGACACAATCCCTAGTGAATACATAGATATTTGGAATTATCTGAATGAATTCAAGTTTCCTGATGGTGCCAATGCAAAGACTAAGAGAAAGATTACTCAAGCCAGTCGTCCATATTCTATTCTGCATGGAGTATTATTTCGAATAGGACCTGATGGACAGTACAAGAGGGCAGTTGGACGTGATCAAGGGAAGGAGCTGCTAGAAGAATTCCACAATGGTACATGTGGAGGGCACTTCTCTGGACAACTTACAGCAAGAAGGATCTTGGATGCAGGTTATCACTGGCCCACTCTTTTTAAAGATTGTTATAATTATTGTAAGACATGTGATATTTGTCAAACACATGGTAACCGTAAGACTTCATCAGCTCCATTATGCCCTATTCTTCCACTTGGTCCCTTTGAAAAGTGGGGAATAGACATTGTAGGTCCACTTCCAACTACCTCACGCCAAAATAAGTATATTGTAGTTGCCACAGATTATTTAACCAAGTGGGTTGAAGCTAGGCCATTGAAAACAACTTCCATGGATGAAGTGGCAAGGTTCATATATGAACGCATTGTCACCAGATTTGGTTGTCCATTAGAAATTGTAACAGATCAAGGAAGCCACTTCATTAATGAGGTGGTAGAAGCCCTAGTCAATAAGTTTTCTATTAAGCACAGGAAGGCAACAACATACAAGCCAAGCACAAATGGACAGGTGGAACGAACAAATTTTGTGTTGTGTCAAATTCTAGCAAAAGATGCAGCCTTGCAGGTACATAAGTGGGATAAAAGGATTCATGCAGCATTGTGGGCATATAGGGCAACATCAAAGTCAGCAACAGGATACTCCCCATTTCAGTTGGCCTATGGCATTGATCCAGTTCTTCCTATTGAGTTTGATATTCCCACTGTGAGAGTTATGAAAAATGAAAGGATGGATGAAAGTGATTCAGTAAAAGAAAGGTTGGTACATCTTCATTTGCTAGAGGAAATGAGGGAAATAGCAAAGGATACAAGCCATAAGAAGAAAATGAAGCAGAAGGAATACTTTGATCAAAAGATCCGTTGGTCTCCATTTCATGTGAATGACTTGGTTCTAGTATATGATTCCAGATACAAAAAAAGAAGACAGAGAAAATTTCTTCCAAAATGGATGGGGCCCTACAAAATAGCAGCTGTGCATGAAAATGGTACGTACCGACTGGAGGAATTGGATGGCACTCCCATTACGAAATGGGTCAACCATGACAAGTTGAAGATTTTCCAAGCACCAGAATAGTCTACTCCGAGGACGGAGTAGAAGCTAGGAAGGGGGAAGATGTCGACACTAAAATTTTCCTCCGTAATTTCTATTTCATTAATGTATGTATTAGGAATAGGATGTTGTTAAGTATAATTAGTAGTAGCGTCTGATAGAAGATAACGGCGCCGTCAGTACGGTGCCACCAATAATGTGGAGTACGGTAACAGTCAAAGTACAATAGGAATGTTGTGTAAAAAGTAAATATTTGTCGTAAGTGGTCCGGTAATGTTAAAATGTCAAAGTTTGGGTAATTAGAGAAGTAGGGTCTACATGATTAGGAATTAGAAATATTATATTGGTAATAAGGACAAGGAGTGAGGTCATAAATATTTTGTGTATTTTATTTGTAAAAAGTCTAAAAATGTGGAACCCATGTAAAATGATAAGGTTTATCTTATCTTAAAAGATAAGCTTACATGTACAGATAAGAGTTAAGGTATGGAATATGATTCGTCAGAGTGGATTTCTTATCCTATCTTAGAGATAAGATGGATAAGCCTGGAAGTTCTATAAATAGAGAGGCCACCCCCCTCATTTAGCATAGAAAGAAGTAGTGAGAAATATTGTAGGAAGTGTGCAAAGGAAGCCATCAGTTTAAAGGTGTGTTGAAGAAGCCATTAAGAGGTGTAATTGTAAAGTTTCTCCCATAGTCTTGGTGAAAGGCAAGTGAAGTTAATAACACTTGAAGTACCTCATGGGTGAGATTGTAACAATTTCATGTTAATATTATAATTTACTTTGATATTTCAGATTTGTCATCATTCCGTCTTATCATAGTCGATGGTATTCTTGTGTTATGTTTGTTGTTTTGTTTCCAGATTACATCCACCAAACTAAAGGCTGTGCATTAGTAAATAATCATAGCACGAGGAGTTCCCGGTGAAGAATTATCATAGTGCTGGATTGGTGATGACAGACAATGGGTCTGAACACTCATCTCAATGGTACTTTATCCTGTTCCTAAAATACTGTGAGGTGTCATGAAGAAGCTGAATACTGCTAGAGAATCAGCCTTTTCATTTGCTCCCTAGGATAGCTTCAGCGGGTCAATGCATCAAAGGATTCAATGCAGAGGATACACTTTGTTTGTATCGTTCCTGAGTCTGAAGTAATTTCATTGATTGTTGCTAGTGGACTTACTTTACCATTCTGCATTATTAGTGAATGATCATTTAGCAGAGGGTAAGTATGTTTACATCTCAACTTCTTGATTCCCATGTCAATGTATTCATTCCTAGGAGTAATGCTTCATACTCTGATGTATTATTTGTATTGTCAAGTTGTAGCTTGTAGAATATGTTAGGTTGTGGAGCTTGTTTTCATGTGTGAAAGTGTTGAAGACTGTAACTAAGAGGTGTACACTTTTCATGGGTCCTCACCGTTTTGGGGCCGGGCCATGGTTACGAGCGGGGGTCATGGCAGCAGCCCCCTGGTAGCAGGGTTTCGGGGGCACCCAAATTTGTTTTTTTCCCTATTTTTTTCGAAAAATGGTACCCATGTGTTACACTATCAGGAAACGTGCTTTTCTCATATGGTGAGTTTTGATGACCCATGGTTTTGGGTAATGGGTAACCATTATGGGCTATTTTTGGGCCCATGGTTTTTTGGTACCCATTGTTTTGATACCCACGGTTTTGTATCAAACTACTTAAGTAGTTTTCTATTTATATGGTCTTATGCATATGATAGATGGACAAGCAAATGTATTGCAGATGTGTTTTGAATTCAGGTGTGAATTCTGTAGAGTTTGTTGAGCATAGCTCCAAACAAATCTGGGTATTGTATTGAGAGAGTGGTGGCTTGTAATAAAATATGAGCAAGTGATTCTTGGTGGACGTAGCCCAAATTGGGTGAACCACATTAAATATTGTCTCTCTGTGTTGTGTTATTTTATTCTGCACTTTTATTTGAGATCTGTAATATTTTCTGCATATTAGTTTCTACTGTTGCGATTCTGTGAGGGATTATTCCGCATATTTTATCCCTTATTTCCTAACAATTGGTATCAGAGCCTGGTTTGGTTTGCTGAAGTGTTGAATCGTAGGGAAAGTTTTTAGCTTGAGTGGGAGCTATGGCAGATGATGGAAGATCTAGGGTTGATAAATTCAACGGGAAGAATTTCAGTCTTTGGAAGATGCAGATGGAAGATTACCTTTATCAGAAGGATCTTTATACTCCATTGTCTGAGAAGGTGAACAAACCCTCGAGTATGACAGATGTGGAATGGGATTTGTTGGATCAGAAGGCACTTGGAACGATCTGACTTGATGTCTTGCATCTTCGGTATTATTTAATGTTTCAAAGGAAAAGACTACAAAAGAACTATGGATGCATTAGGGAAGTTGTATGAAAAACCCTCTGCCTCTAATAAGATATTTTTAATGAAAAAGTTGTTTAATATGAAGATGTCTGAGAATAGTTCAGTAGCAGATCATTTAAATGATTTCAATACGGTTGTGAATATGCTAGCTTCGGTTACAATAGAATTTGATGAAGAAGTTAGGGGCTTTATTAATTCTGTGCTCTTTACCTGAGAGTTGGAATAGCCTGGTAATGGCGGTAAGTAACTCGGTTCCAGCTAACTTGAAGTTGAAGTTTGAGGATGTTGTAGGGGTGATTCTAAGTGAGGAAATGCAAGAAAAAGCTCTGGGGAATCTTCTACTTCAAGGAATGCTTTGACAGTAGAAACTAGAGGGAGACAGAAGAATAGAGGAAACCATGGAAAATCAAAAGATCGGGCAAGGTAAAAATCCAAGAGCAAGATTGTATGCTGGAACTGTGAAAAGTCTGTGCATCTAACGAAGGACTGTTGGGAGCTTCGGGATAAGAAGAAACAACAGGAAGAAAACAAGGAGGCAAATGTGGCAACGGGTAATGTATGTCAGGATGCTTTGATTCTTTCTTTGCATAATATTACTGAATCTTGGGTTTTAGATTCAGGGGCTTCTTTTCATGCTACTCCACATAGGCATTATTTTGTTGATTATGTTCAAGGAGATTTTGGGCATGTTTTTCTTGGTGATGATGAGCCTTGCAGCATAGTTGGAAAAGGTTCTATTCAGGTTAAGATGCAGAATGGGAATACATGGCTATTGAAGGATGTCAGACATGTGCCTACATTAAGATGAAATTTGATATCGGCAGGGGCAATTGGGAAGTGATGGTTGTACTGTGATATTTACAGCTGACTCTTGGAAGGTTACCAAGGGTGCTCTTGTGGTGGCAAGAGGTAAGAAGGTTGGAACCTTGTATTTAACCACTGATAGTACTAATGATTGTAATCTTGTGGCTTCAGATGCAGATACAACATTATGGCACTATAGGCTCGGTCATATGAGCCATAAGGGCATGGACATCATAAAGAAGAATTTTCCTAGATATACAGAAACAGGTTTGGATTTCTGTGAGAACTGCATATATGGGAAACAGAAGTGAGTAAGGTTTCTCAAGGTTGGACCTACAAAGAAAGAGAGTAAGTTAGAGCTGGTGCATTCTGATGTGTGGGGGCCAGCTCAGGTATCATCTCTTGGGGGTTCAAGTTATTATGTTACTTTTATTGATGATGCAACAAGGAAAGTTTGGGTTTATTGTATTAGAAACAAATATGATGTATTTGACACTTTTGTTAAATGGAAAGCCTTGGTAGAGAATGAAACAGGTCTTAAGCTAAAATGTCTCAGGTCAGATAATGGAGGGGAGTATTGCAGCAATGAATTTGATGATTATTGTTCTAAGAATGGAATCCGCAGGAAAAATATGGTTCCAAGAAGGAACTCCGCAGTAGAATGGGGTGTCAGAAAGGATGAACAGAACAATAATGGAACGTGCTAGGAGCATGAGGTTACATGCAGGACTGCCTCTTTCTTTTTGGGTAGAAGCGGTGAGCACAGCTGTGTACTTGATAAACAGAGGACCCTCAAGTGCCTTAGATGGAGGCATACCTGAGGAGGCTTGGTATGGTAAGAAAGTTGATTATTCATTTCTTAGAGTCTTTGGATGTGAGGTGTTTGTTCATATTGACAAGGATGATAGGACCAAGCTAGAGGCTAAATCAGAAAAATGTACTTTCATTGGTTATGGTGGTGATGACTTTGGATTTAAATGTTGGAGTATTAAGGACAAGAAAATCATTCGATCTAGGGATGTGGTCTTTAATGAGAAAGTCATGTATAAGCAACAGTTGCAGGAAAACAGGGAAGAATCCAAGAAAGAATATGCAGTGGTAGAGGATCTTCCAGATGGGAAAGTGACCAATGAATCAGTTCAGGAACCTACTCAACAGGAACCCCAAACTCCTATAGTGAGGAGGTCTTCTAGGGTAAGAAGAGAACCTGAACATTTTTCTCCTTCTCTTTATTATTTATTACTCACTGATAGTGGAGAGCCAGAGAGCTTTGATGAAGCAATGTAGGTAGATGCCAGGAAGAAGTGGGAGAAAGCCATGGATGAGGAGCATAAGTCTCTCATGGAGAACCAGACTTGGGATTTGGTGAAGCTACCTGAAGGAAAAAGAGCATTGCAGAACAAGTGGGTGTACAGAGTTAAAGATGAAGAAGGAGGAAAGAAAAGATACAAGGCCCGGTTGGTGGTCAAGGGGTTTGCACAGAAACAAGGTATAGATTTTGATGATATTTTTTCTCCTGTAGTAAAAATGACTTCTATTAGAACTGTTCTTGGAATAGTGGCAGTAGAAGACTTGCACTTAGAACAGTTAGATGTAAAGACTACATTTCTCCATGGTGATTTGGAGGAGGATCTATATATGCAGCAGCCAGAAGGATATGAGGTCAAAGGTAAAGAGGAGATGGTGTGCAAACTGAAGAAGAGCTTGTATGGCTTGAAACAAGCTCCACGTCAATGGTATAAGAAATTTGATAGCTTCATGATGGAGCAAGGTTATATTAGATGTCATTCTGACCATTACGTGTATACAAAGAAATTTGAGGATGGAAAATATATTATCCTGTGTTTGTATGTGGATGACATGTTGGTTGCAGGTAAAAACATGCAGGAAATAAAAGTACTCAAGAAGCAGCTAAGTGAATCCTTTGCTATGAAGGATTTGGGGGCAGCCAAACAAATCCTTGGTATGAGGATATCTCGGGATAGGAAGGAACGGAAGCTGAATTTATCTCAGGAAGAGTACATTAAGAAGGTCTTGGAGAGGTTTAATATGCAGGATGCTAAACCGGTTGGGACTCCTTTGGCAGGCCATTTCAAGTTATCAAAGGAGCAGTGTCCCAAGACAGAGCAGGAGAGAAACCAGATGTCCAAGGTACCTTACTCATAAGCAGTTGGTAGTTTGATGTATGCTATGGTGTGCACTAGGCCTGATATTGCCCATGCAGTGGGAGTTGTGAGTAGATTTATGAGTGATCCAGGTAAAGAGCATTGGTAAGCAGTAAAGTGGATCCTTCGGTATTTGAGAGGGAGCATGGGGACAATTTTGTGCTACATTGGATCAGACACCACTTTACATGGTTATGTAGATTCAGATATGGCTGGAGATGTAGACAGCAGGAGGAGCACAACAGGTTATATTTACACTGTAGGTGGGACAACAGTGAGCTGGATTTCACGACTACAGAAGTTGGTGGCTTTGTCAACCATGGAGGCTGAGTATGTTGCTGCCACAGAGGCAAGCAAAGAGATGATTTGGTTACAACAATTGCTTGAGGAGTTGGGGCATAAGCAGGAGGAATGGAAGTTGCATAGTGATAGTCAGAGTGCTATACACCTAGCTAAGAACTCTGCTTTCCACTCTAGGATGAAGCATATACAGTTAAGGTACCATTTCATCAGGACAGCTTTGGAGGAAGAGAAGTTGAAGTTGGAGAAGATTCATACCAGTCAGAATCCTACAGACATGATGACCAAGGTGGTCACAAGGGATAAAATAAAGTTATGTTCAGCTTTGGTTGGTCTTCATGGAAACTAGTGAAGGGTTGAGAAGCTTGCTCAGAGGAAAACTAGTCTCCAAGTGGGAGATTGTTATGTTGTGGAGCCTGTTTTCATGTGTGAAAGTGTTGAAGACTATACACTAAGAGTACTGTACACTTTCATGTATTTTTCGGGGTTCGTGGGCTCACTGGTGAGTTGAGTCAAGGGGGTTTGGGGGGTGCCCCGGTAGCAATTTTCATGGGGGCGTGTAGCCCCCGAAAATTTATTTTTTAGGCAAAACAATTTGGCCTGGTTTAATGGGCTCATGGTATATTGGAAACACCATTTTTTCATATGGGCCAGGTTTTTTGACCCATTGGTTTATGGGACGGTTTTTGCCCATGGTTTTGATACCCACGGTTTTGTAAAACTTGCTTAAAAGTTGTCTATTTATATGGTTTTATGCATATGATAGAGTACAAGAAAATCATTGCAGATGTGTTTTGAATTCGGGTGTGAATTCTGTAGAGTTTGTTGAGCATAGCTCCAAACAGATCTGGGTATTGTATTGAGAGAGTGGTGGCTTGTAATAAAATCTGAGCAAGTGATTCTTGGTGGACGTAGCCCAAATTGGGTGAACCACGTTAAATATTGTCTCTTTGTGTTGTGTTATTTTATTCTGCACTTTTATTTGAGATCTGTAATATTTTCTGCATATTAGTTTCTACTATTGCGATTCTGTGAGGGATTATTCCACATATTTTATCCCTTATTTCCTAACATTTTACATCATATGTCTACCCTAAATGTTGATTGATCACTTGAAGACATGCCATGAAGTCCATGATTTTTTAGGTATATGGAGGGTTTTTCTTGGTCAGCATTCTTCCCTCTTTGAAGAATTGATTTTCAAATTCTTGAAGAGCCGAAGGGAGAAATCATCCCTCTCTGTCTTATTCAGGGGGTAATGATCTCAAATTTAAAATCTAGTTTCTCTCAAACTATTTTTACACGATGAATTTTCCAGTTTCTCAAGATATTAAGGATCTGATTTTTTATCAGTATTCTACCCTGAAGTTGAGCTCCATACCTAAAGCTCTTACCAGTTAAATTTTTATTTTTCATTTATGAGCTTTTTGGAAAGCAAATCATAATGAAAATTGGAGCATGAGTTCGTGACGAAGAGCCGGATCCAAAAACGTTGTTCCCGTCACAAAAAGAGGTCATCACCACTTAATGACCTGCTCCCAAAATAACATATGTTATACTTCCTCGCAGTGCTATAAATGATGAATCCCACTAAAGTTGTAAGTTTGATCACTCAAGACAATTTGAGAAAAGGGGTAAAAAAATAGAAAATGAGACAGAATTTTTGGAACTTCTTCCAAAATAAGATTCTTCCCCAAATAACACCTTGCTTGAAAACATTCCAACATGTACTAAAAATAACAATCTCTCAGGAACATATGAGGTTATTATATGGTAGAAAATTCAGAAGGTGAAACTGGAGCAAGACAAGTCATATGTTCCTGAATAGCAGAGCACGAGCTCATATGATTTATTAAAAATAGAAAGTTTTCATTTAAGGAGTGGAAAGTTGCTATATGACCTTTTTTTTACTCACCTTTCTAATGCTTTCTGGACTCCCCTTATGGATAATGAGATGGTTTCATGAGTTAAAAAAGAGGAATGATAATTAAATTCATGGAGGTCCTAGTGAAGAATGGCATCTTGAGACAATGGTTTACAGAAGCAAGGCAGGGCATCGCAACACACATCAAATGTGAATTCATCTTCATCACTTAGGAAAACAAGTGGATGACCCGCGCCATTCAAAGTGAGTTTTTTAGAACAATTTCAATCATTCAAAGAGTTCATGAAACAAGTTTCAAGGAGGGTCATATGGGCATTGTATGTGTTCCTCTTCTGAGATTCAAAACAATGTTTCTATGGTCCAAGAGGTTTATGCATTATAGAGTTTCCAGACATCATTGGATGGGGAAATGATTCAAAGTTATGGAACCAGGGAGCCCATCTTCATTGATGTAGAAGATTTTCACCAGTGGCATTGACCTTTGCTCAAAGTTCATATGCATCAATGGCATTCAAATCATTTCGTCACGAACATCCCTTTTGAATCTTGAGTCTCTTTCCCTGTTCTTATTATCCTCTCTCCATTCTAAACGTTCTTCGTTATTGGAGTTGTCAGTGCATTGTATTTCATCTTATTCACTTAAGCGACCTATTTTAAATTGTGTAAAAAGTAGCCTGGGAGGTCTCAAAATTATTGGAAGAGAATGATACTTAATTCATGGAAAGTGCTTGAAAAATCATGTGAGGGAGGTGAAAGGAAAATTCAACCTTGCTTTGGAAATTGGGATTCGACCTCTCCATTCTGATTTTCTTTCCAGATTTTGGGAAGAAAAGTCTTATGTATGTAGCAAGGACGGGTTTGATTAGCTTGGTTGAAGCTTTGTATTCATCCCTACACAGTGAAATAAAATATACAATTCCTTCTTGTAGACTCCCAATGGATTTGATTGGTCACACTCCCTACTATTTCCCCTTTCTCTGTGACCTTGGTTAACATTGAGATGTGTTCACCTAACCATAAGATCCCTTTACCCCATTAAGCTATGATAATTTAATTACTTACAATTTAATTAATGATTCATCCTCACATAATTTATTAAAAAATTAAAATATTTACTGATTAAAAAGCTGAGCTAGGTTAATTTTGGTTAACCTCACCATGAACTTATTCTTACCCTATTAATTAACTAAGATGGTATCTACTTATCTTAACCAATTATGATTTAGTCTAACCCTAACATTTGGTTACATGCTTATTCCTTCTCCAACAACACTCTCTCTTATCTAAGTGCTAACCATCACTTGAGACTCGGGTTGACAAGCAGAGCACACCAAAATTTTTTATTAGATGCTGTTATGTTTTAGTAAACCTAGTATTTCCTGCCATAGCTGATGTCGGTTAACCTACAACTTGGAGTTCGTGACCTTGACAATCATCGATTACCATATATACAGTTTTGCAAAAAAAAATCCTAGGTTGGTCAGATTCGAGTTTTGGAGAGAGCTATCTGCATTCAAACATGAACCAGAGTTTTCTCAGCATCAAGACAACATAATACATTTAGCTAAAGGCCCATCCTTGTGAACAAGTACCTGAGATTGATCCAAGGGCATTGAAATTCATGGGAGCACTCCAAGAAGTATTGTTACGACACTAACCACCAATTTATTCATGGATCGACCATCACCTTCCTTCACCAAAAGGGTGAAGCTTGTATAATTTGATACAATGTTTAATTTGATTTTGATGCCCACATAGGTTATGCACTTTCACGTTAATAGGTTCTTTATCTTTTGTGATTAGATCTTGTTATTCCTTGCATTCTTCCATCCCCACCTTTCTGCCCATCTACCTATCCAACCACCCCCAACCGTCTAGCTCTCAGGATACCTATGACATTTATACCTTCATGAGTCTTCCTCATATTATTACAAACCCAATCATCCCTCATTCACTTTCTGTGCAATCACAGAGAAGCCCAAAATTATCTTTTATCAACTTTCACCAAACTACCCCTGCTGACGTCGGTTACCTTGATCATCGTCAGTTTCCCCTTCACTGACATTATTCACCCGACCGACGCTAGTTACTGTGTCTCCTGTTAGAATTTCACTAAACTGACCTTAATACCCCAAAAACCTCATATAACATTGCCAAAACCCGGTACCCCACCTATAACCTCACCATATAACTTCCCAACTCTCTGTGCAGACATAGAGAGAGCCTAGATACATGTTTCTGAGATTCGGCCACTCCCATAAGAACCAATATTGATCATACCTAACTCTGTTTCTAGTAGATTGCCTTTGACAAGTAAGCCTCCTATTTTCCTTAAATCAATCCCAAACTTCACCAAATCTTACCTAGACCCTACCTGTGAGCTTCAAACACTAGCCCAGTGTGGAACCTGACCCAGGACCTTCATCAGTTTAATTATCAATGCATTTAATTGTATTGTAATTGATAGTAATATGAGATACCTAAATTAGAACACTAACATTAGATTCTTTTATTTGCATGTTCATTTATTTTATATTGAATTATTTATATATATCAGTGGATTGACAATCGTCAATGAAGTGTCACACTTCCTAGATGTATCTCATGCTAGGCAATCCACTAACCTTTTGCTATTAACTATGTTTTGTTGTCTTGCTTTGTATCTCAAGTAGATCCTCCTAGCCAAAAGGAAGATCACACAATCAACTTGGATCAAGAAATTAGATTCGCGCGTAAAACATTCAACCAACATTACAACAAGTATTCCTCCTTTGCTTATTTACCCTTATCTATTTCATCAATCTGTTAAGAATCCGGTGAAACATTTTGGCACACCCGGTGGGACCCATAAGGGGTTCTGTTGCATTTGTTCATTCCTAGGTAAAAAAATGTGTGTTTATTTCCCTTTGAAAAGTATTCACATTAATTTTCTTCTCTGGAATCTTCTCCTTCTTTCTATTGTCTAAAAGAAATCGTGTTTTTGGTGCTTTAAAAAGAACACATATTTCTTTTTAATGCATTGCATTAGTGAAAGATCATTCCTCTTCATGTTCTCCATTTGCTACATCGAACGTAATTTTTGATTTGGGATTAAAAAATTTGCATTTCATTCTAGTTTTTTGCATTGTAGCTCACATTAATTGAGGGCAACCTATACATTGGAATTCATGCCCAGCTAAGTGTTGACTAATCCAATCATAGTTCACTTTGCACACACTTTATACCAAACCACTTAAATAATTTACACATCTTCTTAAACATCATCCTACCTGGAAGAAGTTGTCAACGATTGCACAATCAAAGGATTGATAGTGGACACCCACCCAGCTGGTTTCTCTGTCCAGTCATTATCTTAGAGAAATATGACCGCCCCTGCCAAAAATTTACCTAAAACTATCCTTAGTTCTTTTATTTTCATAGGGTACCTTCTATCAGACCAAAAAATCTGTTATAAAGTTCATAAGTCAGTCCTAAATAACATAAGCTAAAACATAAAATTCACCAATAGGATTTCATGTTTCTTAGTTTTTACTCGATTTTTGTTTTGAGTTGAGAGGTCGTTTTCTCCATTTCTGCTCTTCCTTTCACACTCCACAATCATAGTTGGTGTATTCTGGCAGTTTCTGAGTGTTTCAGGGTTCAACATTACCATACTCAGGTTTCTAGGTTGGTATTTTATCTTATCTAAGTCACTAAATCTCATTTTCCTCATATTTTCAAATTTCACAGTGACCAACATCGGTCTAGCAACCATCACCAGTTTACATATGACCCTCATCGGTTTACCTAACCGTTGTCAGTTTCTAATTTTTTTGGGTTATTTCACTAAAACAACACTCACATATTTCTATTCTTTTTGGATTTTCTCATATACATCATCATACCTCTGGATCTTTGAGATTGCTATCAAATCCAATTTTACTTCATTTTCATCAGTTATTGCCTCATTTTCAAAAAAATTTATTTTCACATGTTTCCAAAAATAATGGGCACCTTAATAGTCATAGGTATTTCTTGAGGGATATTTCCAAAAGGAATAAAGGAAAATTATGATGGATATCAAAGGTTACTTTTAGTTTGGTTGTTTCTCAAGGTAGTGGGAGAAGAGATGCCATGAAAATGATGGAGTTAATCCTAATCAAAGAGTAGTGTGGAATTGTACTAGTCCAATAAGGGAGGGTATTTTTTACATTTTTTTATTTGTCCTTTTATGGATGGTGTGATTTTAGGCATGTAATAAATCGATAACATGATATTAGAATATGAATAATTTTTAGTATTTTACATAAGCTAAGAGTACATGGTTTACAAACATGTCCAATTTTTATAGAATTGAGATGTTTTCATTTATTGGACCCCTTAAACCTAACATGCATTTGTAGGAAATGAAGGAAATCCATATGTAGATCTTTCCAAGTTCCTTCTGGTTTTGGAAATGGATAATATAAACTTGGATTATAATATTTTAATTTGGAATGTTATTTATTATATATTTATTCAAATCTACACCCATCTTCGGTCATTAGTAAATCTCACTCAATTGATCTTATATTTTATTTCTTCTATGGTTCTTGAATAGGTCTCATCTATTCTTCTCCCTTGAATTTTTTTTCTTCAATGAACTATGAGCTACGATAAATGAATGACCTATACAAAAATCCTTCTTGTATCAAGTAATCATCTAATAATCCACATAATTCAATACATTTTCATATATCTCTCTAGTGGACTAAAATAAAACTATTTCTAATCTCATAGATGCATCTAATCTCATATGATGCAACAAACATCTCCTAAATAATGCATTTTTGGATTATCAACTTCAATGATTCATAAAAAATGATTATAGTGGAATTATCTCAATTAACTTCATATGATTTTTGTTAGACTTACATTCTTTTTGATCCACAACACACACACATGCATGCGCATGCGCGTGCACACACACACACACACACACACACACACATGTATGTATGTATGTATGTATGTATGTATGTATGCACATACATATATGTATATGTATATGTATGTATATAATATATATATATATATATATATATATATATATATATATATATATATATATATATATATATATATATATATATATATGCTATACATATACATATACATATACATATACCTGTATGTATGGATATGTATGTATGTATGTATGTATGGATGTGTGGATGGATACATACATACATACATACATACATATCCATACATACATGTATATGTATATGTATATGTATATGTATATGCATATGCATATGTATATGTATGTATACTTGTTAGGTAGGAAGTAGTGCATTAAAATATTTGATTACTTGAAAAATTCATATGTATATTGATCCCAAATTATTTACATTTACTTTTATTCATTCAATTTATCTGTGATATAATAGATGATGTTATTGTCTTGACTAAAAAAATCAGAAATCGCTACCCCACTAAAATCAAAATCAACATGGAATACTTTGGTTGAATTGGGATATGTAAAATACCATTGTATAATCACCTTCTTCTTAGAAAATGAAAGTCAAGATCTACTATATATTTTTATTTTTGACTCTTTCCTTTCACCGTTCATTTTTATATTATAGGTTAACAAATACCACTAAAATTATAGATAAAATTCATATATAATGATTTTGAACCCATATAAAATTCATTCCTCAAACATTATTAGTTGTGATGATCACTCAACAACAGATTTTACATTTTCATAATACATTATCGAACCAAAATGTGAAATTGCAAAACAAAAATGGACAAATTATTCTATGATAACACTACTATTTATCAAATTAACCCCCCAAATAAATTGGCCTTCAATATTTCTAATTCTAGCCTCCAATTTATCATTTATTCCTCTCTTATTACACTACCAACAATGCATCATCAAATCCCTGCTCAGATCCCTGTTAAGATCATCAAATCCTTTCTCAGATCTTGCTCATATCTCTAGTGGATTCATGCTTATATCCATGGTGGAATGCTCTACACTAGCCTCTTTGGTGTCTACAAACCTGGGAATTACAACATTGGCGGTGGTGGTCTGAGTCCATCCCTATCATAGGAATTTTCTCTCCTGAGGATCTCGCCCATTGGAGGTGTTGGATACTTGTAGCCCGTGGATGACATAGGATTTTTTGATGGTGCTTTTAGGGTTTTTGTGTTGGTCGTGGGTAGGGATCGCTCTATTTCTGGGATCTTCCCATATGTTCTTGTGATAGAAAATGTGGATAGGCAGGGGGCATTAGGGAATGCTATATTCAGAACTAGTTTGTACCTTTTAAGAAGTGATATTTTTTTACTATTACAGATGTGATCCTTTCTCATACCCAAAAGATCAACAAACCACTTAATGCTGCTAAAAATTTTCCTTGAGTTTTTTTTGGGAGATGGAGTTATATGCTAAAAGGTATTTCTCCAACCAAGGGTTGATCTTATGTTTTAATGGACTTTGGCCTGGACTATCGCTTATTCACACTTGGATTTTTTTGATTTGGAAACCTCTCATGGAAGGTAAAGTGGAAATTTATCCCTATGCAGGGGTTTTTTTATTATGGTTTTTAATGTTGTTGAATATAGAGATGTAGTCTTCTAAAAGTTATTGGAGCTTTAGAATAATCACTTTTTAATGAAGCCTTGGTTCCCATATTTCAATCCAATAACAAAAACATTCAATATCAAGCCTATTTGGGTCTTCTTACCTCATCTTTTTCTGTAGTTTTAGGGGGAGGAAAGTATGATTTCTATTGGTAATGCATTAGGCAAGTGTTTCTCCATAGATTCTAAAACTGAACTTTATACCTGTCCATTTTTCCCCTAGAAAAAATGGACCACATGTAAGGATTGATCTCGAGAACTAGACAGGGCCCCCATAGGAGAATTTGAGTGGTTCACAAGCACAATTTCATGTTTCAAGAGCTTGAAACCATTTTGAGGATTTTTTTCCTCTTATGGGTTTTGAATGGACTCAATGTTTCCTAAAGTAGAAATAGGCTCCTACAGGCCCGGATTAGTTCAAAAAGTGAGCATAAATGGCAAAATTTAGGTGATAGGATCAATGATATTTTCCTCATTCGCCAAGGGCCTTCTAGCTTGAGGAAATTCAAAAAATTCAAAAAATCCAAGGTTCGGGGATTTTTTTTGCAAAAATATCCCATCAAGGAGCACCGATAAAAAAATAGCTTGGCAAACTAACATGATGAAAAGGGCAGCAGAGCTCTAGTATCTCGAGCTAGCCCATTTTACATAAGTGAGATGGTCATATTAATTGGTCAAGTTATGTAGAAGGGGTGAGACGAGTAGCTCTACAAGCTATTCGGTGGGCTAAGTTCATAGGGTGCCAGAGACATTGAAGGTGACACGGGTATGGAGGGTTCGTAGAGCAGACTCGATAAACCAAATGCATGAATAAGTGGAAGGGGGTCCGGGGTCTCAACGAGTAAAGGAGATCAGGGTCATAGGCTTGTAGTCAGCCGGGATGGGGCTGAAATGAGTTGGCCATTGATGGGGAACTTGACACATAGGTGAGAACATAGGTGAAATTTCAGCATCAGGTTTTATGTGCGAGGGGTGATTTTAGAAAATGAGAGCTCAAAAAGAGCTAATCCTGCATGAATGAGTATTAGGGTTGAGCCCATGTTGACTCAGAACATTGGTATGGAGGTCAAGGAAAAGTGGAGAGGTGACTTAGGGGGCCAAGTTAAGCTAGAGTTTGGGAAGGTGATCGCCAGAATGGTGGATAACTTGAGCGTGCTAAGGGTTTTCTCGAAAAATCAGAGGTAAGATATTTTGAACTTGGTGGTACAAAAACATGCAAGAGTGGGCTCTGCGAGGTTTTTGAGGTTCAACTCGAAGTCAAAGTGGGAGGTTTCTTTAGATTTTGGTGTTTGTAAAAATCGATATGGGTGTCCTTCGAAAGTTTGAAGTGATGGGTGAATTGATTTTGGGCTCCGTGTTCAGAGTTTGAGTTAGGGGTTTGAAGTGACCAATGTTCAATGTACAGGGTGTTTAAAATCTTAATTCCACCAACAAAAAAACCTGAACTTGGAATTCCTCTTAACTCATCGAGTCATCCTTAGGAGGAGAGTTGAAGAATCATGGCTCGGTAGGTGGGAGATGAGCTTAAAGAGTGCACTTAATTTTTTTTTGCATATCTTTCAACCCCCTTAAGAAAATTTAACAAAATTATACTCGTTGGAAAAAGAATTTTGAGGGTTATAATGGAGGCATTAAATTTTAGAAATTCAGGAGTTATATGGGAAAAATAGAAGTTGAAATTTCAAGACATGGGGGCCATGCTAAGGTACCCAACATGATGTAAATAAAGCATGGATATGTGGGCATTATTTCTTCATGGGACTAAGGTACAGTAATAAGGGGCAATGTTTTAAAGGTTGGACATTCTTACATCTTGTCCCCTCCCTTCTTTCTCACTTGTGAGAAATTTGTGGAGTTTCAAACCTCCTCTTTGAGCAATATAATAAAAAAAACTGCCTTTGCCCCATTGTAATGAATTATATGTAACTTCTTGGAGCAATAAAATCAAATTTGTGGATGTTTGTAACCCTTGTTTGTATTTAAATCAACTTTATGGTCTTTTTATTACATTTAGAGGTTTTTGTGCATATTCTTATTCCCATTGCAAGGTTTAATGGTGTTGTGTTTTTCAGAATTATTGTGTGAATGTCATTGTGGTCTGTGGTGCTAGATCATCCTCCCCACATCCATTTTCCATCACTTTCATGTAGTGTGAGTTGTTCAACACCCCTTTTCTTGGTGCATCACCACCCCTTAGTGTAGGTTTTATTTTGCATGCAATCTCCCTCTATCCCTGTCTCCTTGGAAGTGTTAGGGTAGGATTAGATTAAGTGTTTTTCTACATTTAGGAGTAGTGCAGTTCTAGGTTTAGGAAGAGGAAGCTGGCTTCTATGGAGATTTATTCCAATTGTAAGTCCCACACTTAGGGATATCTCCATGTTACCCAATCACACTGAATTCCTCAGTCACAAATAGCAATTTGGGGGTGTTGTGATTTGGTGATAATAGTTTTGGCATGCCCGGTGGGACCAAGAGTTCAAATCACATTATTAACATAAAGTTTTTCTTGCAAGCACTTTACAAGAAATTTGGAAGTCCAAGGTTACTTTTAGTATTTTATTTTGGAGATTTTCAGATTTGGAGATTGCACTGCATTTTACATTTCAAACTTCAGAGGTTGCACTGTAGGGTCCAAGTTCCAAAATTTATTTTTAGGGGTTTCACATGTGCAAAATAGGTCTTAAGTTCTGAAAAGAGTAGATCGGGGGTTAGAGGTTGCAAAAGTGGTCTTAAATTCTAATTTGGGAATTTTGGACTTTTGATTTCAGATTTTGGAGGTTACATTTTAGCATTTTAGAATTTCAGACTTTGGAGGTTCATTTCAGATTTTGGATTTCGGAGGTCCCTTTGCATTTCAGATTTTAGACTTTAGAGATTTCAGGTTTTTTCGATTTCAAGATTTTCAGACTTCAGAGGTTGTTGTGCATGAGCCAAGTTTCAAATTTTGGATTTCAGAGACTGACAACTGCAAAACAAGGTCTAACCTCCAAAAATCAACATCTAGGCCCTTCAAGGTTTACATTTCCAATTTTTTCAAGTTTAGATGTGTAACTTGGTAAAACCTAGCCTTTGAAGGCTCATTCCAACACATCTGGTGACTCCCAGGAGCAAAACTCAGTGGTGTAGTAGCCCAAGTTTCCCAAATTCATGAGAAGGATTCAAACTCAGATCTGAGACAAGGGAAGAAGGAATATTTTTGTACTTGTACTTATCTCTGGGAAGAGGAAGGAGAGGAAGAAAATACAGAGGTCTCCATCTCCACCAAATAGAAACCTTATCAACACCTCCACCTGGTAGACCTTTCCTTCAATCAACTAATCCTTAGACCAATAAGAATGGCTCAACAACCACCACCAAACCCTTTTGTCAACTTCACGGGAAGTATTCCACTTACCCTCAATGCACAAAATCCTATTCTAGTGGCAGCATTGAAGAACATACCCTACTTCACCAGAGAGAACCATACAACTCCTATTGACCATATTCAAGACATTGTAAATGTTGTGTCCATTCACGAGATCAATGAAATGGATGTTGCAGTTAAACTATTAGCCTCTTCTTTCAAGGGAAAGGATTTGCAGTGGTTTAGAGGCTTAACAACAGGGTCAATTACAAATTGGGATCAATTGTGCAAAGCTCTCTATAATGTAGTTTGAGAGAAAGGGAGATAAAAATTCAGAACGAATATATCTTTCTATTGGAACAATTGACTACAATCAAGAGGGCCCTAAATGAACAAATGGATGATTTTAATTTCTGATTTCAAAAGACATGGGATAGAATCCTGATGGTCCATGAGGCTAACTTCCCAAGGTGCATTCCTATACTTTTTGAAAGGCTCTAAATTCTGACATAGCTATGATGATATAGTCTATGGGAGGGATGACCCTACCCAAGAGCCTATAACATAGCCTATTAGAGCCGAGAATTACTTGATTCAAGTATGATAAACTTGCACCAAGGCCACCTATGCCTCTATATCTAGAAATGGGAAACCCCACTACCAGTCAAGCACCTGAGTTGAATCCCATTCCAGCCCCTAGAAATCAGAGCAATAGTGAGGCCTCCACTTCTTCTAGCACTTCCATAAATTCCAACTCAGGAGGTCATGAAGTAACTAAGGGGAAAATTTAGGGAATGCATTGGTGACTATTAAGAGGTAACAAGCTCAAAATTTAGACCATATCAACCTCAAGCCTATCAGCCAAATAGACCTCCAACTCAAGCTGCAAGTCAAAACTAGAACCAAGGACAACCTCAAGCTGATAGGCCATTTCAACCATATAATCCAAATGCAACATCAACATCCAGGGTAGTTTCAATACAAAATAACATTGTGCAAGAATATGAATGGTGTTTCCCTAGTGGATAACCCCATAATCAAGAAACATGCTTCAATGGTTCTCTAAATAAAGCCTTAATGGTGATAACTGTTGGTGTGACTCAAGAAACAAAGAAGAGGAAAATCAACAGCAAGTAACTACTCAAGAGACACCTCCAAAGCGAGACCTCACTTGTGAACTGGACAAGATGAAGATTTTTGTGGTATGAATCAAGCTCCTTCTCAAGGTGTAGTAACCAATACAAGGTCCAAAAAGAGAAATATAGAGGAACGAAAGTCCTCTAATCTAATTATGTCTTAGCTTCCTAACATGCCCTCAGGGAGTTAGCAATGCAAAAGCAATCCCAAATCCACAAAATCATCCCAAGGCACTAGTTGTAGCAACAACCCATGTACCAAGCTTCAAGTGCAGGAAAAGGTTGTGTCAAGTAAAGGAAAAAAAGGATAATCCATCCCCTTTCAACATCATTTATCAAATGAAGAAGATGAATGCCAGCATTTCCATGTGGGAATCACTGGCGATTCTAGGACAACGAGATTAGTTGCAAGCAACAATGGCCAATTGGTCCACCTCAAATGAGTCATCCAAAAATCAGGAGAAATTTCTCACCAATGCAGTGCAGAAAGAAGGAGGTCAACCAAGAAAAAATTTGAAGCCTCCACCATTTTATGTGTCCTTGGTTGTCGGGAATAACTTAGTACATAACTGCATGATTGATTCAGGGGCAAGCAGTTCCGTAATGCCGAAGCAAATAACAAATCAATTAGGCCTAAAATATGAACCAGTCTCTAAAGGAGTGGTACAATTAGACGGGACAACAGTGGGAACAATTTGAGTGATCAAAGGATTAAGCCTACACTACATGCATGTCCCAATGTCACCAGTCTTACAAGATATATCAGTAATTGACTTACCACCACTTTTTCCTTGTGCTTATCAAGGGACTTCACGACTAAAATTAGTGGGTACCTATCCATTGATTGGTCCCACATGCTCTTCAGAATGAGATATGGAGCCAAATCCACAATCAGATCAGAACCAATTTCCAACTTCTACATTGAGCCTCATGTGCCAAGTCTGATCAATGCCAATTTCTCTATTTTTGATCAAGAAGATTACCCAAGAAATCCAGAAACATGTATTAAAGTTGGAGGCATTCCAGATTTAACATTAGATGAATAGGAAAACAAAAGGCATGATTTTGACCCATACAGAGAGATGAAACAAGCTGAGTTAGGTATTTATTGTTTGCATGAAGAAAATCCACCTCTCCCTAGCATCACCAAACCATATGGAAAAGATGACAATGAAGTTTGACAACTTTTTTTTATGGTTCAAGAAGTAGACAAGGTGCTGGAGGGGGTGCAATGCTTGTGTCACCTCAAGGGACAAAGTACTATTCAACTTTCCGCTTTCAGTTTACTTGTTCAAACAACACTGCTGAATATGAAGCATTAATCCATGGATTGCATTGGGCAAGGAAAAGAGGTATCAAGAACTTGCAAGTTTTTGGAGATAGTGAACTAATTGTGAATCAAGTATAAGGGAAAAATACAGCAAAAAATAATCTCGTCAAAACCTATAAGAACAGGGTATGGGATCTCATTGAATATTTTGAAGCATTTAACATTGATTCCATTACAAGAAAGAAGAATGAAGTTATGAACAAGATTGCAGCAATTGGAGCATTATTTGATGTGGTTGAAACTATCAAGAAGATCAAACTCAACCTCATATCAAGGTGATTGTGAGGCTAGTAGTTCCAGACAATAACAAAAGATGGCAAGTGTTCGAGAATGATCAACAGATCATCAATTTCCTACAGGAAGAAGCTGAATTCTCCACCAAGAATCAAGATAAATTAGAGAAATACTACGGGGATCAAGTGGTTCAACTAATGAAAAATAAGTTTCCAAAAGGGCCTAGCAACTATAGAGTCAATATTCAATCCCAATGATCAATTCGAGAAGGAAAATGCAAATATTCAATCCAAAGGGGAATATTCAGAGCCCATTTCAGTTGGAGAGGGTAAAGTACTCCAAATTGGAAAAGTAAGTACTGATCAAGAAAAATATGATTTCATACAAATTTTCCAAGAATTCCCAGATGTCTTTTCTTGGAGCTACGAGGACTTAAGGGGATTTAATCCAAGTTAGCACAACACACTATTGAACTGGATCCAAAAGCTAAGCCTATTAGATAGAAACAAAGACCAGTCAACCCTCATATCAAGCCTCTCATGAAGAAGGAACTGAACAAGCTCATTGAGGAAAGCATTATTTTTCCAATCAAGCACTCTTCATGGGTTGCTAATCTGGTGCCAGTCAGGAAAAGAAATAGAGAAATCAGGTTGTGCGTGGACTTCTGAGACTTGAATAAGGCTTCTCTCAAAGACCACTATCCACTTCCTTCTATGGAGAAAATCTTGCAGGTAGTAGCTGGTTTGAAAATATTCTCTCTCCTAGATGGCTACTCAGGCTACAATCAAATTATGGTGAAAGAAGAAGACCAATTCAAAATGGCCTTCACCACCAAATGGGGCACTTATGCCTATAGGAAAATGCCATTCAGGTTGTCAAACACCAGAGCTACATTCCAGAGGGCTATGGACATGGCATTCAAGGGGCTGATTAAAAATATAGTTCTTGTGTACTTAGATGATATCACTATATTCTCCAAGAATGCAACAAGTCACCTCCATCACCTCAGGCAAGTGTTCCAAAGATGCAGGAGATTCAGAGTGTCTCTAAATCTGAAGAAGTGTATATTCCTAGCTCATGAAGGAAAGCTCTTAGGCCACATTGTGTCTAAAGAGGGGTTGACAATTGATCTAGAAAGAGTCAAAGCTATCCATGCTCTACCATTTCCAAGTCATAAGAAGGCTCTCCAAAGCTTCTTGGGGAGGACCAACTTTTTCTGAAGGTTTGCACAGATTTTTCCACTCTTGTAAAACCATTGACCATGATGTTGAAGAAGAGTATGGAATTTAAATAGACAGTGAAGGGAAAGGATATTTTTGAAACTATCAAACATGCCATATCTCAAGCTCCAACTCTCATCAATCCAGACTTATCCAAGGACTTCATTCTCTATGCTTTTGGTGGTTTAGACACCATCTCAGCAATCTTGGTGCAACTGAATAAGGAGGGATCCAAGAAACTGATTTCCTTCTTCAGTCAGATATTGGAGGATTATGAAGTGAGGTATTATTTCATTGAGAAACATTTCCTTGTTTTATCAGGATTTTGAAAAAGTTCAAGCACTTGGTTTCAAACAAAAAAATTCAGTTGTTAGTGTCTCATGTCGGGGTCAAGGACTTCCTCCTAAACAAGGATTTGAATGAGAAAAGGGCATGTTAGATCACTCGAGTGATGGAGTATGACATAGAAATTAAGGTCACCAATTTATTATGTGGCAAAGGATTGTGTGAACATCTAGCTTCCAGTCAGCATGATGAATCAAGTAATGAAGAAAGAAGTTGTTTTGGTGTTGCAAGATGATCAAGAACAAAAAATGATAATGTGTGCCTACTCCTTGTTGGACTCAAGACATGATGCATTTTCTACAAGCAGGTCTATGCCCTCCGGAGATGAGAAAAGAAAAAATAAGATATTTTAGACTCCAAGACATTCTGTATGTTCTTATTGATGGTGTTTTGTTCAAGAAGGACGGTAATGGAGTTCTATTAAGGCGTGTTGAAAAATCAAATTGAAAAGGTGCTACATGAGTTCCATGATGGAGAAGCTGGAGGTCATTTTTCTCCATGAGTAACAACCCTCAAGATCATGAAGGTGGGTTACTATTGGCCTACAATGTTCAATGACTGCTATACATGGATCAAGAAATGTAAAAAATGTGCATTCTTCACAGGAAAGGAGAAGCTAGCAACACTACCACTCCATCCAATCTCAGTTGATCAACCATTCATGTAGTGGGGATTGGATTTCATTGGGGTCATCAATCCAAACTCAAGCCAAGGCCACAAATTGATCCTAATGTCAATAGAGTATTTCACCAAGTGGACCAAAGAAGTAGCACTCAAGGAGAGGAAAATGAGTCTAGTATACTGGACTTTTATGAGGGGATAGTAACCAGATTTGGTCCCAGCCACTATCATATCAGATAATTCTCTAGCATTCCTTGGCACCAAGATCACTGAATGGGCTGTTAGGAATGGGATATATTGAGCACCTCATCTAAACTATTACCCCCAGGGTAACGGGCAAGTAGAGTCCACAAATAAGAATTTTGCTAAGGATCATCAGAAGGACTCTAGATGAAAACCATAGGACATGGCATACCAAGCTCAAATCATCCTTGTGGGCTGATAGAATAACATCAAAAAGGTCAACTAACAAGCTCTCCCTACAAGTTAGTCTATGGAAAGAGGCTAAGGCTTCCTATATCACTGGAGTTTCTGACATTGGAGCTCCTAAAGTAGCTAGAGTTATCTGAGTTTGAGCCTATGGAAGCTAGGTATGCAGAACTCATGGAGTTGGAAGAAATAAGAGAGCATGCAATGCAAACCATGGAGAAGGATCAAGCCTTGATCAAGAGGAGTTTTCACAAGAAAGGTAAAAGAAAGAACCTTCTAGGAGGGAGACTTGGTTATGAAATGGGATGTGGATTGGGCTAAGTTGGGAAAGCATTCCAAATTTGATGCCATATGGAGTGGCCCCTACATGGTCACATGATGTAAGAGTAACAGTTATTTCCAACTATCCATGTTGGATGGAGAAGAACTTCTGATTCTAGTCAATGGAATCTATCTCAAGCACTGTTACTAAAAGGAAGATTCTCACCCTTGTACATATTAGTTTAGGATTTTAATTCCTCTAAGTGCTTATGCACATTGTCTTGTTGTTAGAATAGGTTTCAGTTTCCCTAAGTGCTCTAGGCACAGGTTTTATTTCTCCTAGTTTGTATCATTGCACAAATTTAGTATACCTCCTGGAAAGGAATGTTGTAACAGGAAGCTCAAAGTTGCAGGAACAATTGCAATTCCTCAAAAATTTCAAATGCAGAGAAACTAAAATCAGATTTAGGGACCAATTTTAAGGGTTTTCATTCTCTTGTCCCTTTAGATCAGTCATGGTTTGAGCTTCTAATGCCTCTCAAAAATCAAAAATTAGTCCTAGGTAGGAGCAACCTTCCTCAAATTCATTCAAGGTCCTCTTAGGTTTCGAGCAGAATATTAACCTCAAATTTCCCTTGTTCATCCTTTTTTGATCTTAGTTCAAAATCTTAATTATAGGAAACTCAACCCTTTAGTGATGTCCCAAACAACTTATGGAATAGGTGTTTTACCTCCCAAATCAACATTATGTCCAAGCTCTGCAATGTTCAATATTGCCAAGGAATCATCAGTTAATCATGTTTTTTACTTGGCAAAAATAGGTTTTGGGGACAGTTTCAGGGAGTCTTCAATTTTCCCAAGTAGATCAAGGTTCCAGAGATGAGGAAAAGGTAAATTTTCAAAATCAAAAATTTTCCACTCATCACAAAAATTTAATTTTTCTTATAAAATTGGAAAGTGCAAGCAGATGGAACAAAGTCCAAGGTTCAACAATAGTTTTCAAGTAGGATTTCAAGGGTGAAGTTCAAAGGTTCAGATTAGTTTAGACTACCAAAGGTGACTCCATTGTGCCCAATGGATATATTCAGGCTACTGGTTAAATGACATCTAGTAGGCAGATGTCCCCGTGAGTCACCAAAATTGTTATCCATTTTTCCCTCAGGTAAAAATGGACAATAAGGAGAAGTCGTTTAACCCAGGATTGATAGGGCCTTACATGGAGAATTTGGGTTTACAGGCAAATTTCATGTTTTGAGGAGCATTTGAGTGTTTCAGGAGCTCAAAAATCATTCAGGAATTTTTTCCTCTTCTAGGTTTTGAAAGGCTCAAAGTTTTCCTAAAGATGAAAAAGGGCTCCGGCGGGCCCACATTCAAAAAAATGAGCAAAATGGAAAAAATGGGTAATGACGCCCTATGATTCATTTTACCTCAATCCCTCATTGGCTCTTATGAGAAAATTTGAGAAAAATCTAAAAAATTCCAAAAAAAGGTTTGGAAAAAAATGTCAAAAAATAGGCCCAAGGAGGCCATCAAGCTAAAAATAGCTCACTAAGCTAGCTTGGAAAGCTATGCGTGGGATGCATGAGGCATCAAGCTGAGAAAATGGCTCAAGTGAGCTAATCTTGGGACAAGATTAGTGAGTTGAGGTAGCCTGGCACAGCTGCAATGAGGTTTGAAGGAGCTCAGGAGAGGCTTGCATCTTAGCATGACTCGGTCGATCCAGGGCCCAATTGAATAGGGGCATAGCTCAGAGTGATCCATTGGTGAGGTGGAACCGACAGGGTTATGGATTGAGCCATGAGTCAGCTTGAGGAAAGCCTCAATTGAAGCTTAGGAGGTAAGCTAAAGGGAAGATTGGTCATGGGTTCACAAGAGGGGGGTGGTTTATGGGTGGGGCTTGAGTCATGGTTGGCCATAGTGGTCAGGGAAATGGCTTGCATTGAGAGGATCAAATAAAGATAATAAGATGAGGAGTGGGATGTGGAAACAAACCAGCGAAAATGGGGGCATTGGTACTAATCCATAGGGAGTTAGGGCCGAGGAAGATCGAGTTTGGCAGATGGAAATCATGTCGGCACATGAGATGTATACTTGGCAGGAAGAAAGGGATTTGATTTGGAGAAGAGCAGGTCTAATATAGGAGGCTACAAGGGAAGTGGGAGAGTTTATGAGCTCAAGGTTTGAGGTGTCAAGATGTTTCAGAGGGAGGTAAGGGTTTTTGGAGGATGGCGAAGTGAGGCTCTAGGGATAGAATGTTAGTCGAGGCACTTTGGATTCAAAGTTAGTAGTTTCAAAGATTTGGATTCAGGGATGAAATTTTTTGGGGTTGAGGAAACATGCATGTCCAATCTTGGAGTAAATCCCCAAAACCCTAAAATTTGAAAATTTGATATTTGGTAGGGTAAATCGATCGACAAATTCAGGGGTCAAATTCAAGGTCAACAGAGGTTGGCATCGGAGTTTACTTCAGAGTTTGCGGTATGTGGGATGTCCGAAGTTTGGCGGATTAGGGACTCACTTTGAAATTCAGGGCAAAGTGGTGTAGTTGGTGAGTTGGAGGATAGATTTTTGGAATGGAAATTGGACCCAGAGTTTGGGTGAGAATATGGTGTCTAGTGGGGGTTTAAACTTTGAAATCCGCTGAGCTAAAAACCCAAAGTCACCAAAGGGGCTACTGGAAGTGCTATTTTTGGGAGTAAGACTACATTGGATGGCATAGTAGAGGTGAGTTAGGTGGATAGGTGGTTGATGAGGTATGGAGCTTGGTAGGTGGGGATGAAGATCCTAGAAGTGACCCAAAAAAATGATGATAACTTTTCACCCTGCTAAGCCAAAATTAACAAATTTATATTCATTGGAAAGAGAATTTAGAGGGGGATCTAATGAAGGGATTAAATTTTGAAAACTAGGAGGTTAGATGGGGAAAATATAAAGATGAAGTACAAGGAGCTAGAGGCCATACCTAGGTACCCAGAATGATGCAAATAAAACATGAAGGCCATTTCTTCTTCACAAGGCAAGGTATGATAAGCATGGGATTTGTAAATCCTTCCCATACCCATTGTAGGGAAAAAAATGATTATTTTTTGGGGGTGTTGGAGAAATTTCAAAACTCTCTTCTCTCTCCTCTCTTCATCTTTCTTCCTATAAATTATAAGGAGGGGCATATTAAAAAAGGTTGGACATTCTTACATCTGCCCCTCCCTTCATTCTCAACTATGTATAGTGATTTGTGGATTTTCAAACCTCCCCTTTTAAGAATTGTAATGAAAAATCATGCCTTTGGCCCTATTGTAATGAATTGTATCAACTTCTTGGAGCAATAAAATCAAATTTGTGGATTATTTGCAACCCTTTTTTCTATATTATTGTAACTTTATGATCTTTTCATTACATTTAAAGGTTTTTGTGCATTATCATGTTCATTGCAAGGTTTTAATGGTGTTGTGTTTTATTGGGAATGTTGAGTGAATGTCATTGTGGTCTATGGTGCTAGATCATCCTCCCCACATCCATTTTAAATCATTTTCATGCAGTGTGAGTTGTTCAACACCCCTTTTATTGGTGCATCACTACCCCTTAGTTTAGGTTTTATTTTAAATGCAATCTCCCTCTATCCCTATATCCTTGGAAGTGTTATGGTAGGATTATACAAACTATTTTTCTACATTTATGAGTATAATACTACTTAGTTTAGGAAGAGGAGTCTAGTATTCTTTGAATAGCTATCCCATTCATAAATTCCCACACTTTAGGATAGCTCCATGTTACCCAATCAAGGGAAGCATTTCTTGGTAGAAGGACTCCCAACCTAACCTTTTGTTTTTTGGGAATATTTTAGATACCTCATCGAAATATTCGATGGAGGATTCTATGTTTGCGAATTGGGAGGAGTCAGAAAATGATGTAGGGATGGTTCAACTACCAGATGAGACTCATGTTTCCCTCTTGTGGTGGAGATTGTGGGGTCGACTTATTTTTAGAATTCTTAGTTGTTGACACCACCTTCGGGGCAAGAATTTTGTGGGTCTGAATTCATAAATTTGACATAAGGGCTTATTGGTGGAAAAAATCAAATCTTTGAAATATGGCTTGTAATCCATCCTGATGAAAATGTGCATCCTAATAGGTGTGATGGTTGGAAAGTCATGAATAGAAATAATAAATGGAATAATTTTTGTGTTCCTCTTAAAATGGTCTTGAGATCCCATGGTCAGGTCTCGTATGGGTAAGTCATCCTTCGTATCTGGCTAGGATTGTCCAAATGAGGTTTAGAATGGTTCACGAGGAAATTTAAGCATGTTTGATTTTCCTCTTGAATATTTTTCCCTCTTTTTTTCCTTATTAGATTTTATTTTGGGTGGTTTCTCTGTTATATTCTGATAACCTCACTTCACTTTGTTTCTTGTTGTTCTTTGATGCCTATCTTTCAGTTGTACAGGGTTTTTTAGTCCCTTCAAAACCAATTTTTGTACCCTTATCTAAAAAAACAATGCATCATTAAATTTTTTAAAATTAAAGTACCAATGAATGTTTATGTAACTTTCCTTATGATATTTATGAATGAGGTTTTCATTTTTTTCAAAGAAAATGGCTTAAAATTGATCAAACAACCAATTCTTTGTGTTTAATGTAGTTTAACTCTCATCACTATCCACACCACTAGATTCTATTTTTAATTTATTTTTAAGCACTTAGGTTCATCCAAAAAATGCATCACAACATCTTCCAATGTAATGTAAAATATGTGTTGATAATAATCTTATTGATGTTTCGTGGCCAATGCGCATGCTCCATTCTACATCTCTCTTTGATGCTAATATGGAGTGAATTACACATGGGATCAAACATTCCTCAATAAAACCCTTTTCAAATATCTCTTAGAATCATAACATCACCTTTTCATTATCGATAGGTAGATCAACTAATACAATTTATTTTCTATAATGTTCATACATGTAAATATAATCTCTATGATAACTTATACTCCTTATATGTTGTAGGCCATCAAATAATTCATTAGATACGATTCATGAAAACTTACATATATTTTATGTCATATTTTCAACCAAGACACCTTGTATGGGATTGAATGCAAGTTCCTTACCAGCTCAATAATTTCCACCATGTGTCGTTACTCACAAAAATTTTCTTGTTACTACTCTCAAAAATAACCTTGCATCAATTACCTTTCGATTTGCATATGCTTGTTAATTGTTTTATGTGAAATTATTTAGTATCATTTTTTATTTTTCAACATTCATTTATTCATCATGTGACCTTATATATGTTGCATTTTTCTATGTTATTAAGAGAAGTAATAATATCCTTACGAGAATTTCGAATGTAAATGTTATCTTCCTCTTCATCTATGGTTTTATTGTGTTTGTGGGAACTCAAATATTCTATGCCTAAACCATTCACATCTATTACATGTACACACGATTCCTATACCTCTTACTCTACCAAATTATTTTCTTGCTCTACAATAATGTCCTCTATGGAACTTCATTTATGACTAAAGTTTTTTATTGTAAAAAATATTCACTTTCAAGGTCATGAAATGTTTCCTCTTCTATCGAGTTTTTTCCATATTCCTAGCTCTAAGATCATTCATCTACCTATTTTTGTGTTCTTTTTAATCCCAAAATTAATCTCCCACATTCAAATACCATTGATTTAATTCTTTTATTAATCTCCACGTTGTAATCCAAAAAATCAATTTGTATAGAAATATGAGGACCATTCGTATCCCTTGAAATATTTTCTTTATCTTCCACAAAAGTACCTGTTAGTGCAAAATCACAACACCCCCAAATGAGTCATCGGATCTACTTTTCTAAGGTAGATTCATTTGGTGTGATTTGCATAACATTGAGTTTTCCCCCAAAGTGTGGGACTTCGCAGGTGGGAAAAACTCTCCAGATTAAGGTTGGTTCCTACTCCTCTATTTAGGTGTATGCATGAAATCACAGAGGATCTATCCTAAATCCTACTCTAATTTTCCAAGGAGACAGAGTTAAAGAAGGGATGCAAAGAAAATAAAACTTAAGCTACCAGGTGATACACCAAAGGAGTGATGAACAATTGTTTTGCTGGTAGACACAAACTAGAAGAATGTAACACAAAAACATGCACAAATAACCAAAGTTGTAATGAAGGATGAGAAGACAACAATTAACATAGAAAGGGATGAAGATCACCCACAGAACATGTATTATTGCTCTCATGGCTTGATACGATGCATTACAATATTAACAAAGGCAAAATGTGTGTTTATAGTCTATATGGAAGGTCTGAAACTCCATGAATTCACTTGCCAAGGGGAAGAGGGGAGCCTGCAAAATAGAAGAATGTCCAACCCTTTACAATGAGTCCCGACCCTGTATTTATAGACTCAATCAGAGAGAAGAAAGAAAGAGAGAGAAGCAGGAAAAAGAGGTTGAAGCTCAACCACTGCTATTAATGTCTCCTACAAAATATGCCCCCAAATCTGCCTTGACTGCATCAACCACTGGTTCGGCGCCTTGAAGGAAGAGGAAATGACGGAACAGATCGAATCTGATCTGGTTGTTGAGGCAGATAGATCCGCATTAATGGCCCTGAAGATGTTTTCTCCATTTTTCTTTACCTAACCTCCCCAAACTTAAAGTTTCAGATCTCCATGGCATGGGTGAAGCCGAGATCTTTCCAATGGTGTCAGATTTGCAATATTTCGAGCCCTGAGTCGAAAGATATGCCCCTTCGAAGTTTGTATCGGGTCCGTACAAAAGGGTGGGAAAACCAGTTTGAAAAATGGGCCCCCCTTTTTAATATGGGACACGTGGAGGGCTAGCGCTTGTCTAAAAGCAGCCTCTGTATTTTGCTCTTGGAATGGCATGGGGCTGACACATGGCTTCCTCCGCCGGCCTGCTCAATTTCTCTGTTTCTTGGCTAAGTCCTTTGCTCGGCGGGGTCATATTCCTTGACCAGGGACACGTAGCGGTCTGGCGCTTGTTTGAGAGACCCCTCTCTATTTGACCCTTGAGTTAGTGTCATGTGGACACTTGGCACTCTCTGCCAGCCTGCCACTATGCATTGACTATTCAACCCGACTCTGTCCCCTTCGAAGAGACTGGACGCGTGGAGGCTCTGCACTTGCTGAAACTCCCGATCAAGATTTTTCCTTTGAAGGAGCATTGGGTTGACACTTGGAAGCCTCCACAGGTCTTTGAACTTTTCAATGACCTCCTTCCTACCTTTTCGGGCCTTAGGCTACATGGCGAATTGGTGCTTGTTTGAGCCTCCACTTTTGGATCTACCCTTGGAGATGCACCGCTTGGACACATGGCTCTCTCTCCGCTAGTACTTCTATACTTAGCCAATTTTTTGAGGCCCGCCCCATCCACCTTTTGACCTCCTATTGACCATTTTCTATGTGGAGGGCTGGCACAAGTTTGAGTCTTCTCCTTTGGCTCCCATTTTTGGATTTGCGTCGAGCCGACACCTGGCACCTTCCTGTCTAGCCGAAGACTTTTCAATGACCGCACAACTTTTGGGGTTCTAGATGCATGGAGGCATGACGCTCATTTGAGATTCCTTTCTTGGACTCACCCTTGGAGAAGCATCGTTCTAACATGTGGCTCTTTCCGCAACATCCTCCATACTTGGTCGATTTTTGGACTCATTCTGAACTGTTTTGAGCCCAAGGACTTCAGATTCTCGTCGTTTCTTCTTTTTCTTGCTCTTGGCTTCTTGGTGACACTTGTTGTTCTATTTATTTCTGAGCCTACCTGTAACCTGTAGAATGGATTTAAGGCCCAGATTCACTCGACAGAGCCATTTTCTGGATTTCTCCCACACGTTGTTGTTTGACCTTTGCAGGCCCTGCCACTTCTATTGTAGAGTCCCTATGTAATCTGTTTGTAGGATCTGAACATGATTTCTCAAGTTCTTTCAGTGTGGGGTCATTCTGATCCAATATTTTTCCTGGGGGCAAAATATGGATAACAATTTGGTGACTCACAGGGGTATCTGCCTGCTAGATGAAAAGACCAATTACCTTGTCGTATCCATTGGGCATGGAGTCAAGAATGATGGTCTGATACTGATTCTACCTCTGATTCATGAGCCTGACTGTTTGCACTCTCAATCTTCATAAGAAATCTTGAAACGATGGTTTCTGAGAGTAGAAAATTGTTTTGACCCAGGGCTTCATCTGTTTCTGAATGAGTTATGCAAGAGAAACAAAACAACACCACAACTATATACAAAATTTGAAATCATACATGTTCCAAGTAGAACATGCAGAGTGTGCAAAGAACTTAGGAGAAAAGCAACCTAAACTACAACAAGACAATGTGCACAAGCACTTAGAGGAATGAGAAACTAAACTAATATATACAAGGTGAGAACTTCCCTTCTAGTAGCAGTGTTTAAGATAGATTCCATTCACTGGAATCTGTAACTCTTCACCATCCAAGGTAGACAATTGGAAAGCATTGCTACTTTTACATCCTGTGACCATGTAAGGGCCACTCCAAATGGCATCAAACTTGGAATGCCTTCCTGGTTTTGCCCGATCTGCATCCCATTTCAAAACTAGGTCTCCTTCCTGGAAGGTCCTTGCTCTTGCCTTCTTGTCAAAGCATCTCTTGATTGAAGCCTGATCCTTCTCTATTGTTTGAAGTGCATGTTCTCTGGTCTCTTCCAATTCCATCATCTCTGCATACCTAGCCTCCATTGGTTCAAACTCAGACACCTCCAGTTGCTTCATGAGTTCCAATGCTGGCAACTCAAGTGATATAGGCAACACTGCCTCTTTCCCATAGACAAGTTTGAATGGAGAGTTTCCTGTAGACCTCTTGGGTGTTGTCCTATCAGCCCATAAGGCTGATTTGAGTTTCATGTGCCAGGTTCTCTGATTTTCATCCAGAGTTCTTCTGATAATCTTCAGCAGGTTCTTGTTTGTAGACTCTACTTGGCCATTACCCTGAGGGTAATAATTTGATGAAGTGCTTAGGTAAATCCCATTCCTCACGGCCCATCCTATGATTTTGGAACCTATGAATGCCAATGCATTGTCTGATATAATGGTGGCTGGCACTCCAAATCTGGTCACTATCCCTTCATAAAAATCTAGTATACTAGACTCATTAGCTTCTTTGAGTGCCACTACCTCGGTCCACTTGGTGAAATAGTCTGTTGCCATCAGAATCCATTTGTGGCCTTGGCTCGAATTTGGATTGATGACCCGATGAAATCCAACCCCCATTGCATGAATGGCTGATCTACTGAAATTGGATGCAATGGAAGTGCTGCTAGCTTTTCCTTTCCTCTGAAGAACGCACAGTTCTTGCACTTTTTGATCCATGCATAGCAATCACTAAACACCCTGGGCCAATAATAACCCACCTTCATGATCTTAAGTGCTGTCACTCATGGAGAAAAATGGCCTCCAGCTGCTTCATCGTGGAATTCTTGTAACACTCTTTCAATCTGATCTGTCCCAATGCATCTTAACAGAATGCCATTGATGTCCCTTTTGAACAAGATGTCATCAATAAGCACATATGGGATGGCTTGTAGCCTGAAATGTCTCCTTTTTGTTTTATTCATTTCAGGAGGGCACATGCATGTTTGAAGGAAGTGCACCATGTTCTGAGTCCAACAAGGAGTGGGCACATCCTCATTTTCTTCCTCTTGACTATCCTACAGGACAAAAACAACTTCTTTTTCATCACTTGCTTCTTCTTGTTGACTCGAGGCCAGCTGTTCACACAATCCCTTCCCATGGACCAGCTTAGTGACCTTGATCTCAATGTCATACTCCATGACACGAGTGATCCATCCTGCACATTTTTCATTCAGATCCTTGCTAAGAAGGAAGTCTTTAACTCCTGCATGGGAGACTAACAGTTGGATTTTATTGTTCGAAACCAAATGCTTAAACTTCTTCAATCCTCTGATCACTGCCAGGACCTACTTTTCGATGAAAGAGTATTTCACTTCATAATCTTCCAGACCCTGGCTGAAGAAAGCAATTGGCTGCTTTCTTCACCCTGGATGAAGAAAGCAATTGGCTGCTTTGTATCCTCTTTGTTCTGTTGTACTAGGATTGCAGAAATTGTGTCACTGCCACCAAAGGCATATAATATGAAATCCTTAGAAAAATATGGATTCACGAGAGTTGGGGCTTGTGATATAGCTTCTTTGATGGCCTCAAAACTTGCTTTTCCTTCAGCTGTCCACCTAAATGCCAAACTCTTCTTCAACATCAACGTGATTGGCTTGACAAGGGCAATAAAGTTTGGTACAAACCTGCGGACAAAATTGATTTTTCCTAAGAAGCTTTGAAGATCCTTCTTATGGCTTGGCAATGGAAATGCTCTTATTGCTTCAACTCTCTCTGGGTCAATTGCCAAACCTTCCTTTGACACAATGTGGCCTAGAAGCCTACCCTCATGGGCCAAGAATATGCATTTTTTAGGGTTCAATGATACCCCAAATCTCCTACACCTTTGAAACACCTGCCTTAGGTGAAAAAGGTGGTCTACTGCATTTTTGGAGAACACAGTAATGTCATCCAGGTAGATTAGCACTATTTTGTTGATCAATCCTTTGAATGCCATATCCATTGCCCTTTGGAAAGTGGCTCCAGCATTAGACAATCCAAATGGCATTTTTCTATAGGCATAGGTGCCCCATTTGGTGGTGAAAGCCATTTTGAACTGATCATCTTCTTTCACCATGATCTGGTTGTACCCTGAGTAGCCATCTAGGAGAGAGAATCTCTCTGATCCAGACACCACCTGCAAGATTTTCTCCATTGAGGGGAGTGGGTAGTGGTCTTTGAGGGACACTCTGTTCAAGTCACGAAAGTCAACACACAACCTAATCTCTCCACTCTTCTTCCTGACTGGGACCAAATTTGTGACCCAGCTTGAGTGTTTGATTGGAAATATGATACTTTCCTCTATCAGCTTGTTCAGCTCTTTCTTCATCAGAGGCTCAATATGTGGATTGACTGGTCTCTGATTTTTCCTGATGGGCTTAGCAGCTAGATCTAGTTCGATTGTGTGTTGTGCTAACTTCAGGATTGAACCCTCTGAGGTCCTCATAGCTCCAAGAAAATACATCTGGAAACTCTTGGAAAAGTTGCATGAATTCATACCTTTCTTGCTTGGTGGCCACTTTTCCAATTTGAAGCATTTTTCCTTCTCCAACTAGAATTGACTCTGAAATCTTCTCCTTTGATCTGTATATTAGCCTTTTCTTTTCAAAACAAATCATTAGGATTGAAGATAGACTCCAATGTCACTAAGCCTTTAGGAAGCTTGTTTGTATGCAGCTGCACTACTTGATCTCCATATTGCTGCTCTAGTCTACTTTGATTTCTAGCTGAGAATTCAGCTTCCTCTTGCAAAAAATTGATGATCTATTGATCATTCTCGAACACCTGCCAACATGTGTTATTATCTGGCACTGCTGGCCTCACAATCACATGGATATGTGGCTGTTCTTTTTCCCTCTTGATGTTGTCAACCACATCAAATGTTGCCTCTAACTACTGCAAGCCTATCAAAAGCTTTGTTCTCCTTTCTGGGTATGGACACAATGTTGAAGGCTTTGAAATCCTCAATGAGATCCCATACCCTACTCTTGTAGCTTTTGAGCAGGTCATTCTTGATAGAATTTTGTCCTTTGACTTGATTGGCAACTAGTTCACTGTCACCAAACACCTGTAGGTTCTTGATTCCTCGTCTTCTGGCCCAATGCAATCCATGAACCAAAGCCTCATATTCTGCAGTGTTATTTGAGCAGGCAAACTGAAATCTGAAGGCCAAATATTACTTCATACCTTGGGGGGACACAATCATAGCTCCTCCTCCAGCTCCTTTTCTACTCCTCGAGCCATCAAAGAACAATTTCCATACTTCATTGTCATCTTTGTGTTCTGGCTTGATGATGTCAGGAAGAGGATGATTCTCCTCATGTAGGTAGTAGAATCCTAGTTCAGATTCTTCCATCTCCTTATAGGGATCAAAAGCATGCCTTTTGACCACCCATTCATCAAGAGTCAGGTCTGGGATACACCCTACTTTGGTATCTACCTCAGAAGTGTTTAGGAGGTCCTCCTGATCAAAAGACGAACAATTTGCATTGATTGGGCTAGGCACATAGGACTCAATGTGATAATCCACTATGGGCTCAGATCTGATTGTGGCCTTCACTCCATACCTTGTTCTAAAGAGCATATGCGACCAGTCAGCAGACAAATATCCTCCAATTTTGGCAGTGAAGTCCCTGGACAAACACAATGCAAAATGTGGTGGCAAGTCTATGACTGATACGTTCTGTAATACAGTCACATTAGGGCAGGCATGCAGAGTGAGGCTTAGATCCTTGATGACTCCAACAGTGGTCACTGTTGTCCCATCCAATTGTACTACTCCTCTAGAGATGACTTCATACTGGAGACCCAGTTGATCAGCTATTTGTTTGGGCATTACAGAACTACTTTCCCCCGAATCAATCATGTAATTATGCACCAATTTTTCTCCAATGATTAATGAAACATAAAATGGAGGAGGCTTCAGATTCTTACCTCATTATTCTCCATGGTTTCTCTCAGGTTGAGCCATATTGGTAAGCACTTTCTCTTGTTGGCTTGGGGTTGATTTAAGCTTGACCAATTTTGCATGGCAGTCTGCAACAGATCCCTCTACCCTGGAATGGCCAGTGACTCCCATAGTGAAATGTTCACACTTGTCCTCTTCATTTTCTTCAATGATATTAAATGAATTGTCCTTCTGTTGCCCCTTCCCTGGCACATTTTTCTCTTCCACATGGGTTGTTACAACCAGTGCCTGAGTAGGTCTGGAAGGTGGCTTGGATTGACTCTGCATATTAGGAGTTGTATTTTGAATGCCAATACCTTATGGAGCAACGGGAGGGTTGAGGATCACCTGAGCTTGGTGAATGTCCTTCTCCAATATTTCTCTTCTTGGATTGTGTATTGGCATAGCTATACTTTGAGAAGGAGTCTGATTCATTCCACATAAATTGTCTTCAGTCCTGCTAATTGACAAGCATAGTCTTCGCTTGGGGGTCCCTCTTGCTGAGCTCCTTGTTGCTGATTTTCTTCGTGGCTAGGTTGTTGTGTTACACACCCAACGGTTTGCATCACCAGAGACTTGATTTAATGCACCATTGAAGCACATCGATTGACTATGTGGCTGACTACATGGGAAACAACAATCATATTCTTGTGCCATGTTACTATGTGTTGGAACCAACGTTGTCTTGATGTTGAAGTTGTGTTTGGATCATATGGCCTGACAAGTTCTAGTAGCTTGAGGTGGCCCTTGGTGTTGAATCTGATTTACAGCCTGGGCTGGTGGTCTATTTTGCTGATACGAGGGGTCTAACCTAATACTGAGCTTGGGCTTGATATGACCTAGAACTCTGACCCTATTGTCTTTTGATGGTTACTAGCTCATTTCCCAAGTTTTGTAGTTGTTTCATAACTTCCTGAAGCTTTCTTTTAGGTGGTTACTATCTCATTTCCCAGTGTTTTGCAATTAGCTTCGTAACTTCCTGAAGCTCCTTTGGAGGTGTTAGGATGACCTGAAGCTATGGAGACTTTAGCTTCTAACTTTGACTCCTAACTCAGGGGTATAAGAGCTAATGTATTGGCAGGCTATACTTTTAGAAGGCAAGTTTGATTCATTCCACAAAAGTCCCTCAGCCTACCAATGGACAAGGCCTATAGTCTCACTTGCAGGGTCCTTCTTGCTGAGCTCATTGCTACTGAATCATTCTTCAGAAGCTAGGTTCTTGCGACACACCAACAGTTTGCACCATCAAAGATGGGCTTTACTGCACCATTGAAAACACATCGACTGATTATGGTCCGGTGAAATCTGCATGGGAAACACCAATCATATTCATTGTGCCATGTTATTATATGTTGGAACCAATGCTCTTAATGTTGAAGCTATGTTTGGATCATATGGCCTGAAAGGTCTAGCAGCTTGAGGTTTCCTTTGATGCATTGACTATGATTTATAGCCTGGGTTGGTGGTTGTGAAGATTTTGCCTTGATACAGAGGGTCTAGCCTTATACTGAGCCTGAGGCTAATATGGCCTAGAACTTTGAGCCTGATTGTCTTTTGATGGTTACTAACTCATTTCCCAGGTTTTGAACATTTGTTTCATAACTTCCTGAAGGTCCTTTGAGATGTTAGATGATGAATATGGAGGCTTTCAGCTGCCACTTTGACTCTTGGGGGTGGGTATAAGAGCTAATGTGGGCTACTTGGTTGGTACTTGGGTTTCCTTGTTGGTATAGCCAGGCATGGATGGCCTAGGAGAAAGTTTACCAGCCTTGAATTAAATGATTCTCAACTCCTATGGAAGGCTATAGTTATAAGGCTCTAGGTTGGTGCCCCCCATTGACTAAATCATCAAAGAAATATCATAATTTAAAGCTCTAAGAAAGTATAAGAAGGAACCTTCATTAATGGGCTTTACTAGACTATTGGAATCCTGTCCCAGGTCCATTGAAATTTGAGGTTGAAATCCAGTCATTTGCTCGTTTAGAGTCGCTCTTGATTGCAATTTTCAGCTGCTCCATCAAGGATAGGTTATCTCATTTTTCTCCAAACTGGTTGTGAAGAGTTGTGAGACCTCTGGTCCCAAGATTGAATAGATCCTGCTTCTAAGGCTTCCAAAACCATTTTGAAGCTTTGCCCTTGAGTGAAGAGGCTAGCAACTTGACCACAATGTCCATCTCAGTGATCTCATGGATTGTACAAACATTTGCAATGTCTTGAATGTGGTCACTGGGACAAGTCTGGTTTTCTCCAGTGAAATATGGGATGCTCTTCAATGCTGCCACCATGACTGGGTTTTGTGCATTCAGAGAAAGTGGGATATTGCCAGTGAAGTTGACATAAGGATTTGGTTGTTGGTGTGTCATCCTGATTGGCCTGAGCACCCTTCTTGATTGAAAGAATGACCTACTAGGAGGAGGTGTTGATAAGGCTCTGTTTGGTGGAGATATAGACTTCTGGGCTCTTCTTCCTCTTCTCCTTCTGTCTGGAGACAAGTGTATGTGTACAAAATGTCCTTCTTCTCTTGTTCTAGACCTTGTTTGTATCCTTCTCATGAACTTGGGAAACTTGGACTGCTGAAACTAGTGGATTATGTCCTTTTTGGAGTCGCCAGATGTTCAGTTCTTAAGAGCTTCTTAAAATCTAGAATCACAATGAGTGCACATTAGTCTTACTGTAATAACGATGGAGACTTCTTGGTCCCACCGGGGTGTGCCAAAACTTGTTAGTGCAAAATCACAACACCCCCAAATGAGTCAGTCAAGATCTGCATTTTCTAATGCAGATTCATTTGGTGTGATTGCACAACATTGAGCTTTTCCCAAAGTGTGGGACTTTACAGAATCGGAAAAGCTCTCCAGATTAAGGTTGGTTCCTACTCCTCTGTTTAGGTGTATGCATGAAATCATAGAGGATCTATCCTAAATCCTACTCTAATTTTCCAAGGAGACAAAGTTAAAGAAGGGATGCAAAGCAAATAAAACTTAAGCTACCAGGTGATACACCAAAGGAGTGATGAACAATTGTTTTGCTGGTAGACACAAACTAGAAGAATGCAACACAAAAACATACACAAATAACCAAAGTTGTAATGAAGGATCAGAAGACAACAATTAGCATAGAAAGGGAATGAAATATCACCCACAGAACATGTATTATTGCTCTCATGATCTTATATGATGCATTACAATAGTAACAAGGCAAATTTACGTTTATAGTCTATATGGGAGGTCTAAAAACTCCACGAATTCACTTGCCAAGGGGAAGAGGGAGCCTGCAAAACATAGAATAATGTCCAACCCTTTACAATGAGTCTTGAACCCTGTATTTATAGACTCAATCAGAGAGAAGAAAGAAAGAGAGAGAGAAGCGGGAAAAGTAGGTCGAAGCTCAACCACTGCTATTAATGTCTCCTACAAAATCTACCCTCAAATTTAGGCCTTGACTGCATCAACCACTGGTTTGGTACCTTGAAGGAAGAGGAAACAGATGGAACAAGATCGAATCTGATCTAGTTGTTGAGGTAGATAGATCCACATTAATGGCCCTAAAGACTTTTTCTCCATTTTTTCTTTACCTAACCTCCCCAAACTTAAAGTTTCAGATCTCTATGGCATGGGGCGAAGCTGAGATCTTTCCAACGGTGTTAAATTTGTAATATTTCGAGCCCTAAGTCGAAAGATATGCCCCTTCAAAGTTTGTATCGGGTATGTATAAAAGGGCAGTTGAAAACCAGTAGTTGACAAATGGGCCCCCTTTTTAATATGGGACACATGGAGGGCTAGCGCTTGTCTGAAGGCGGCCTCTATATTTTTCTCTTGGAATGGCATGGGGCTGACACATGGCTTCCTTCATCTGGCCTGCTCAATTTCTTTGTTTTTCGGCTAAGTTCTTTGCTCGACGGGGTCACATTCCTTAAACGGGGACATGCAGCGGTCTGGCACTTGTTTGATAACCCCCTCTCTATTCACCCTTGAGTTAGCGCCATTTGGACACTTTGCACTCTCCGTCGACCTGCCACTATGCATTGACTATTCAACCTGACTCTATCCCTTTCAAAGAGACTGGACGCGTGGAGGCTCCGCGCTTGCTTGAAAGTTCCTGATCAATATTTTGCCTTTGAAGGAGTGTCGGGTTGACACTTGGAAGCCTCTGTGGGTCTTTGAACTTTTCAACAATCTTCACCTTACCTTTTCTGGACCCTGGGCTACATGGTGAACTAGCACTTGTTTGAGCCTCCGCTTTTGGATCTATCATTGGAGATGTGCCATTCTGACACGTGGCTCTCTCCGCGAGTACTTCTATACTTAACCTTTTTAAAGCCCACCCTGTCCACCTTTTGACCTTTGTTGACCATTTTCTACGTGGAGGGATGGTGTGAGTTTGAGTCTTCACCTTTGGCTCCCATCTTGGATTTGTTTCCGAGCCGACACCTGGCACCTTCCTGTCTAGCTGAAGACTTTTCAACGGCCGCACAACTTTTGGGGTTCTGGACGTGCGTGGAGGCATGACACTCGTTTGAGATTCCTTTCTTGGACTCACCCTTAGAGAAGCGATCATTCTGACACGTGGCTCTTCCTCTACAACATCCTCCATACTTAGCCGATTTTTGGACTCGTTCCGAACTGTTTTGAGCCCGAGGACTTTCAGATCTTCGTTGTTTCTTCCTTTTCTTTCTCTTGGCTTCTTTTTTGCTACATTGCTCCTCCTCCTGACCATTGCCATTATATTTTCAAGCCCACCTGTAACCTTTAGAATGGATTTGAGGCCCAAGTTCTCTCGAGAGATCCATCTTCTGAGATTTCTCCCACACAGTTGGTTATTTGACCTTCACGAGCCCTCGCCACTTCCATTGTAGAGTCTCTCTACAATTTGCTTTGTAGGATATGAACTTGTTTTCTCAGGTTCTTTGATTGTGGGGTTGCTTCTGATCCAATATTTTTCCCAGGGGCAAAATATGGATAACAGTACCCTAAATGATGAGATTGTATTAATAATCTCTGAATTATTCTACAATCATATGAATTTCCCTCAATTTAATATAAAATATTCAATTGATAGTCTGAAGTAAAAAAGTTACCATTAAAATATGTAAGCATTCTATCCCTAGACTTGATTATGTCTATTTTTATTCTCATTTTTTTCACGTGCACATTATCCCACATAAAAGATACCTGTTTCCTTACATTTTTTGTACGAAAAATCCATTCTCATAAGATCTTCCATGTACTCCTTGTTAAAATGCTTCTCTAACTCAATAATCCAATCAATGAGATACTAATTAAACAAGTATCTTAAATAACTAGAGATTCCCATCTATGGATTTACTTCGATCGATCTTGTCTTTCATCAACCACATCTTAAATTTCAACCTTAGTTGTTCCCTATTTGTCTTCATAATTTATTTTTTGTAACTCGTGTCCATTAAAAACTCTCCATAACATCCAATATCACTTGGAAATTTCTCATCATCTCTTCCAATTTTAAACTCTTGTTTCTTGTCCTCATACTACAAGTGGAAATCTTACAGGTTCCGTTATCACAATCCGACAATTCTCTATAATTGGAGGACTTGCTTCACGTTTACAACATATTTATTATATGATCATAACGTCATAAACCAGAAATATGCAATAGCTATATGATAAATAATGGTAAAAGTTACAGATTATGTGGGAAATTAATGGTTTCCTCTCCGTAAAGATGATACTATTCTAACAATTGGAAATATTTGAGTGCTACCACTAGTAAACTCAGAACTAAAACTGTTATTTTATTTAAGGAAATAAGACTTGAAATCATATGTTACGAACACATAAAATATCCCTCTGTATTGAAAGCAACATATCTAAATGACATCATTAAAAAAAAACTTGGAAAGTGAAATATGATATATTTTTTTTTCTTGGGCTTGATAAAAAGCCCTACACGTTCATTACATCAAAACAACCTTTTCCCTATTGAAACTATTTTAACTTGATCCCTTCATATCTTTCACATCTCCTAAAAATCTTAGTTCCCCTTATATGTGTAATAGGCTTAGAAAGAAAAGAAACACGGAAATTTAAAATATTGTCATTACTTAAAATTAGATGGAAGAACTCTATCCACGAGTCTATGGAACCATCTATTATAAATTGATAAAGGTTTTTATGAGTATGAAATAAAAAACAAATGAGGGCCATAATTTTTTAATTTTATAGACACAATTGTTTTGAAAGTGTATATTTTTATGGAAAAAATAAAAATATGTAATCGGATTCAAGTTTGTGTGTATTTTTTAATGATATATAACTTCTAATTTATAGCATATTTGAGGGTATTAACATTAAAATATTTTCCTTCATTCTACCCACTCTCCATGCATATGACCATTGGGATTGAAGATGAATGGTACCAAAAATTGTGATGAATTATTGTCAGGATTTTGATAAATATACCGTGAAAAATTACCAATGTTTTTGTTTGATGTAATATTGATTAAAACCCCTTAGGTATAGAAAAGATAATGGACAATTTTTTTTTGGAAATTTTAATTAATATTATTGATTCACATAATTTGAAAAAGGTGAGATGTAGGAGCATTTCCATTTAAAATTTGTGATAATGAATGTTTTAAAGTCATACAAATTAAATATATTTAGAAATTTAAATTTGCTAGGAGAATCATTTGTTAATATTTTAAATTATTTTGGTGTATTTATGTTTATTGATTATTAATTTATATAATTATTTTTTTGGTGTATGTTCCATGTTTTTAATTAAATTTTAATTTGTAATTTTTTATTCATCCTTTTTATTTCTCTTTTGTCCCTTTTTCACTCGTGTGATCGTTTATTCTTTTGGTTCTCTAGATACATAAAGTAATTTTTAGTCAATATTTTAATTCCAATAGATATTTTAATAGCAATAATCTTAAATGGAATTTTTAAAAATTGAATTATTAATTTGAAATAAAATATTGAAGATTTAAATAATTTATAGGTATTTAAATTAAAGTGGAGCATGCATACACATTAGTTTTCACTTAATAATTATTTATTTTCTTTTGATATATTAATCCAGGCTTTGAATGCATTCCTAAAGGGGCACACTAGAAAGATTTAGTATTTTATTTTACGGCCTCCTTAGAGATCATGAGACATGTATCCTTGTTTATACCACCACACTGCCACTTTACATCTATTATACTACGTCCTTATATTAACTTCAAATGACCTCTCCATTTTTTGAATGTGTCTTTCATGGTCATTCTTTAACTCTTATGAACCTTGAATATTTAGTGAATTTTTGAAGTCAACATTATTAAACTAGTTAATAACACCTTATAAAAAGTTATTATATATATTTCACTAACCTAATAATTGGTCGACATCAATGAATTTACATTATTCCCCTATATAGGTGTTAATATGTTAATTTTTCAACATTTATCATAAAATAGGGTACTTTACCTACACTACTAAATGTGCCCTTAAAAGTTTAAATGGTTTAAGAGTTTAGTAGAGATTACACTTGGAGATAATTATTGGGGGATTTCGTTATTAGAAGAATAATTATTAAGATTTGAGAAAACAATGTATAAATTGTTGTCATGCAAGTTTCCTAGCATCCCCATGCCAATCAAACTACATTCCTCCATATTTCCTCAAGTCATTTAGAGCAAATTACGTTGTATTCTCTTATATAATCAACTAATATGTCTCTAAGAACAACTTTAAAGAAAATATTTAAATGTTTTGAAAGTCATTCTATAAGTTGTACATGTTGGTCATATTTCAATGTGCATGTATTTGTTAATAAAAACATATTAAAGTAAGTAATCAGAATAATAGATGTGCCATTGATTTGTGAAGTGGATGAGAAGGGTAATAAATAACAAATTAAAAATTGTTGTGTAAATCTACTCAATTTAGCTTTAAAGAATTAAACTGAAATTTGGGCTCTCCTCCATCTCTCTTCTCCTACGGTGTGCTCAGCGGTTGTAATGTTTCCTCCTCGTGAACCACTGATTCTCCTGATTAGGGAGGAGGAAATGGCATCCCCTCCTCCACAAGCCCTGTTCCGTCTTACAGTGTTATTTTTGGGCAGTTTTCGGCTAGCGACCAGGTTCCCATGCCGACCTTGCCACAAAATATCTCAACCTGAACTCTGCAGCGATAGCTTGTGGATGAAAATGGTAGCACCGATAACATATTTTTTCTGGGTGGACATCTATTGGTTTCAGTAATGGCTTAACCTCTGACCCATATTTGATCGATGGAGAGGTGAGTTTTTCCCCTGTGCGACATGTTCACGCTTCCCCTATTCCAGGGGCTAAGATTATTGGTGTTGGGGTTTAGAATGATGGCGCCCCTGTTCGTGAGACAACTGAATGCTCCTTTAGTGAAGCGTTGTAGGGAAGGAGGCCCCCAAAACCCATGGCCCTTGCCGCCAGTACTCCTTGCGCCACCTTTGGCGATGAGGTTATCGAATATGAATACTACTACCAGGAGTATACCTTGATCTGTAGATTCAGTAAATTCTGGACCAACTTATGTGTCCTACATGAATGGATCTCGAAGCATTCGATCCAACTCCTTTCTGGAAGGTTAAATATTTATCCCTATGTAAAAGGAATTTTTATTGTGGTTTTTTCTTCAATAACTTATAAAGACACCATGTAGGGTAATATTTAGGCATTTCAATCACGCTACCTTGTCATAAAACTTTGGTTCCCCTCTTTTGACCCAACCATTGAATCCTTATCTTGCAAACTGGCTTGAATTAGGCTGCCTCGTTTACCTCTACAATTTTGGGACCGTGACTGTCTGATTTGCATTGGAAATGTTTTGGGTAATATTCTAAACATTGACTCCCAAACAACAAATTTCACACACAACCTTTGTCATAATTCTTGTTGACATCGACACCTTAAAAAAGCTTCCTTCTAACATTGATATCAAAGTGCCAAATGAAACATGGACACAACCTCTAGACTATGAAGATTTACCCTTCAAATGAAAAACGTGTTTCAATTTAGGACACATTGTTGCTGAATGTGGGATGTCAAAGCATAAAAATGAGATAAAAAATTGGTGGAAAAATGCCCTACCAGAACATTCAGTGTTTGATGCTAACGAAGATTTAGATTCAAATGCATATTCAGAGGAAGTGGCCGAATCGGTCCCTGAAACTCCTCTAACATAAATTCTAGATGAAGGAAACAAGGAGAATACAAAAAGTGTAATTTGGACAAACAAAATTGTTGAGCCAATTGCTTGTAAAGCGGATAAGGAAAATATCCATCCTCTTTTTCCTGTGGAAAAAATTACATATATGTTGATAGAAGCTATTGACGATATTCTTCCTGTTGATAAGGTTTCAAAAGGGTGAAAAATGATACACAACAAGAAAAATGTATGCACAAGAAAGTTGCTTCTACCTAGTTGTCACTTTTCGTTGTTGGGAAGCTGTTTATTTTTGGTTCTTAGCATTTTAATGTTTTTATATGGGATTTTAGGCCTTCTTATACGCGAGTAGATCCCCACAGTCAAAAAATATTTATCCTTACTAAAAAAGTTGGTCTTTCCAATTGAAGAAGGTTTTCTTTATGCATATCCGATGTATAATTTGAAAAATATATTTTTTAGAACATATATTTTTTTGCATATAATTGTGTCCCACTTTTTTTTTTTCACTTTTTGAACTTTCAAAAAAATATGCTCACATCTAGAACATGATCAAATATGTTTGAAATTACCAAATGTCCCTTTTTAAGAGCTTAAATATAAGAAGGTTAAATGCATCCTTAATTTAACTAATTTTTAAAGTATTTAAAGTAGTTTTAAAAATATATTTACTTGTCAGGTTTTAAAATATTTTTGGCCACAAGTGAGACACTATATGCTTTGACCGTAATTCTTTTTAAAAAATTCGCAACTCAATCAATGTTTGGAATTTGTAATTTTAGATAAAAAAAATTTAGATACTGTCAAAATATGAAATTTATATATTTGAAAAAGGCATATATAAGAATTTAGCATGGTAGTTTTTCAATTCAATGGTGAAGAAAATGAGGTTACAAATAAACCTATTAGAATTTTTATGAATGCATAGATGTACAAATTGATGTAAATGAAAATATATTATACTCCAAAAGATGGCAAGATACTTTTATATACTAGTTTTGAGATCTTCTCCATACCATAACATACTATATCAAAAAGAATGTTGTTTTGGAAGTAACCATTTATCATGATGCCTCTATACATAACAAACAAATTATTTAATCAACTAACAAATTAACATTAATTAAGACATCATAGAATAGTCAATAACCCCTTCTCAAGATAACATGTTGTATATTACTAAATTTCCATGTTGTATGTTAGTGAATTCTAGTGAATGGTACTTAAAATCATGAAATAAAACATCTTCTATAATATTTTAGTGATGTTAGTAAAAATGTTTGATAAAAATTTTTATTAAACAAATTATTTAATCAATTAACAAATTAACATTAAGACATAAAATAATTGTAAAATATTATGTTTCATATATATATATATATATATAGAACATTCAATCACCCCTTCTCAAGAGAACATGTTATATGTTACTAAATTCCCACATTGCATGTTAGTGAATTCTAGTGAATGGTACTTTAAATCATGAAATAAAACATCTTCATAATATTCTAGTGATGTTGATAAAAATGTTGATACCTACCTTGTCTCGGTCAGCTTCATCTCCTTCTTGGCGTGGAGGGTGGAGCTATTAATGTATGACGTGATGGAATCCCTGTTGGTGGCCGCACCCACTGATTTCCCTATTTTGCAAATCTTTTGTTTTCTTTTTTGACCTGCTCACGCAAGAGACTTTGGTGGCCGCACATGCTCATTCATTAAAATGTTGACTTACACCTGTTGTTCACGTGGTCTACCTGTCGTGTCTGTCCAACCACGAATGCTTGTTTTGCACTCCATCAAATGCTGAAACAGATGAATTGCTACAGCGTGTTCTGGATAGTGGATTCATTAATGGTGAAATGAAGGTCTGTCGCCCTGATGTTGCGTGGGTGGGTGTGGGTCTCAAAATCGTGTTGTACAGGCAGTTTCAGTGGAGCGTAGAACTGAACTTCTCCTAGGAAAGTGCCGTGAGGAAGTGTTTGGCTATATGCAGCAGCTACAGGGTAGAGAAGTAAACTTATCTCAGAAAATCAGTGGCCTCCAGAGAGAGTTAAGTGCGACAGCTGTTGCAAGGCGATCCCAAGGAACCGTTGGTGTTGAACCTGATGTTCTGGTTGCATGCGACCACAGTCGTGATCAGTGGTTGCAAAATCTTGCAGCTGTAGTAGAAGAACGAGATAAAGTTTTAGTTGAGATGTCCTGCCTTTTCATTTTGGAAAGTCATTCTTCTTCCAGGTGGTGAATGCTAACATGGAAGAAGCTCGATTCATGAGGCTGCGTTTTGTCTTTTCATTTCCATTTTGGTTTTGCTGGTATCGTGGTTGGCCATGGAGTGCTCAGCTTGGCCACTTTGTCCAGATCTGGTTCGTTGGGCAAGAGCTGCATTCCTTATACTCTGCTCGGGCCTGTCCATTTCGACCCTGCTCGTGTAAAAACTTTGTATGAATGAAGGGTTTCTTGTTTTGGGTAAGTTCTGCTTTACAGCCTGGGAGGTCAGATCATACATTTAGCTTGGACGCTACTGTTGCTCGACCTGGTCTTAGTTCTTATTGCCATTGATTTGTGCTTGTATTTTATTGTTTCTGCCATGAGCTTGTCCCAAATTTGGTGACAGATCGCACCCACAAATACTATGCCTGTTGAGGGAATGGTTATGCAATGTTGGAGAAAATGTCTTGGGAGCTGTCAGGGAATCTATGCAATCGAAAATGTCTTGGTCTTAGTGTGTTCTTAACTCGCCACAGCAACTTCCTGCAGCAGTAAATAGCCAGGCAACGGGCATGCTACAGTTTGGTAGAAGCCTTCGGTGACAGATCGCACCCACAGGCAGGTTCTATGCAATGTTGGAGAAAATGTCTTGGGAGATGAAGGTAGCAGGATATTTTTCAGATCCAGACTCATGCTACAAGTTTGTTTCTCCAAAATCGATTAAGTGACAGTGAGGGTGTTACCAGCAGACCTGATGAAATTTATTTACAAAGATTCTCTATTGAGATCTTACTTGTTGTACGACGTAACCCATGGAAGAGAACCTCATAGAGGCCGATCTGTTTCATATCAGAATATTCATGAAACACAATTTGCTCTGCTATTATATGAGCTGCTTCAACAAGTCACTGATTTGGCAGGCATAAAGGTTCTCTGTTGGAATTATCATCACCTTACAAGCTACAGCTGTAATGTTTGCACCGAGAGTTTGATGTTGTCCCCAAATCTGATGAAGGAAAAGGTTTGTGTATCAATACGGTAGATGCCTTTCAGAGCCAGGAGCGATGTAATCATTATGTCTTGTGTCCGAGCTTCAAACCATGGTTGGTGTTTAGCTTTCTAGCGCAAGTGCTCTCGGACTGAGTGGTAAGCAGTTCGACTCTCACCCCCAAAGCAGCTGCATTGAAGCAATCTAGTGTTTGGACAGCCACCTATTGCATTCTTCTAGTCGTGCCTTCAAAAGGGAATCCTGGTGTGGTATATTGCAAGAAAAGACCAGTGAAGCAGAGGATAAAGCGGAGGGCGTGTGGCTGTAGCAGTCCCTGCTGGATGTTCACGACTGGTGGATGCGTTAAAACAGGCAAGATAGACTAACCATATACATAATATGCTAGTATCTAATAAACCTCTTGAAATGAAACTTTTTCTTTCTAGAAATTGGTTTAAATTTGTGATTTTGTGGATTTGTGTTCAGTATATGGTTAACAGTTTGTTACTTCTGGATTTGCCTCTGTTGGTTGTTCTTGTTGAAGTGATCAAACCCATTTATATATAAAACAAACAAAGGTTCTCAGTGTATGCTTCGATTGATCATATGAAATATATATATATATATATATATATATATATAAAATAAAGTTACTTCCTTCTGCAAAAATGTCGTTGTTTCTTTTGTGAACCTGGGTATGTAATCGCCCCTGGAACGTTGCAGCTTTGACTAGTATTGGGTTCCTATTATGTTATTGCCCTGGAGGAAAATATACAGTTAAATTTTTATTATTTTTTTTTTATGATAAGCTTGATTATGCACTTCGTGTATTGTGCAAATTATTAGGGCATTTGGAAATTAGAAGTTCAATATATATGCTTGTTAAGAAGGAAGTTTTGGACCGAAAATATGTCCTGGGTTGATAGAAGGGCATAAATTATTGATAGAACCCCATTTGATTCTACTCTTTCTATGAGTAAAATTTGATAAAATTAATGACCTTTATGGTGTTAAGATATGGTATGTTGATGATTCCTTGTGTGATCGATTTAATTATGTATAGACATAATGCCTTGATGGAGTAAGGTAATATCTTTCACGGTTCGTGAAAGTTAAGGTTTTCATCAACTGCTTAAGGTAACATGAAGTTCCTTAATTTAGTCAAACTTGTTTTGTACTTCCTTCTTGATGAGTGACCTTTCATTACAAATTTAGAATGATTGTGATGGAAGGTCGTGAATATATTTTGTTGTCTAAAAAGGGAAAAGAAGCTATGGAATAGTTTGTATATGTATCGAACGTAATAATTGTAATTACATCGTTATAGAAGTTCATTATTGGAGGATATCTATCTTCAATGGTATATTATGTGTTTAATCACTGCATAGGTTACCATAAACTTAGTGATGAGATGTAAATTAAGGAGAGTTGAGAGACCTTTTTCTTTGTATACATCGTTTATGATATTAGAAAGTGAGTTGACGTCGGAAAATTTCAACCAAGTCTAGATTCATGGCTATGTTCCTCTAGAACGGGAGGGTTATAAATCTAAAGTATTATGAAAATTGCAAGGATGTGTTTAGAATGCTAGATTGCCTACTCAACTTGGGTATTAATGAGGCTTGTCACTATTCCGGCCCTGGTTATGTTCAGTAGGTAGGCTGTTAGGCAATGCCTATTCCGGACATTCTTATCGTCCTTTCCACTCATCCTTATTAGCTATGAAGTCACTTATTACCTAAGATATAATGGTTGTGGGTTTCAATATAAGATTTCCATCCTTTAAACCTTTTCGATTACATGATGGAACTTTGTTATTACCCTCGTTGTTCGTTTCTAGCCTATTAGGCCTATGGCCCTACGGAACGATTCCAAAACTATATTTTTTTTGGCAACTAAGATCGGGTCTGGTTTTTATCTTTTGACTTCACCTTGAGAATGTTGATTGATGGGTTACACTTTAGATTTCAATCACGTAATCTACGGGATTACATGATTGAAATCCTAATACTCTCAACTCTTGTGTCTAATCATTTAAATTTCATAGTCTTGCGTATTTGGTTGTCAAACTTTTGTAGTTTTCGAGGTATTTTTCATAACTAAAACTTATGGATTTCTTCTTAGTTGATATGTTGAAAATTATATCTTGTTTCAAAAGGTTGTTAGAGGTTAGAACTTTGATCCATTTCTTGAAATAGAATGTTTCCTTTCATGGTATTGTTAGCTAGTAGCTTATTGTTGCTATGTATAGTCTTATCTTGCTCAGTTCTCGCGAACTGACTCAGGTTATTAATTGTTGCAGATGGCTTACGTGGTTAGATGATGGAAAGACTTGTAGATTATTGCATCAATCTTGGTTATGATGTTCCTTTGTACGAATGAGTATTATGTTATAAAAATTTGGAAAGGGCCTTTGGACATTTTAGAAGAAGGGTCAGTGCCTTAGTAAATGTATTGTAGAGTATTGTTGTTGTAACTGTTGAAACTTTGGTTTGTTTGGTTATCACGTGAAAGATGAAATTTGATTACCGCTTGGTTACGGGATATTCTAGAGTATTTTAATCCTTAGAATAGTAGCGGGGCATGTCCCATGTTATTACTCTCTTGCTCCCTAGTCATGGTTCAATAGAGATGGTATGTCCCTTTGATTTGTGCATCATGTTGGAATGAATTGATGTAACCTTGTTTTGTTTCCGCAAACGAGTACTGTTAAACTTTGCTCTTGAGTTAAAATGTTGAGTTGTAAATCCTCCTAAGGCATAGTAGCAATGAGTTTGTAAGCACTATAAAGTGAGCTGGATAGTCCTGATAAAAGTTAAACTAAAATTTATATATATGAATATATTAATGTAGATGTGATCTACTAGATAACCTTTGAGACCTGGAACAATCAAGAGGAAACTATCTTTTGTAATGAAATATGATTACTCATTTTTTTTCCCGAGCCAAACTAATAAACATTATCCTTTTACGGTGAAACCTTAAATGATCTCATGGTGAAATCAATGGTTAGATTTTAGAAGATGATAGGATTTAATAAGTAGGAGGGAAATTGATTAATAAAACCTTAAATATCTCTCTATCGTTTGAAATGTTCTCCTTTGTCAAACTTAATTAAGTAAAGTCTAGATGGAACATTTAACCAATCTTGATAAACTCTTAACCTCAATAAAAGACTGATAGTAAACAATGTGACCCTGAAGCTAAATTCTGTTGTCCTGTTCTGTTAACCCTTGCCTTGATTCATGGTGATATTTCTTAAGCAAGGTCAAAATTTGATCCTTAAACAAGAAGGTTATTGTTATGAACCCTAAGCGGTACTTTCCACTCAATCGGAGCTTATGCCTTCACCTGTGCAATAGAGGTGTGGAACATGTGTTAGTGGCTTGAGTAAGATTAATTAACCTTGTAAGAAATGGAAAATGTTCTAAAATCAAATGAATAAAAAGCTTTGGACATAAAATTGATGATCCTAGTTTAGAAAGCTTGGCCTTAAGCTATTTAGTCAATAGTTGAAAAGAAAGAAGTTCTCCCTTGTGAAAAGAATTGTGTGAATCATTACATGAAATTTTATAAGAACGTAAGTTAAGAATTAAGAGACATTTTAGTAAACAAGAAAATTTAACAAGAATTTTCTCATGGGATGCCCTAAATGTAAGTGTGTCATGTGGTTGGACTTCCATGTTGTCTTTTCAGAAAGAAAAAAAAAATGTATTGTCCTTGATAGGTGTGAACGTCTCCGTGCTGCCTTTATGGCCATCCTTGTATCAAGTTGTTCACAGTGTTAGTTGTATCCTTGGTGACGACATGTTGCGTCATGTTATGTGTCAAGCAAGTCCAAAAAAAAATATCCTGTAATGATGGTGGTAGATATTGGAAGAGTAATGTGCTTTAAACGTGATGTGATTATTGTCGTAATTGTGATATTGTGAACGCACATGATGTGTATGTCACTTGTGCGTGTTTGTGATCATGTTGATATGTTGGGGATGGGAGTATTCTCTCTCCTTCTTGTGGATTCTATGAAGAGTCCACGTGTGAATTACTGTTTGTGATGTGTGAAAAGAAATTCTAATGTGGATGACGTAGTGTTGGAGCATTGTGGCATATTGTGATATGTAGGTGTATCAATGTGTTGTATGACTAGATTGGTGTTAAAAGAAATGAGTTGTATCATGATGTTTTTACCATGTTTTGAAGAAATGTGTGTATCACCTTGTTATGTAGCAATGGATGTTATGTTGTGATGTACTATGTTCATCGTATGTATGATTGTGTGTAATATGTAATGCTTCATGTTGTGATTTTGGGTCATACGGTGAGTGTATGAACCCTATCGTATGGTGATTGCACTTTGGGTGCAGAATGTGGTAAAGTGATGTATTACACCCTGTGAATGTATGATTGTGATCTACCCTGTATATGTACCATACGTGAGACGTTATGGTAGTTATGTGTGTGCCACCGTTATGTTAGTGATGTTGTTGTATGTTATGTTGTGAACCTTACGCTAACCGATCCTGAGGGAAATCGGTAGAAGTGTATGTTGAGAGTGAGGAATGGTGTACCATGGGTCAATAACTCGAGTCAAAACTCGGTTTAGTAGATTACATGTGATTCTTTCCTCTCTCCATATGTGGTTGTATGTACACAACCTAAGTGCAACTATGACTATGTTTAGCCTTGTCGAAGTGGTGGCGGGATGATTCAGATGGAGGTGATGACAGTTGTATTATTGATATGTATTTTACGAGCTGAGGCTCGATGTTCCGAGTGCTAGCAACTCGTTGAGTACCCCTTTGGTGGCTAGATAAGGCCACACAGTTATCGTAATGTGACATTATTATAAGTTGATTTTATTCGTAAATTGAGCTTTTTACTTTATTTTGTAAGGACCAGCAACTTTTCTTGATTGCAATGCTTTACAATTTTGGGCATTTCCTTGGTTTGTGGCACTAACATGGGGATTTTGATACTAACTTTGGCTATTTGGCCATTTATTTTAGCTTGATTTTGGGTCTTCTTTTAAATTTGGAATTTTTACCGCCTTGCCCAAGGCTTGTACTTTGCCACTTGGCACTTTGATTGGATTGTTGTGCTGGTTCTATTGTCGTGATGTGTGGAATAGGGTCATAGGATGCACCATGGATTGGTTGGACCTATGGACCCACTTCGTTGTATGGGGGTACGCCCCAAGGAGTACATATAACTAGCGGGTTGTTGAACCACGCGTTATTATGTCACTTGGGTTAGGAGTGTTCGAACTCTATGTGTCTTGGACCATAGGGTCAACCGGCCTCCTTGAGGGAGGCATAAGAGTTTGAGGGAGGCATAAGAGAGGGAGGCATAAGAGACTTGAGGGAGGCATAAGAGTTTGAGGGAGGCATAAGAGACTTGAGGGAGGCATAAGAGTTTGAGGGAGGCATTATGATATTTGTCTGTATGGTTGATGTTTCAGGATATATGTTGAGTTATTGTGATGTTTGGTAGTGGTCTTTTGATGTATGTGTTACTCATGTCAGATGGATATGTGTTGTGATGTTGTGGTTATGTCATTGATTCCCTTGTGGACACTATGTACCTGTAGCATGGTTTGGTGTTATGTGAGTCTTTCATTGATGCAAATTGAGGAAATGTCTGGTGGATTGTAGTACTCTTTTGTTTGAGTATTTTGTATGTCAGTCATTGATGTGTGACGAGTACTATGTTATGTGGACTGTGCCTATTCTATTCCGTATTTGAGTAACCTTTTGTGGTGTAATACAATCTTGAAGTATATACTTGTGTACTTGTGAATCTGTAGTGTCTTGTGAACCTGATAGGGTGTTGTGTTAGCAGTTCATGTTGGGCACCCACAATAAGGAATAAATCAAAACTCTTCAATGATGAAATTTTAAAAGAAACTAAAACTAGAAAAAAATGATAATGGAAAGAGACTAATGAAATGATGAACAAGAAAGAACTGCCAATCTTCACAGAACATTGAAAGTTAAAAATTCTACCAAATGTTCCTAAGGCTACCTTGTGACCGTGCTTTAATCAACTAAAATTTTAAACCATAGAGTGTACTTTCTTCCTATTTGTATCCTTGTTGCGTACCATTTCTTTCCTCTGTGTTATGTCGCATCGAGGACGATGCTTTCTTAAGGGGAGGAGAATGTAATGCCCCCAACCTACCCTGTCTCATCAGCTTCCTCCTTCTGCTGGAGGGTGGAGCTATTAAAGTATGATGTGATGGAATCCTTGCTGGTGGCCGCACCCACTGTTTTCCCTGATTATTAAATCTTTTGTTTTCTGTTTTTTGACCTGTCACGCAAGAGACTTTGGTGGCCGCACATGCTCATTCATTAAAATGTTGACTTACACCTGCTATTCACGTGGTCTACCTGTCGTGTCTGTCCAAACCACGAATGCTTGTTTTGCACTCCATCAAATGCTGAAACTAGATGAATTGCTTAGCGTGTTCTAGATAGTGGATTCATTAATGGTGAAATGAAGGTCTGTCGCCCTAATGTTGCGAGGGTGGGTGTGGGTTCTCAAAATCGTGTTGTACAGGTAGTTTCAGTGGAGCGTAGAACTGAAATTTTCCTAGGAGAGTGCCATGAGGAAGTGTTTGGCTATATGCAGCAGCTACAGGGTAGAGAAGTAAACTTATCTCAGAAAATCAGTGGCCTCCAGAGAGAGTTAAGTGCGACAGCTGCTGCAGGGCAATCCCAAGGAGCCGTTGGTGTTGATCCTGATGTTCTGGTTACACGCGACCATAGTCGTGATCATTGAATTGCAAAATCTTGCAGCTGTAGTAGAAGAACGAGGTAAAGTTTTAGTTGAGCTGTCTTGCCTTTTCATGTCCCTGGAAAGTCGCTTCCAGAGATCCTGTTGGTGGTGAATTTAACATGGAAGCTCTAGTTTGGAAGATTTAGATCATGTGCTTGAGGGAGGTTTTTGTGCTTTGCATTGTTGGGGGACATGGTTTTGCTGGTATCAACTGGTTGGCCATGCACACTTCCACTTCCACTTTGATCTGGTTCGTTGGGCAAAGCTACTGATTGGACTTATACTCTTACGTTGCTGAGAAATATCCTGGTCCTATGGTTCCGACCTCATGGTTTTTGTGTGTGGAAGGCTCAATGAACATTGCTTATTGTGAAGACATCATTTTCATATGAAGAATTGGTTTGGGGGCTGGGTAATTTCTGTTGTTCAAGGCTTTCAGACTTGCTCCATCGAAGTTCTATACTGTTGCTCGAAGGGGTCTTAGTTCTTAACTCGCCATTGGGATTTGTGCTTGTATTTTATTGGATCATGCCTGACTTGGACTCTTTGCGCACAGTGATCATCACCTTGGAATTAGGCACAGGGGGTAGTATTTAGCCTGGAGCCACACTTCAACTTTGATGTGACGCTTGGGTTCGGTGGGGATTGTTCAGCAGTTGGGACAGTGTTTTTAGGTAGAGATTCATCCTAAGCAGTATGATTGGTGAAAGATCACACCCACAGGCACAGGGATCTATGCAATGTTGGAGAAAATGTCTTGGGAGATGAAGGTAGCAGGATATTTTTCAGATCCAGATCATGCACTGAGTTTGTTTCTCCAAAATCGATTATGTGACAGTTGAGGGCTGTTACCAGCAGACCTGATGAAATTTATTTACAAAGATTCTCTTGTGAGATCTTACTTGTTGTACGATGTAACTCATGGAAGAGAACCTCATAGAGGCCGATCTGTTTCATATCAGAATATTCATGAAACACAATTTTCTCTGCTATTATATGAGCTTCTTCAACAAGTCACTAGGTTGGCAGGCATAAAGTTTCTCTGTTGGAATTATCATCACCTTACAAGCTACAGCTGTAATGTTTGCACCGAGAGTTTGATGTTGTCCCCAAATCTGATGAAGGAAAAGGTTTGTGTATCAATACGGTAGATGCCTTTCAGAGCCAGGAGCGATGTAATCATTATGTCTTGTGTCCGAGCTTCAAACCATGGTTGGTGTTTAGCTTTCTAGCGCAAGTGCTCTCGGACTGAGTGGTAAGCAGTTCGACTCTCACCCCCAAAGCAGCTGCATTGAAGCAATCTAGTGTTTGGACAGCCACCTATTGCATTCTTCTAGTCATGCCTTCAAAAGGGAATCCTGGTGTGGTATATTGCAAGAAAAGACCAGTGAAGCAGAGGATAAAGCGGAGGGCGTGTGGCTGTAGCAGTCCCTGCTGGATGTTCACGACTGGTGGATGCGTTAAAACAGGCAAGATAGACTAACCATATACATAATATGCTAGTATCTAATAAACCTCTTGAAATGAAACTTTTTCTTTCTAGAAATTGGTTTAAATTTGTGATTTTGTGGATTTGTGTTCAGTATATGGTTAACAGTTTGTTACTTCTGGATTTGCCTCCTGTTGGTTGTTCTTGTTGACGTGATCAAACCCATATTATATATATAATGGTACTGTAAAAAAAACAAAGGTTCTCAGTGTATGCTTCGATTGATCATATATATATATATATATATATATATATATATATATATATATAATTTTAAAGTTACTTCCTTCTGAAAAATGTCGCATTTCTTTTGTGAACCTGGGTATGTAATCGCCCCTGGAACGTTGCAGCTTTGACTAGTATTGGGTTCCTTTATGTTATTTCCCTAGAGGAAAATATACAGTTAAATTATTATTTTTTTTTATGATAAGCGTGATTATGCACTTCGTGTATTGTGCAAATTATTAGGGCATTTGGAAATTAGAAGTTCAATATATATGCTTGTTAAGAAGGAAGTTTTGGACCGAAAATATGTCCTGGGTTGATAGAAGGGCATAAATTATTGATAGAACCCCATTTGATTCTACTCTTTCTATGAGTAAAATTTGATAAAATTAATGACCTTTATGGTGTTAAGATATGGTATGTTGATGATTCCTTGTGTGATCGATTTAATTATGTATAGACATAATGCCTTGATGGAGTAAGGTAATATCTTTCACGGTTCGTGAAAGTTAAGGTTTTCATCAACTGCTTAAGGTAACATGAAGTTCCTTAATTTAGTCAAACTTGTTTTGTACTTCCTTCTTGATGAGTGACCTTTCATTACAAATTTAGAATGATTGTGATGGAAGGTCGTGAATATATTTTGTTGTTTAAAAAGGGAAAAGAAGCTATGGAATAGTTTGTATATGTATCGAACGTAATAATTGTAATTACATCGTTATAGAAGTTCATTATTGGAGGATATCTATCTTCAATGGTATATTATGTGTTTAATCACTGCATAGGTTACCATAAACTTAGTGATGAGATGTAAATTAAGGAGAGTTGAGAGACTTTTTCTTTGTATACATCGTTTATGATATTAGAAAGTGAGTTGACGTCGGAAAATTTCAACCAAGTCTAGATTCATGGCTATGTTCCTCTAGAACGGGAGGGTTATAAATCTAAAGTATTATGAAAATTGCAAGGATGTGTTTAGAATGCTAGATTGCCTACTCAACTTGGGTATTAATGAGGCTTGTCACTATTCCGGCCCTGGTTATGTTCAGTAGGTAGGCTGTTAGACAATGCCTATTCCGGACATTCTTATCGTCCTTTCCACTCATCCTTATTAGCTATGAAGTCACTTATTACCTAAGATATAATGGTTGTGGGTTTGAATATAATATTTTCATCCTTTAAACCTTTTTGATTACATGATGGAACTTTGTTATTACCCTCGTTGTTCGTTTCTAGCCTATTAGGCCTATGGCCCTACGGAACGATTGTGAAACTATATTCTTTTTGGCAACTAAGATCGGGTCTGGTTTTTATCTTTTGACTTCACCTTGAGAATGTTGATTGATGGGTTACACTTTTAGATTTCAATCACGTAATCTACGGGATTACATGATTGAAATCCTAATACTCTCAGACTCTTGTGTCTAATCATTTAAATTTCATAGTCTTGCGTATTTGGTTGTCAAACTTTTGTAGTTTTCGAGGTATTTTTCATAACTAAAACTTATGGATTTCTTCTTAGTTGATATGTTGAAAATTATATCTTGTTTCAAAAGGTTGTTAGAGGTTAGAACTTTGATCCATTTCTTGAAATAGAATGTTTCCTTTCATGGTATTGTTAGCTAGTAGCTTATTGTTGCTATGTATAGTCTTATCTTGCTCAGTTCTCGCGAACTGACTCAGGTTATTAATTGTTGCAGATGGCTTACCGTGGTTAGATGATGGAAAGAACTTGTAGATTATTGCATCAATCTTGGTTATGATGTTCCTTTGTACGAATGTTATTATGTTATAAAAATTTGGAAAGGGCCTTTGGACATTTTAGAAGAAGGGTCAGTGCCTTAGTAAATGTATTGTAGAGTATTGTTGTTGTAACTGTTGAAACTTTGGTTTGTTTGGTTATCATGTGAAAGATGAAATTTGATTACCGCTTGGTTATGGGATATTCTAGTGTATTTTAATCCTTAGAATAGTAGCGGGGCATGTCCCATGTTATTACTCTCTTGCTCCCTAGTCATGGTTCAATAGAGATGTTATGTCCCTTTGGTTTGTGCATCATGTTGGAATGAATTGATGTAACCTTGTTTTGTTTTCCGCAAACGAGTACTGTTAAACTTTGCTCTTGAGTTAAAATGTTGAGTTGTAAATCCTTCTAAGGCTTAGTAGCAATGAGTTTGTAAGCACTATAAAGTGAGCTGGATAGTCCTTATAAAAGTTAAACTAAAATTTATATATATGAATATATTAATGTAGATGTGATCTACTAGATAACCTTTGAGACCTGGAACAATCAAGAGGAAACTATCTTTTGTAATGAAATATGATTACTCATTTTTTTTTTTCCGAGCCAAACTAATAAACATTATCCTTTTACGGTGAAACCTTAAATGATCTCATGGTGAAATCAATGGTTAGATTTTAGAAGATGATAGGATTTAATAAGTAGGAGGGAAATTGATTAATAAAACCTTAAATATCTCTCTATCGTTTGAAATGTTCTCCTTTGTCAAACTTAATTAAGTAAAGTCTAGATGGAACATTTAACCAATCTTGATAAACTCTTAACCTCAATAAAAGACTGATAGTAAACAATGTGACCCTGAAGCTAAATTCTGTTGTCCTGTTCTGTTAACCCTTGCCTTGATTCATGGTGATATTTCTTAAGCAAGGTCAAAATTTGATCCTTAAACAAGAAGGTTATTGTTATGAACCCTAAGCGGTACTTTCCACTCAATCGGAGCTTATGCCTTCACCTGTGCAATAGAGGTGTGGAACATGTGTTAGTGGCTTGAGTAAGATTAATTAACCTTGTAAGAAATGGAAAATGTTCTAAAATCAAATGAATAAAAAGATTTGGACATAAAATTGATGATCCTAGTTTAGAAAGCTTGGCCTTAAGCTATTTAGTCAATAGTTGAAAAGAAAGAAGTTCTCCCTTGTGAAAAGAATTGTGTGAATCATTACGTGAAATTTTATAAGAACGTAAGTTAAGAATTAAGAGACATTTTAGTAAACAAGAAAATTTAACAAGAATATTCCTCATGGGATGCCCTAAATGTAAGTGTGTCATGTGGTTGGACTTCCATGTTGTCTTGTCAAAGAGAAAAGTGAATTGTCCTTGATAGGTGTGAACGTTTCCGTGCTGCCTTTATGGCCATCCTTGTATCAAGTTGTTCACAGTGTTAGTTGTATCCTTGGTGACGACATGTTGCGTCGTGTTATGTGTCAAGCAAGTCAAAAAAAAATTAGGCAGTCGAACCAATAAAGTTTGTAACAACAAAAATTAAGTTCCTGGAAGTAGTGGTAAAATTTGATTGCCCTTTAGACATTTTTAGTGATTTTAGTAGTAAAATACTTCCTGATTTTTTTATTTACCATCACACATGACTTGCATATTTAAAAAATGATTCTTATTTTAAATATATATTTATATATAAATTATATAAATATACAATAAATATAGTTAAATTAATATAGAATAGTCATTTATATATTATATTAGTATCGTAAAACAAATAATATTTTGAATTTTTGAAGGGCAGTATCGGAAACTTACCATCACAGAAATATTGTTTGACAGGCATACGTGGCCGTCAAATTAAACCCCTGCCTGGAAGTTGTTTGCAAAAATGTGGATGCATGCGTGAGCTGTGGGAACTATGTCCAAGACGCCAAACTTAATGTTGGCTTTTGTTTTATTATTTTTACATTGGAGTCCAGGTTTAATATTGCTTATTGCTGGTAAGTGGGTGCGTGGGGTTTCTGGCCACCTACTCCCCCTTATTTGTTAGTTAATGCTTGCTTATGGCTCACATTTTGTGAGGATGAAATGCCTAAATGAGTGGCTGGCAGCATGGATTGCAAAAGTGACCCAGTTTTGTGCAAGATCGTGGGTGTTCAAGTTTGAAAATTTCAAGCAAATATCAGTCGCAGGTGTAGATCTTCCACAAATTTAGCTGCATACACTCAGTCTATGTCAAAAATGAGAAACTTGTAGCATTAATGGACACCGAGCAAGAAAAGTTAAAAAAGCAGAGGAAATTTTCTAGATGCTGCTAGAGCAAGGGCCCTGGTAGATGGGTTTGCAACATGTGGGAAGCTAAATTCAAGAATGATGAGCCCTAACCATTATCATATTTTGCTATTTTTTTAATTTGGCTCATGAAAAGAATCATTCTCTTGCTCTGAAATGGCATTTCGCGTAGGGTTTTGTGGTTGTATTATAGTCATTATTATCTTGTTGGTTGTTATCTCAATTTTTGCCCACCGGAAAAATTGGTTCACCCACAAGCCTGTGTAGGAAAGAAATTCAAAAAACAGTTCCGTCGAACGAACCCATGCTTCAAATCCAACAAACAGGTTACATGCAGGCTCTAAAATGGAATAGCAGGGTCAAGGAAGGAGAAGACAGTGTCAAAGAAACTAGAGGCTCAAAGGAAAAGAAACAGAGAAGGTTCAAAGTCTTCGGGCTCTGCAAATGGTTCAGAATGAGCCCCAAAATTGGCTAAGTATGGAGGAGACAACGGAAGCTGCCAAGTGTCCAAATGGTGCACCTCCAAAGATTAAATCCAAAGGGGAGACCCAAACAAGTGCCAAGCCTCCACGTGTCTAGAGCCCCAAAAGTTACACCGGCTCATTGAAAAGTCTTCGACTCAGCGGAAGGTGCCAAGTGTCAGCTCAGCGCAATTCCAAGATGGGAGCCCAAGGTGGAGACTCAAACTTGCGCCAGCCCTCCATGTGGTCAATCATCAATAGAGGTCAAATTCAAAAGTGGGCCTAAAAATGACTAAGTATAGAGAACCAGCGGAAGCCTCCACGTGTCTCAACGGTGCAATTTCAAAAGGAAAGTCTGGAGGTTAGTCCAAAATGAGTGCGGTCTCACCACGTAGTCCCAAAAAAAAGTGGAGGAGCGGCCCAAAATTGGTTAAGTATAAGAGTGCAGGCGGAAGGTGCCACGTGTCTCAACGATGCTCCTTCAAAGGTAAAATCCTGAGCGGGTTTTCAAATGAGCGCGGGCCTTCCACGTGTCCCAGGTCCAAAAAAGGGATAGAGTCAGGGGTTGAATAGTCAAAGCAGAGGCAGGCCAGCAGAGGGAGCCAAGTGTCAGCACGGCACTATTTCAAAGGTAAAATTTGGGGTGGGTTTCTAAACAAGCGCCAAGCCTCCACGTGTCCAGGGTCAGACTTTTGGCCCCGCCAAGCAAAGAGACTCAGGAAAAATACAAAGGAACCCAAGGAGCTCGCAGAAGCCGCCACGTGTCAGTCCAACACAATTTCAAGAGCATAAGGAAGGGGTTGAATCTCCAAGATGCGCGAGGCCGCCACGTGGACCCTGTATGGACAGACTCTTTAAATATTGCGCTCCTGCAACCCTAATATTCAAATGGCCATATCTTTTGACTGGAAACTCAGATTTGGGCGGGAGAAGACTTTTTGGAAACGTCTCGACACCCTCTACACCATGGAAACATAAAATATCATTCTTAACAGGATTTGGTGGGTGAAAAATGGGAAAATGTCTTCCAAGCCATTAATACAGAATCTGATTTCTTCAACTACCAGATTGATTTGATTTGATCCGTTGTTCTTCTTCTTTAACACGCCAAGCAGACAGGGAACCAGAATCGACAGATTTGGGGTGGATTTGAGAGGGGCATTGATTGATAGTGGTTGAGCTTTCAAAGTAGGATTCAATGCATATCTCAAGGTGGTTGAAGCAGGATTCAAATTCTTCCCTCCTCTCTCTCTTATTCTTCCTATATATTGTAATGAAGGGGGCATATTCAAAGTGTTGGTCATTTTTCTCCTGCCTATGCCCCCTCTCTCTTTCTTCCTTAGGGTAGAATGCGGAGTCTAAGCCTCCTTTCAGGGCTCTATAATGGCATTATCTTACCTCTTTCCCACTAACGATGTACTGTGTGAAATTTTGGAGTAATAAAATTTGTTTTGTGATGCATCTATCCATCCTTTGCTTATTTTATTGTCTCTCCTTACCTCTCATCGTTGCAGGGTATATTGTGCATACTCTGATGTCTTTTGCAGGTTCTGGGAGCTGTGTTTAATGGGTTTTGAAGTGGTGTTCTGTGTGAAATCTATCTCTGGTCTGTGGTGCATTTTGTCCACCCTCTCCTCTGCTCACCTCTCTCCACTTCAGGAAGTCGGATCTGTGATTCAACCACTTCCTTTTCTGGTGTATCACCGCTTAGTGTAGGCTCTTTCACCCTCTCTCTCTCTCTATCCCCTTGGAATGGTTAGATTAGGATAGAATAGGTTCTGCCTGCACTGGAGTAGCTTGTGGCAGGTAGATTAGGAAGCAAGAACCAGCTTTCTCCGGAGGTCCATCTCAAGTTTTGCAAGTCCCACAGCTTGAGAGATGGTCCCATGTTGTGCAATCACACCGAATGCCCCACTTCACAATCAGGCCATTCGAGGGTGCTGTGATTCTACACTAACAGTTTTGGCATGCCCGGTGGGACACTGAGGTTAGATCTTCCATCTTTCCAAGGTGTCTCATTACAACAGCAAATCATAAGCCACCATGTAACCACACTAACAGTTTTGGCACACCCGGTGGGACAGGTCTGAAGCACCTTACCACTTCATCTTAGCAGGTTGGTGTGTTCTTGTTAAGTTTCAACCTTTTGAGGCACATGCAAGCACATCTGGTGACTCCATCTAGTCAACAACCCCATCTCTGAAGTTGCAGACCTTTTCCATCCATTTACACCCATTTTCATTCAATTTTCTTTCCATATCTCCCATTTTTCTTTCATTTCATGAAGTTGTGCAATCATGACTTCATTCCCTTCATGGAATTCACACTTACAACAGCAATGCAGTTCACCTCCAATGCATTTCCCAACTCCTCCAAATCAGCATTATAATCAGATCCAGGACCATTATGCTTACCCATATGAGCAGGGTCAAAGTTAATTTGGCCATGGAGCTTATCAAGAACAAGGGGACACATACAATGGTGACAACTATGTGGAGAATGTTGGTTTGTTGGAGAAGATCCAAACAATGGAGGCTAATATGGTTCAATATAGGGCCATAGCACAAATGAATTCATTCAAGATTCATTGTAGGGCACCTTGTCCATGGGAAGGCCCTTTTCCAAGACATTACAACCCTCAGGAGAAGCTTGACTTCATGGTTGAAATGCTGCCTCAACTTACATAGTGGATTGAGGACATTGAGGCTTATGAGCAAAGTGCTAGATAGCCTTGTCAATGGGTAAGTCAATCACCACCTCCCTAGCTCCTTCATTTTCTCTTCCTCAATCTTTATCATTTCAGCAGTGATCAAGAGTCAAGCCCCTCACTTGATGCCCCAAGTGTTGACTTCTCTTCTCCATCTCCTGAGTCTTCCACCCATTTCAGATCTTCTCCCTTTTCCCTTCCCAAGTAGTCATTCCCTCCAAATAAACAAGAAGTTCCACTTCCCTTCCACCACAAACAATTGCAAATACTAGGTTGAACCCCAACCTGCCACTCCTCTTGCTTTCCCAAGTCCATGTTGGGAAGAGACTCAAGAGACTAGTCAAGGACAACAAGAGGAGGAACCAACAGAGAAGAAATGATAGAAGATCTAAAGTGTTGGTTCTCCAAATTTGGGTTTACAAAGATCCCCTTGATGGTTAAGCCAATAGAGGAGGTCAAGGTTAAAGAGCCAGTGGTGGCTGAGGCTGAGTTTGCAGTAGAGGAGGAGGACCATACAGAAGAGACTCCAAGTGTGGAGCAAGCCACAGAAGAACCTTTCAGTTCTTCCTTCCACTTCATCCCCTTCGAGCTCTAATGTTGAAGAAGAGTTTGATCTTTCAAAATTCATGTTTGAGGATGAAGGAAACCATGGTGAGAAAGTGTAGATCAGGAGGACACCATGGAGGAGGTTGAGCACATGCAACATGATAACAAGGAGGCAGATTATCTGTCTGACTTGGAGGATTTCTTTGATGGAGAAAATCCCATGGAGATCACATCATCATCATTTTCTCATCTGATCCAAGCTGCACAAAGAACAACAACCTATGTCTCACAAAATCCCTCTGAACCAAGGTTGGAAGATACATTGAGTCTTCCATGTTCTTCACAATGAAGAAGGAAGAAGAACAGCTAGCTCCAAGCCCAGTTAAAGTGGAGCATATGGAGGTGACCAAGACAGATTCAGAGGCACTGAATCATGATTCAATTGCACAAGAAAATACAGACCCCTCTCCCATTCAACCTCTCCAAAAAGTCTAATTTTGGGAAAGATCTTGAACTCACTAGCTTCATGTTTGAAGATGAAGCTTCATATGGTGAAGATAACGAACATTTTAAGATCACCATGCAAGGGGGAGATACCTTGTTACAGCAGGACAGTAAATATTTTGATTTCCTATCAGACTCAAAATAATGTTTTGATGAAAAGGATCTAGTTGAAATTGTAATCTTTTCTCCCCCATCATTCATTCTTCAACCACAAGAACCTGCTGCCATGGAAGAGAACATGCAAGCACAACCTGCAGTTTGCAATATGCCTCCTGAATCAAAGTTGGAAGATTTTGATCTTCCAAAAGTCACACCTACTGCAGAGGAAGAGAAAGAGTATGAGTCTATCATCCCTCTCACATCATCCATCCTAAAAAATCAGCAAGAAGACTCCATTTTTGGAGTTGAAATTCAGAGCAATGGGCACATCCAAAGGATCAGACCATGCCCAATCAGGTACTTGGCTTCATTGGAGCCAAGGGAGAAGCCAAAACAAATCATGCCTACTTCAGGGCATGAGGATGAGTATCAAAGTACCAAGGGTCATCATCAACACCTCTAGGAGTCTAATTCCAATTAGCTTGAGGGGGTATTTTTTATTAACATTGATACCTTTATGATATGGGTGGAGGATCATGCTTATTGTCAGTTTTTCACTCATACAGGGAACCATATTCAGTTTCAAATTATTTGCATGGCTTCCCCTTTTTAGAAAGGTAAGCTACTTCTCCCTGCCTATAGCAGGCTTTGTTTAGCTTCTTTCTCTCTGGTTAGTGTAGGAGTAGGAGTAGACTTTATTTTCAGCAGAAGAAGTGCTTGTGCACACTCTGCATGTCTCATTTAAGGCATGTATGATTTTGTCTTTGTATATAAGTTTTGTTCAACATTGCTCCAGAGGTGCATGAGGCCAGGCCCTTCAGTATTCATGGCCAGAAGACCCATAGTTGTCTGTAACAGTTGCTAAGTTTCAAAATAAAACAAATGCAAAGCAACTAAAGCCATCTTCGAAACAGTCCATTCAGGGACAAATGAAAGCCCCAAGGTCAGAAAAATTTTCTACTCTCAGAAGCCTTGTTTCAATATTTCTTATGAAAATTGAGAGTGCGAACATGTGGGCAGGTTCAGGGTCACCAAGTGCAAGCAGTTGGGCTCGTAGCAGCTCAAGGATCAAGTTTTCAAAGCAAAAGTATCAGTATCAGGCTATCATTCTTGACTCCATGCCTAATGGATGCTTAAAGGCCACTGGTATTTTCATCTAGTAGGTAGATGTCCCCTGCGAATCACCAAATTGTTATCTCAATTTTTGTCCCTTGGAAAAATTAGATCACCCACGACCCCAGGTTCAGGTAAAGAAATTCAAAAAATCGGTTCGTTCAAACAATGAACCCATGCTTTAAATCCAACAAACTAGGTTGCATGGCAAGGTCTCTAAAATGGAGTAGCAGGGTTGGGAAAGAGAAAACCTCGTGTCAAAGAAACCAGAGGTCTCAAAGGAAAATAAACGGAGAAGGTTCGAAGTCTTCGAGCTTCTGTAAATGGTTCAGAATAGAGCCCCCAAAATTCGAAAGTATGGAGGAGACAACGGAAGCTGCCAAGTGTCCAAACGGACGCACCTCTAAAGATTAGATCCAAAAGAAACGAGACCCAAACAAGTGGCAAACCTCCAAATGGTTGCAGAGCGAGGATCTAAAATTGGTTATAGTTGAAAATTCTTCGATTCAGTGGAAGGTGCCAAGTGTCCAAATGCTCGCTACAATTCCAAAGATTAAATCCAAAGGTGGAGACCCAAATGAGTCACGGTCTCATCACGTGTCCAGGGCTCCTCCAAAAGGTTGCACAGAGTGGCCGTTGAAAATGAACTAAGTATGGAGAACCAACAGAAGGTGCACAAGTGTCAATGCAACAGTGTAATTTCAAAAGGGCGTGGCCCAGGCAGGCAGACCCCAAACTGAGCACTAGCCTCGCCACATAGTCAAATGGCCTAAAAAGAGGTCAGGAGTGGGCCCGAAATTGGTTAAGTATAGAGAGCAGGCGGAAGGTGCCACGTGTCTTAATGACGCTCCTTCAAAGGTAAAATCCTGAGCAGGTTTTCAAATGAGTGTGGGCCTTCCACGTGTCCCAGAGTCCAAAAAGGGATAGAGTCAGGGGTTGAATAGTCAAAGCAGAGGCAAGCCAGCGGAAGGAGCCAAGTGTCAGCACAGCGCACATTTCAAAAGTAAAATTTGGGGCAGGTTTCCAAACAAGCGCTTTCCAGTCTCAAAGTCTGAATAGGTGAACTCAAATCATTCAAAAGTCCAAAAGCAAGCACCTCCATGAGCCAAGCCACCAAGGGTCAGACTTTTGGCCCCGCCAAGCAAAGAGACTTAGGAAAATACAAAGGAGCCGAAGGATCCCGCGGAAGCCACCATGTGTCAGTCTGGTACAATTTTTGAAGAGCATAAGGAAGGGGCCAAATCTCCAAGATATGCACGAGAGGCCGCCACGTGGACCCTGTATGGAAAGACTTTTCAAATATTGCACTCCCTCGCAACCCTAATATTCAAATGGCCATATCTTTTGACTGGAAAATCAGATTTGGGTGGGAGAAGACTTTTTGGAAACATCTCGACACCCTCTACACCATGGAAATATTAAATATCATTCTTAATAGCTTTTGGTGGGTGAAAAATGGGAAAAAATATTTCTAGGCCATTAATGCAGAATCTAGATTTCTTCAACTACCATATCTGATTTGATTCGATCCGTTCATTCTTCCTTCTTCAACATGCCAAGTAGACATAGGAAACTAGACATTGATAGATTTTGGGTGGATTTGATAGTGGGAATTGATTGTTGGTGGTTGAGAATTTTAAATCAGGATTCAATGGGTCTGCGAGGTGGTTGAAGCGGGATTCAAATTCTTCCCTCCTCTCTCTCTTATTCTTCCTATATATTGTAATCAAGGGGGCATATTCAAAGGTTGTTGACATTTTCGGTGTCTAAACTCTGCCCCCTCTCTCTTTCTTCCTTAGGGTAGAACACGGAGTCTAAGCCTCCTTTCAGGGCTTTGTAATGAGCATTTTATTGCCTCTTGCCCACTAACAATGTACTAGTGTGAACTTTTGGAGTAATAAAATATATTTTGTGATGCATCTTTCCATCCTTTGCTTCATTTTATTGTCTCTCCTCGCAACTCTCATCGTTGTAGGGTGTACTATGCATACTCTGAATTTCTTTTACAAGTTATGGGATGTTGTTCTTAATGGAGTTTCAAAATGGTGTTCTGTGTGAAATCTATCCACTGATCTCTGGTGCATCTTTTCCATCCTCTTATCTGCTCACCTCTCTCCACTTCAGGCAGTCATATTTTTGACTCAACCACTTCCTTTTCTGGTGTATCACTACTTAGTGTAGGCTCTTTCACCCTCTCGCTCTCTCTCTGTCCCCTTGGAACAGTTAGATTAGGATATATTAGGTTCTTCCTGTACTGGAGTATCTTGTGGCAGGTATATTAAGAAGCAAGAAACAGATTTCTTCGAAGGTCCATCTCAAGTTTTTCCAGTCCCATAGCTTGAGAGATGGTACCATGTTATGCAATCACATCGGATGCCCCACCTAAAAATCCGGCCATTCGGGGGTACCGTGATTTTGCACTAACAATTCCTTGTTAAATATTGTTCAAAATACATAATAAATATTAAATTCCGTTGACTCCTCTATTAGTGGATAGGTCAGCGATTGTGATAGCTTAACATATAATCATAAGTATACATGTACCAATATATACTTATAGGAAAAATGTAAATCGATTCGAAACCCATTATGGGTAAGCATTATTTGAGACCCCTTCAAATCATTACTTAGGGAGAAGGAATCGGGTGCATGAAATGAGTAACTCAGTAGTTTCCGTCGGTTGGATTGACAATTTGGGTTTTAGGAACATTCCTTTAAGGATGGCGTAAATCTTGTTTACTTTCAAAAAATATTGAAACCTTGCACTTCCGTGTTGTTCCATCCTTTACATATTGTTGGTGATAATATCTAAACCCTCGTTACAATTAATGTTTATGCGTAGTTGCCACGTAACATCTTGGAATTGTGGAGTTGATTTAAGCAACTCATTGGTTGAATTAGGTGAGTAAATACCATTCGCACCCTACTCATTTCTTCATTTGCACTTGTTGATCTCTGAGATGGCGAAGCCCTGGATTTTTGTTAGCGGTGGCCATTGTTAAGATTTCGAGCTCGGGTTTCTTTGTATTTGTCCACTTTGAGTTATATTCACTGTTTCCACTGCTCTCGCTCGTGTAGGTTCGTTGTAAGTCTAAAAAATCTGCTAAAGACTTGGATGGCAGCCATTGTTGTGGCCTTCAAGTTGTGGAGCTTTATTTTCTAATAATGGCCATTCCATTCGTAAATCTAGCTCCATTTTATCGGTAAGTTTTCAAACTTTCAAGTTTGACAAGAAATATTAATCCTCTTCAATGGAATAATCATTCTTTATAAGTCTACTGAGGAGTTTTGCTTTTATGTTGCACACCTTGCTTTTATATGAAGATATATCGTATTGGGTCTTCTATGACAAGTCTACATTGGGGCTGCTCTTATTTAATGACTCAGACCTCCATTGTAATGCTCCTCATTCAACTTTGTTAACTGGGGTTTGGTTCCTTCCTGGTATCATTTAATAACATGGCGTACAAAACAACGACTTATTGTTTACATTTTCTCTGATGGGTTTTGTTTTTGCCTAGCATACATCTGTGAACTAATGTTGTAAATAAGGGAATCATTTATTGATGGTGGGAGTATTAGATTTCAATCATGTAATCTATATGATTACATGATTGAAATCCCAATACACTTGACACTCAATTTTTGACTTCCTATAAGATCAGTGGCTTGCAACTTGAATGATTGTTCTGGACTTTTGTCATTTTAGAGAGAAGGTTTAAAAACTGGCTGCTATGACCTATGAAATTGTTTGCTTGAGATGTGACATTTTGTGAAAATTCTTAGAATTATTGAAGAATTTTCTAGTGTTTTAGAGACTTATAACCATTTCATTAATTAGAAGGCTTCCTTTCATGATATTGTTAAATAGTTAGCTTACTTGTTCCAATGTGTAGTTCTTATCATGCTTAGTTCTCATGAACTGACTACTTTTTAATACTGTGCTATATGGATTTTGTGAGTAGATAAAAAAGGAAAGATTTGTAAAATTTCTATCTATGGTTTTCATTTATTAATTTCTTTTACTTGAATGCTTAAATATATTGAAAGGATCTTCGATATTAGAAATGTTTGGAAAGGTGTTGGATGAAGGTCTCTTGTCCTTGGATTTTGTAACCTTTCTTGAGAAGTGTTGTCATATCCAGAATGAAACTAAAAATTGTAAATATTATTGTGAAAGGTATAAATCAAAGTACATCACCTTGTTATGAGTATTTTTTGTTATGCATTGTAGCAATTGGAATGTATAGTTGTAGCATTATTTTTTTCTGAGTTGACCAATTTTGTTACCTTCTTGTTCCTCATCCAAAGTTCAATCGAATGAAGATTATTATATACCTTTGGATTCCTGTGCCATGATTTATTAGAAATGATATAACCATGTATGCCATGAGAATAAAAATAAAATAATGGTAAACTTTTTTTTGAGTTGATAACTTGCTGGTTATAATAAACCCTCCATAGGCATTAGTAGAAATAATGTAATATTTAGGGGTATAACAGAATGTTATTATGATCTGTATTAAATCATTTGATAAAATAAAATAATTATATATGATGTAAATATCCACAGATGAAATAATGAAGTTGTGTTAAGTGTAGAAGAAAATTAAACTTTCTTTAATTGCAAAGTTAAAACCTTGGTAAAATATACTTCATTACTCTGCTAAACCTATGATTGGTTAAGTTTCACCCTACTTTTTGTTGGGACACTAAAATTATATTAAAATGCTAAATCAATTGTATGGTAAATTTAGAAAGGATTAAAAGTTAGGTCTATGTTAAGATAGGGGGTATAAATGATCAAGATGGTACATTAAATCTAACTTATCATCTTATAAACTCTTGTTATTGTACTTACATTGATGAACGAATTTTATTCTGAGAATGCTAGAATGAAGTCGTTCCTACCTTAATTCAAGTTGAACCAAGTTAAGTCTCATTAAAATATTGGTATACCTTCGTAATGAGTATTACTAAAGATGAATCATAATGATGACCTTCTCCTTCTTTGACCTTAAACATGGCATGAAGACTTTCCCATTTAATCGTTGAATCTGTGCTTAAGTGTGGTTTATGGTTGATCCTTCTTGTAGGGTAAAGTAGCTCCTCAGAAAAACCAATTCACTACATATTAGTAAATGAGCCTTATGGATGACCCTCCTATGTGTAATTATGTTTGAATCAAGATAATCAAGTGTAATGACTGTGGGTTGAATAGAACAATCCTATGCTGAGATGGAAGGTTTCACCTTAATTAAGGGATAGATTTGTAGACATTTTGTCTATCAACCTCAGCATGAATAGTCCTTTTCGAAACCTTTTTCTATGTTGTCACTCAATTGGAAAGTTTAAATAGACGTTATTGTGGAGAATAATTTATTGAATCGACTTGACATCTTTTAGATCGTAAATTAGGTGTTGGAAACCTAGCATTGTGTGCCCATACATTGAACCTTATAAGGAAAATTTATGAGTGTATTGTGGTACGTATTTTAAGTGGGATGTAAAGAGAACAAGTGATTAATTCCTTGATGGGTGTTGCATGTTTCCGCTACAACCTTGCCTTGGAATCAAATCGTGAGTGTCAAGTTGTTTGAATGACTTAGTAATAAAGTGTCTAAGTAAACATACATGTAGGTCATTTTAGATACTTCTGGACAGTTAAAAACATTTAAATTTTTCTCAAATCTTGTGTGTCCTAATGTAGTGGGCACCAACTTACAAGAATTCTTGTAAGTAATCAAGTACTATAGCTGATCATTGTCCTTGTAAAAAATAGGTACACGTTAACTCCTTTGAGCTCCTCTAGTGCATGTTTTCATGTTATCTATGTGTGAAATGTAGTAAAAACTTTCTCTAGTTGAAAGATGTTACATATTTAGCATGTTTGAACATCTAGTGATTGTAAGACCTGCTAGTAATCTAGAGAAAACAGGATAATAGGGAGACCTCATGATTCTTTCTCACCGTATAGTAAATTTTACTCTTGTTAATTACTTCTTAGCATGCTAAACCAATGGTGTGATAATTCTGGTTAAGAAGAGCTTCAATTTCTCAAAAAAAGGGGAGCTTCTAGTCTCATTTCTCGACCGTTGAACCCTCTAACCCTTTGGCTTGCATAGGCAGAGGTTGTATCTTGGATCAGATTATGTTATGTTGAACTTAAGAGTGATGTCCCTCATATAATCCAAGTAGCCTTTATGTTATTAGCAGAGGCCTTGTGGAGTATTAATACCCCTTTTTCTTGAACAAATGTAAGACAAGTCATTGAATGTTAATGAGCTAGATATTAAAGAGTATATTAATGCTAAATTTTCAAAAGAATAAAAGGAAATCCTTGCAATGAGAAGGAATTATGAATCATATCATGAGCTTACTTCATAGAAACGTAAGTTAAGAATTGAAATTAGGTGTTTTAGTAAATAAATAACATCTAAAATATTTTACACTGTTGGAATCGACCCTAACTTGTAAGTGTGTTCTGTGATTGGACTATTATGTTGTGTCTTGATAAAAAAAAATATAAATGTTCCTGTGATGGGTGTCGTATGCTCTTTGTTGGCTATGTGGTAAATGTTTGTCAAAGTTCATACCGAGAGTTGGTTGTAGCCCATTTGTGATCACTTGTGGTGTCTTATAAAATTCAAGTAAAGTAAAAAAAAATTATTTGTTACTTATCGTTTTTGTCCTTACTATGTGTGTTTTAGTTAGGGTGTTACACTTGGTATCAGAGAGTGAGAGGTTCATGCTCTCAAACCTCTGGGATAGAGTGGAGTTGTAGTGGTTTTACTTGATGGTGGTTTGGTAGATATTGGAAGAGTAATGTGATTTATAAGCATGATGTGAACTATGTCATAATTTTGATATTATGAACGCACATGTTGTGTATTTCACTTAGTGCAGTAGCTGTTGGATGTTGATGTGTTGGAGATGAGAATATTCTCTCTCCTTTTCATGAATTCAATGAGAATTCAAGTGTGATGTTAAACACCATCTTTTGTGTGTGTGAAAGGAATGTTATTGTTGATTACAGAGTGTTGGATCCTTTTTGCATTTGTGATGTGTGGTTGTGCTGATGTCTTGTATGAAAAGGTTGGTTTTTAGTGAACTGGATTACATAGTGATGTCATCATCATGTTGTGAAGAAATGTGTATATCACCATGTTGTATTGCAATTGATTGTATGTTGTATGTTATGCTCATCATAAGTATAACTTCACTTGTAATATGTAATGGTTCATGTCATGATTTAGGGACATATGGTGAGTATATGACCCTATCGTGAAGTGATTTCACTTTGGGTGCAACATGTGGTAATGTGATGTGTTGTAACCCGTGAATGTAATGTGGGTGATATACCTTGTATCGGTACCATGTGTAAGACGCTATGGTTAATATGCATGAACCACCACTGTGTTAGTGATGTAGTTATGTGTTATGTTGTGAACCTTACACTAACCGACCCTAAGGGAAATCGGTAAAAGTTTATGTTTGGAGTGAGGAAATGTGTACCGTGGGCCGTCACTTGAGCCAACCTTAGGCTCAGTAGATGAAAACATGTAATCCTTTTTCTCTCTCCCTATGTGGTTTTTGTATGGATTCAACCTAAGTGTAGTTATGACTATGTTTAGCCTTGTCGAAGTGGTGGCGGGATGATTCAGATAGAGATGATGATAGTTGTATTATTGATATGTTATTTTATGAGCTGAGGCTCGATGTTCTGAGTGCCAACAACTCGTTGAGTACCCCCTTGGTGGCCATATAAGGCCACATAGTCATCGTAATGTGCTATTCCTATATACGTATTTTATTCGTAAATTGAACTTTTCTTTTTTTAAGGGCCAACATTTTTCTTGATTGATATGTTCTTGTATTTTGGGCATTTTATTTGGTTGTTGTACTAACATGTGATTTTTTCACTAACTATGGCTATTTAGCCATTTTTTTTCTTGATTTAAGTTTTCTTTTAAATTTAAAATTTTACAGCCTAGCCCAAGGCTTGTATTTTTTTTTTTCCACTTGGCATTTGAAACAAATTGCTATGTTGGTTCTAATGTCGTAATGTGTGGAATAGGGTCATGGGATGCACCATGGAATGGTTAAACCTATGGAACCACTTCATTGTATGGGGGTACGCCCCAAGGAGTTACAAATAACTAGCAGGTTGTTCGAACCACGAGTTATTATGTCACTTGGGTTAGGGGTGTCTGGACTCTATGTGCCTAGGGCCATAGGGTGACCGATCTCTTTGAGGGAGTGAAAAGGAAAATTTGTCTTTATATTATTTCTTAAGATACTTGAAGTCATAAGAGATTTGAGGGAGGCATAAGAGATTGAGGGAGGCATAAGAGATTTGTGTGTGAGGTGTATCTGTGTGTGTGTGTGTGTGATTGATGCTTAGGAGGTATATGAGTTGTTTTTTGATGCTTCAGGAGATATACTGAGTTTTTTTGATGTTTTTGGAGTGGTGTTATGATGTATGTGTACTCGTGTGAGTATGGGTATGTTTTTTGATGTTAAGGATACAGTTTTGATTCCCTTTTTGACACTATGTATCTACAGGTATTGTTCTAAGTTGTGTGAAATATTTATCTGTGAATTTTTGGGGAATTTCATGTTGTTATAGTACGCTTATGTTTGAGTATTAATGTGTCAGTCATATTTGTGTGAGAAGTATTATGTTATGTGGATCATGTATGTTCCTTCCATGGTTTGGTTAAATTCTTGTGTGTTGGTACAGTCATGGAAGTATGCAGAAATATTCATGTGAACCAATAGTGTTGTTTTTGGCCCTGGTGTGGTATTTTGATATCAGTTCCTATTGGGAACCCAGAAGAATAAATAAACTTGAAATTTTCATTACGACAATGAAATATTAAGGGCTTGAGTTTTAGGAATAATGTAACGAAAAGGATTAATTAAATAAGGAAATAAAAGAGAACTGTCAATTTTCATAGAACATTAAAAGTTTAATAAACTGCAAAACTTTCTAGACTTCCCTGTGGTCGTGCTCTAATGAAAGAAATTTTAACCCTAGACAAAACTTTTCATCATTATCTTCTCTTTATTGCTTATACCTTCTGCTAACCTCGGCATTATTTCGCATCAAGGCCAATTCTTTTATAAGGGGAGGAGAATGTTATTGTTCTGTGCAGATAAATGTACTTACTTATTTTACCAAATTTGCAAATGTTGAATGATTGTAATGTACTCCCTATGATGCGTTTTGGCACAATGTGTGAATCCAAGTGATATGAGGTAGATGTTTTTATGGGACTATAAAGGTAAGTAACTTGAGCTACGATATTTAACCTGCTCCTTAGTCTATTGTAATTTTTTGTTACTAATGGTCATGCCTTGGATTAATTTAAGTGATCCAAGGCATACATATGATTGAAGGAACTAATTACCCATCATTGTTGCAAAGTAAATACTTGACTTCATTTTATTCTGACATACCATTGGTTCTTGCATAAATGCTTATATTTGCTAGAAGGGTGTTGGGGTTTAACATATTGCCACCTTCCTTTTAATTGTATTTTGATTAAATGGGTTGCATGGTGATGCATGTGTTTTGTTTCTAAAGCTGAAACCCAAAAGAGGATAAGGATGCATGGACTGCAAAAACGGACTTAATATTATGTAAGCTAGGTTTTATTGGAGAAGGCTTTGAAAATTTCAAGAAAATGCATCGCATGTGTAATCCTCCACTACAAGGGTATTATCCCATACACCCAACTATTTCAAAAACGGGAACCTTAGGATGCATTGGACACCTAACCTAAGACTTAACCTTTGATAAAATTGTGGTTAGACTAGGAACTTTGGAAGGTGGAGATAGGACTAAGGTGCCCTGGTGGGAGAAGCTTACTAAACATAATGGGAAGATTAATAAAGGCATGATGAGCCTAGCTCACCATTATCATATTTTTCTATTTTTTTTATCAGGCTCATCAAAAGAATCATTTTCAATCTTGCTCTGAAATGAAAACATTCGTCACAGGTTTTTGTGGTTGCATTATAGTCATTGATCTTGGGTTTCTCCTCTATTATTCCCTTGATTATTTGTTCTAAAAAAACTTTGCTTGCAAAATTTGGGTTTGTTTATGGTTTTGCACAAAATATTTCACTTATTCTTGCCACTGTCGCATACCATAGTTGCATGTGATTTGGTGTTAAATTGGGAAGATAAATGGTTATAAAATTAGTACCCTGTTACGAAATAATGATCTAGGTTTTTTTTGCTACTAAGTTTAATCATTTCACAAGAAAGGGAAGCCTGATTTGGCCTCTTGTGTTGACAATGACATTTCCTTCATAATTCTTTTTTTGGACATTGCTATTTATTAAAGGAGATTAGTGGTTTAATGTTGATAAACCTTGAAAATATCTTAGAGACATGCTTAATGCTCAGTCCCTAATTCTTTATTAAATATTGTTTTAAATACAAAAAATTAACTAAATTCCATTGAAACCTCTATTTGGATTCTGGTTGATCGATTGTGATGGATTAACATTAATGATAATATTCATGTATAAGTATAACTTATAATTTGCAATTAAATTGATTTAAAACCCATTTTGGGTGAGCTTATTTGGATCGAACCTTACTTAGGGAGGAGGAATCAACTTGGGTGCATGGAATTGAGTAACTCAGTATTTTCCTTCAGTAAATGTTGGATTGACTCATCCTTTGAGTTTTAGGAACAATCCTTTAAGAATTGTAAATCTTGTTTTGATAAAATACTGAAACCATCTTGCACTTCCATGTTGTTCCATTCTGGGACATTATTTCTTCATCTTTGTGAGTTACTTGGTCTTGATTTATGGAAATTCTATTTCTTAAGTTTTTCTTTGTGGTTAATGATTTAGTCTTTCTATATCGATCTTTGGGTCAGTATTAAATTTTGCTCAAAAAAACATGTTTCAAAAACCCAAGGGTATGATCTTGTGGATAAAATTGTTCGAATCCTATTCTGTAATAAAAGGACTGCATTGATTCATTTATTTACCTCTTGTAGGAGTCATTGTTAAATATTTATCTCCCGTAATCTGAAATCTCCTTATGTTTGGCCTATCTTGGATACTATGGCCAACTTGGTCGTTATGTTATTGGTGAATAATTTTGAGGATTTTTCCCTATTAGTTGCATTGTATATTTGTCCTCATATTTGGTCTTGTTTGAGTTCAATTTTGTCATTTTGGTAGTTTCTTAATTTCTTAGTTGACTAATACTACGTTGCATTCAGTTAATATTGATCCTCTTGATGGACTAATCATTATTTAGAATCTCTGAAAGAGAGCTTGGGTTGATAGGTGAGGAATGAAATACATTTACTGTTGTGACAAGTTACATTTTGGTTTTTTTGATTAAAATGAGGCTTTATTCTAATAATTTTCCTTATAGTTTAAAAGCTTGTGGTATATCCAATAACTTGGTTGCTAGGAAATGACTTATTTTGACATTTTGTTAAATGCATTATTACTAGCATAATGTGTGAAGTAAATTTTTAGATAAGGAAATATTGATTATGGTTTGAGTATTAGATTTCAATCATATAATCTATATGATTACATGATTGAAATCTCCAATACTCTCGACACTCTATTTTATATACTTATAAGACCAATGGCCCCAACTTGAATGATTGTTGAACTTTTGTTGTTTTAGAGAAAATGATCATAATTGGTACATAAGACTTCTTTCTTAATTTGACATTGTGGAATTGTTAGCATGCTTAAAGAAGTTGTTAGTGTTTTAGAACTTGGAACAATTTCATTAAATAGAATGGTTCCTTTCATGATTTTGTTAAATAATAGCATACTATTTTTAATGTGTTAGTTCTTATCATGCTCAACTTCTTGTGAACTGACTCAAGTTAATAATTGTGTTAGATGGTTTTCGTGAGTAGAAAAAAAGGAAATACTTATGGAAATTTGTCATCGATTTTATTAATGAAGTTCTTATATTCTGATGCTTAAATGTGTTGAAAGGCTTGGAATAGAATTTGTTGGAAAAGCTAGAAGGGCATAGTGCCTTAGGATTTTGCAATTGTGGGGTGGTGTTGTCATTATTGACTAAAACTAAAGCTTATGAAATATTATTGTGAATGGAATAAAGTGAACTCTGCATTGTTATGAGTATTTTATCTTATGATTGTAATTTTTGAAAGATAGTTTACCTTTTTGGTATGATCAATATTGTTTTTCTTATTTAATCCTAAGTCAAAGTATATAAGAGTTATTAGATACCCTTTTGATTAGGTGTTGATTGAATAAGAAAAGATATATCTTATTCCATTAATCTAAAAAGATAATGGTGAACTAATTTGAGTTATAACCCTGATTTAGTAAACCTTACTGGATTGTGACAATAATGTAATATTGGGTAGAAAAAATCAAAATTGTGATCCTTATTAAGGTTATACTAATATATGATGTTGTAAATATATAGATGAAATAATAAGTCCTTAGTGGAAGAAGAGGAGACCCTTTTATTGTGTTAAAAGAGACATACTGTATTATCCTCATCCTCTACTCATAATTTTATCTTTAGAGTTGATGGGATATAAAATTATATTAAGAGGTAAACCGATGTATGGTAAGTTGGAAGGATAATGAGGTCATGCTAAATGGGGATAAAGGATCAAGAAATCTTTACATCTAACTTATCAGTTATAATTCTTGAGTTGTACACATTTAGCGAACTTAAATCCTTATGCTTAATAACACATCCTAGCTTAAATATATAAGAGCCCAAGTGTGTGTTTTTTTCATAGTTGATATGCTTAGTAATATTGTCATAAACCCAAAAATAAGGAATAACTTAGTTATACCTTTTCTTGGCATATGTTGTCCCCTCATATAATTGATTGTTCGGTGTGCTTTAAGGAGAATGCCTTCTCCTAGGGTAGTGCTCCATAGAAAACCAACTTCAATCATAATGTAAAACCCTCTTGGACCAACCACCTATTGATTGGCGAAGACCGCCAACTAACCTTGAATGTCACCTTAAGAGTTGGGATGATTAATAAACCCGATACCCAATTTATTTTCTATGGTTCAATACTAAGTGATACTTGTGAACCATATTAAATGGTGATTAGTTTTCAGGAATGTAACCATAATTAGGGTGTTAGGAGAAGAGTGTTTGTAGGTCATTCTCTTATAATGTTTAAACCACATTGTGGTGAGTAAAAATAATCCATGTTGTCCAGACTCTAATGTGTACCTTAACCCTTTAAACGATGGACTAATCCATATTTCCCTCCCACATGTCCTTTTATGTAATGGATGTTTGATGTGAAACTGACATATTATTTGATAGAGGGCTAAATCCCCTAAGGTTTGATCTAGTGGTCACATGAGGATACAAATGCTTGTACTAAAAAAGGTTACACAAGTATTTACAAAAGGTTTATAAACCTAGTTACGAAAGAATTAAACCTCTTAAGGCAAACTCAAAGTGATACTCATGAAATCCAATCCAAAAACAAGAAAATAAAGAAATATGTTGCCATGTTTTGAGCCTTCAATTCCTTAACTAATTGTTGGAGCATATTCATTGTAAAATTTTAATTGATGCTTGACCTTGGGGAGTGTAATCGTGAGATGTTAACTCTAAGGTAAATTGAACATGATCTTCCTTGTAATTTTATTAAGCGATCTTGCTTTGGATAAAGAGCCTATTACGTACTTAATACTTCTTGCATACTAAATCAACCTTTAAACGAGCAAAGGATAGGTGACCCTAGATCCTTAAACACAAAAAATGTGAACTTCACCTCCTTTAGACTTACCCTTTTTTGTTGCATAACGAGGGTATGATATAAGATTAAGATGCATGCCCTTAGGAGTGAATCCTATGGATAATACCAAGTAGCCTTGAGGGTATGTAAATAGCCTTGTGAGTAATTGAATATCCCTTTAATAAACAAATGAATTAAACAAGTAATTGACATAATATAGATGATCCTTATTCAGTGAGTTATATCATAAGCTAAATGTTCAACAATATAAAAGGAAATATAGCAACATGAGAAGGAATGTATGAATCACATAACATGAGTTTTCTAGAACTTAAGTTAAGAATTGAAATAGGATTATAGTAAATACGTAATCCTAAAATATTTTACCATGGGAAGACCCTACCTGTAAGTGTGTACTGTAGTTGGAATGTTATGTTGTGCCTAGAAAAAAAAAAATTGGTCTTGATGTGTGTCACATGTTTTCTTGTTGCCTATGTGGGTCAATGTTGTGCAAAGCATATTGTGAGTTGTGTGTAGTCTTTTGAGACCACTTGTGGTGTCGTATATACTTCAAACAAGTCAGAAAAAAAGTTATTTCGACATTTAAATTACTGTTTTATTCGTGTGTGTATATGTGAACATTATAGTAAAGCCATTTATAATATTTAAGAATAACTGGATGTAAATGACTTTACGTATTGACATTTGATACACAAATTTTAACATGAAAAAGCCATTAAAAATATATTAAATAACCTATGTATTAGCAACCATTCAGCACTAACTGCCACGTCAAAACTGACTGTTTATGTTCTTCAGTGTAAATTTAACTCAACCCTTTTACCATTTATCTTGGGGGCATGTTTTTATGGTATCTCACAGTGCTAAAATGCATGTTTTACGGTGTCTCAGAATCTTTAATTGAGTATCCAGCACAACATCAAAATCCCTTATTATATAAAAACGATAAGCCATTTAAATAGTTCAGACAACGTGGCTCTAAACAATACCAAAAATATATATTTTCACAATAACACAAAGCTACACGAGTCAAGAAAGCCTACCAAGAGCTTGTGTCCTCTGCATATTTGATGTCTTCGCTCTAAGTTTCCTCAAAAAGGGAAGAGTGTCGGCGTTAATGAAGTGATCTTCAATGGACTAGATTTCAGAGCGACAGAGCGATAAAGAGTTTCACATAGGTTTTCGTGTTGCGAGTATATCGAAGATAAACAATGTTTATAATCTTTCTCGGTGAGTCGGTGGCCGACTTACTTCCCACAAAAAAAACATTTCAGCATAACTTGGTTTATAAGACATGCTTTGCACGGTTTGGTGGGTTCTGAATGTTTTGGGTTGCGACGAGGAGAGAAATACGAGGCCTTGTTTACATCCAATACATTCGAGAAGTACGAGGCCTTGTCTATATCTAATTCTCGGCCATGATTATGTTCTTTTTCATAATTTTATTTGCTTGTTAGTGTGCATTTGTAAGGCACACTTTTGGTCATGACTATTTTTTTTGTGTGGGTTCTTGACAATATTCTACAATGTTTGTTTAAAAAAACTTAATTTGAGTTAAATTGAGGATTTATTAGTTTTAGAGTGTGGTGCTGCCACATATAGGTTTGAAGAAAAGAGGTTAATTTTCAAAATATTGTCAAAGATTTGTGGAAACATGTGCGGATATTTTGGAGTTGAGAAGGGGAACAATATTATCAAGTTAGATTTGCATTTAATAAGAAATATGTTACAGTTTGGAAAATTAATTACAATTGTTTGTAGGTTGTTTCATTTGCACTAAAATTTTTATTGGTCTTGTTTTCCTCGTGTCTAGACCTATGTTGTGTTGTTGTTTTCTAGTTATTGTATCTAGAGTTATGACAAACTAGATATCATTATGAAATATCCTCTTCTCAATTATTTTTACATTCGAAGAATGTATATTTATTTTATTTAAATAGGCATGATTTTAATCGTTCTAAAGGTGTTTATATTAGAAATGCAATGAATGTCAATCATAGTGTATTGTTAAATTTTTAGAGTGTAAAAAATATTTAAAAACCAACATGAATATATTTTGTTTGATTTTGCAATCCTATTATATGTGTATAATCTACATAAGACAAATTATAGAAGATATAGTGCTCTGTTAGGAAAGTGAGAGAATGCAAAGAGACTCTTGTGTACGAAAGAAAGACGAAAGGGATTGGTAACTCAATAGTCACCTAAATTTGTATGAAACAATGAAAGCACACTACGAAAAAAGTTGATCTTTGATTCTAATTGCATTTCATTAGAATTCCTTTAAGTTTCATTATGAAGTATGTTTGTGTTATAATTCAATAATATACATTCACATTTATTTTTATATATTCCTAATTATCATATCGAGATCCCCTCCTTCAATGTTGTCCATTCCGTAACTATTTCATAGTTTTGTTACAAGTCTTGATGTCATGATTCAAGGACATCTGTTAACATTAATGTAAAATAAATTTTTGAGTGTAAATTTCAATAAACTCTAATAAACCTACAACCACCCAAGTTAGGGTTTCAATTTTTGTTGAACCTAAATTAGTTTACACCTACCCTTCGAGTTTCATCGTTTAGAGATCACTTTCTATATTGGGAGCATTCATTATTTTAGTACAAAATATATTATCCCTATTTATTATGCATTATTTAGCTTCCATAATGTGTTATTCAAGACTTAAATGAAACAAAGCGTTAGAATAAATTAAAATTTTACTTAGTATGATAATTTTTATTTTCAACTAATCTTTGAATTTGAGTGGATAAAAATGGATGTGTTAAATAGTGTGAATGTTGTTCCTAAATTTCTGGTCTTTGTTTTGAATGGCGTTTCTTTGAATGAAAATTCTACAGATGCTTATAAGTTACTATAAAATGTAAGGATAATAAAAGGAAAGAAATTTATGTAGATGATGAAGAAAGGATTGAAGAAAATGCATAACTTATAAAATATATTTGAAGAAATTATTGGCTAAGTATTCCTAGTTAATCTAATTAGGAGGACTAAAATGTTGTATAAATGTAGTAAATAACATAAAGTAGATGCAAATAAATATGCTAAGTAAAATAAAACCCTAGATGTGTAAGAGAGTAGAGATAAATGGCTTAGTTGATTGTTGTAGATGGTCGCATAGTGTTGCAGGTCTGAGAATAAAATTTGGAAGTGCAGACGAACACTCAAGGACCCTGCGAAGGGAAGATCTAGAAGATCTGAAGTGACTGGGGTGCCTGGGAGTGTACTGGGGCGCCCTGGGGCACCTCGGGGCACCCTGGTCTACAATTTGGGTGCTCTGATCACTGTAAATGCTCAAAACCTGCAACTGGTATGGTCACAAGTTGGTTCCAAACCTTCCCTGTTTGTCACATTGGATCTGTCGGATGAGATAGAAAATGACCTGCAATGCAAAGAGAAGTATCAAACCCTAGAAAAATAAAATATGCATATGAATGGGTTAGACTGACCTCAACCACCAAACTAGTGGACTTATCACTGAGCGTTGCACTACATTTCAGACCTGGATGTAGTTCTAGTGTGTGTGTGTGTGTGTGTGTGTGCATGTCGTGCCCTAGGTGCTCTCATGTCAGTCACACTTTGTGAAGTAGAGAGCAATAGTAACTATAGAAAATGTAAATAACATGTGTGCATGGAATAGAATAGAATCCCTCCCCCTATGAAGTGTGTGTGATGTAGATCTCCTAGCCTTGATGCATGACACTATGTGGATGCAAGTGATGCAATGGATGTAACTCTAGATGGAGTGATAGTAGTGTGTAATGTTATGACCTAGGACCCTCATTATGGTCTTATAAGCTTTATATTTATAGGGCTCTCAAGCTTAATTTTGTAATTAATCCCGAAAAGGCTGATTGAGAAAAAAATAAAGATGAAAATGGCTAGAAATGGCCCAAAAAGGAGAAAAGGGGATTTGCATAGATCGGGGTGCCCAAAGTGGGACTAGGGCAGGGCACCCCAGTACAGGTTGGGGTGCCCTGATTTTGGGATAGAATTATGAGGAAGTTGTGAAATGGGTGGATAAGTGCTGGAAAATACACGGGTATTATGAAATAAAATATAAAATAAAGATGGCCAAAAGGTGGGATTAATTAGTACTTTGTACACTTGAGAACCTTCTAAATAGTAGTATAAGACCAGGGCCAAATTATGTGTAAAGTGCATAATTTTTTGTCTACATTTTTCCCCCACTTTATGTTGGTGAGTGGAAAGCTCGGTAACATAAAGTAGATAGAGATGTGTACCTGATATCCATGTAGAGTGTAGAAGAAGACATGCTGATGGACTAGACTCAATCGTGGAATGAAAAAAAGAAAAATGTGGAGGAGCATGGATTCTAAAGATGAAAAATGTGCATAAAAAGTGATGAGAGTGAACCTAGGGTGAACACATGTGTAGTTGTTTTGTGTGTAGTGTACCTACATGGTTAGTAAAGGAAAGTTCCATCGTGGTATGTTTTCATTGTCATCATTGTTGTTATTGTTGTTGCCCCCAATTTGACTACTTGTTTCTCATACGATGGCAGACCTGCAAGGAGAAAATGATCAAGTAGTCAAATATGTATGTATGTAAAAATGTTGTGTAAAATATGCATGTGTAAAGTACGCAAATGTAAAATATGCTAGAAAAAGTGTAAATGGAACATGTGCACCTGATCCATGTCAAGAAAAAGGGTGTAGAAGGATATCCTTGTACTGTCGCGAGTTTTTTCAGGTGATCTCACACCACCCTGGCTGAAGAAGTGTAGGGAGGAAATGCTCTGTGTCCTCCAACTCTAACTGCTTCTGCTGAAATTTTTGAAGAGATATTTGTATTGTCCTAGTTTTTTGGGTGATCTGATGCCACTGGATGGAGAAGTGTAGAGAGGCACACCCACTGTAACCCCCAAGCCTGTAACTGCTCCGTAGAATTGCCGAAGGACACCATGTCCTGTTAAGGCCATTGTGTATGGAGTTCGTAGACTGGTATGAACTCACTCATTGTGTCTGAATTGGTGTAAATATGTTGTGTTAGTAGAAAACCCTCAATGATGCCCCCCTCTTTAGGGGTGCATGTGATGACCCTGGAAGGAGAATGCGGCCCCAAAAGAGGACCAACCACACTCTGACCTGTATAACTCTTCCCTGCAGGGGGAAAGGGAAATGCTTGGTAGATACCAAGGCATGCACAAAAGGGGATGGCTAGCCAATACAAGTGTTAGTCTGAAAACACATGCATGCAATAAGTGTAAAATACACAGACAATGTAGAAACTACCAAACAAAGTAGTGTAAACATGCAAAAAAACAAGAAGACCACACAAAGTGGGTTTCAAACATGGGACATCACTCATGATGTCGCAAGACACACAAGGCCATCAAGGCCACAAACAACAGACAAGTGTGCACACAAGAAAAGGGAAAAGCCCACATACAATGGAAAACAAAGCAGACAAGTAGAAACAAACAAGTAGTCATGGGAACATGTAATCCTACAAAAACAAGTGTTGCACATGGAACACCCGTTAGCATGTTAGAGTGATAACCAATATGTCAAAGCATGTATGAACAAGTAGTATAAGATGCTAAGTACAAAATGAAACAATAACACCTGTATGATGAATGTGGATGCCCCCAGCGACCAATATAGGAAGGGTAGAAGGTAAGCATCCATGTCACGTGTAAATTCATGTATCTGTGATCACACTAGACAAAGGTGTGAATGCACATGTGTGTATGATAATGACATAGAAGAAAGAAATCTAACATGTGTAGTAAAGTGATCATGTAAAACACTAGTAAGAAAGAGTAAATGCTACCAAGACAATGCAGTATGCGTGGATGGATGGAATGGAATGTAAAATGGAATGATAGGAGCAATGTGCCCCCTGAGTGGATGGAAGTGTATGCAGTGAGGTTCATTTTGTTTTCCCCCTCAGCAGTCAAGAATGAACCATAAATGAGAGTGCATCATCAAGAAATGGTCGAGTAGTGTAGGTTGTGTCTAGCACATTGATGAATATGTATGTGTAGTGGTGATGAAATGTGACATATGGAGAGATGTGTGTGAACCCTATAGCCAAAGTGTATATCACGACTTTTTTGAATGGAGGAGTGATGATTTATCCCTAAGCATATATCACTATAGAATGAGTGTATGGGAATGAGATATATGGAAATATGTGCATGGACCCTATAGCCTAAGCGTATACCATGACTTGTTGAATGTATGAGTGATGATTTAGCCCTAAGCATATATCACTATAAGATGAAAGGATGAAGATGTGTGATGATTTAGCCTAAAGCATATGTCACTATGGGATGGATAATAAGGGCATATGAAGCGTATATGAGTATGCAGTGGATAACTGAAGGTGGTGATTTAGCACTAAGCATAGACCACTACGTGATGAATAAGAATGAGGTGGTGATTTAGCCTAAAGTGTATACCACTAAGTGATGAGTAGGATAAATGATGATGTAATAGAATGACGTAGAATAGGATAATAGAATATGTGATGATAGGATGTAAGAGGATAATGAGAAATTGATGAAGAGAGTGGTGATTTAACCTAAGGTGTATACCACTACATGATGATTGAAGGCATGATAATGTAATGGAATAATTTTGGAATTGGAAAAAAAGTATAACGTAAGAGGATGATATAAGAGGAGATGATAGAATGTAATAGGATGATGTAGAATTGATGAAAAGAGTGGTGATTTAACCTAAGGTGTATACCACTATGGTATGTGATGATGAGTGTGGGTGATGATATAGTCTAGAGCATTGGTCACTAGTCTGATGAATGTGGTATGATGACATGTCACATGTATGTAAGGTCCATTTGATTGGTAAACCCTCGGCAGTCGAGTATGGACCGAGGAACTAGAGTGCGTCATAGGGTAGTGAGTGCAACACATAGAAGACAACATAGTATAAATTACCAAGGTATGTAAGATGGGATGTAAATGTGTATGTGTAAAATGCAATGTAGATGTATGTGTAGTATAAGATATGTAATGTATATATGAAATGGAATATAATAAGTGAGTAGATAGAAATGTAATGGTAATCTATGTAGCATGTAGAATGTACCCATGATAATAAATGCTAGTGTAACTATGTAAATGTAGGAGATGTATGATGTGTAGGTGTATATAAGATGTAATAAGTAGGTGTAGATAGAATATGTAATGATGACATGTAAATCCAGACCCATAGATAATGTGACCTAGCATAAATAGAGAATGTAGGATGGAATATAAAACTAGACTCATATATAATGATGACTAGTGTAGTGTATGAGATAGATGATGAGATGAAGAATGTAGAAGAGAATGTAGGATGTAGACTATGATGATATAATGTAAGTGTGTAAGACCTATAGTGTAGTGTGTGGGGTTCAGTGTAATGGTAATCCCTCAACAGTCGAGTGTGAACCAAAGCACAAGAGTGCATCATCAGGTAACGAGGGTGTGATAATGTGTGATAAATATGTCTATATGCAAGGGATCAAAGGAAAGAGAAACATAAGTATGATAGAATGAGGATGGGGGATAATGTACAGTGTCTATGCCCCCCAAGTGATAATGTGAAAAAGGTGACTATGAAATGCCATCAAGAAAATCATCATTGTCTTGATCGAAACCGGCAGGAGCAACGTTGGAAACTTGGTAGGTGATAGAATGAGGCGGATCGTATAAAGATGCATTACGATGAAGGAGATAAGCATTCATTGCATATTCTTCATCCGTAAAAGTAATTGGTGGACAACCATGAGCACACCAACGTGAAATGTTAGGTACATATGTAGGAGAAGAATCATTAGCAATGGAGATAGTGCCAAAAGGCATGGGGAAGGAGAGTGAGGAATGAAGTGGGTCAAGTGTGCCACCAATATAATCAAGCCAAGATCATCCAAGTGTAAATGGTAACCCACGGGTAGTGCGTGCAACAAATATTGTCAAGTGAAAAACCCGTAAGCCATAAGTGATTTGTAATATGGAAGTAACCGTAATAAAGATGGGGTGAATGAAGGGGTGGAAAGATGTCATTAAGCATCATGCCAAACCTGGGTAAGAAATCATGTGTACAGATAGTATCAGAGCTACCAAGATCAAGAGGAATGTGTTCCCAAAATGTCCTATTGATATATAAAGTACAGGTGAAGGGGGGTCGCAAAACTACTTCTGGTGGAGAGGAATATGAAACTGCGTCGAAACTATTAACAAAGCCCTTATATAGGACCATGGCATTAGTGGATGGAGGGTTTTTGAACTGGTACTCACCTGGGCCATCGGTGACAAATGTTTCTTCAAAATAATAATTTTTTATGCTGAGAGGAGTAAAATCAAGCTTTTGTAATGATTCATTAGTGAGTTCTATAGCATCAACCTCATCATCAAACTCGGTGGAAACATAAGTGTGTGCATCATCTATTTGGGTAGCGGTGGAGTACTATTGAGGACATTCAAAAATAATAGAGGTGGGGTAGGAGGAGAGGGTGGTGGAGGGGGAGTACTATTAGGGACAAATACAGTGGGTGAAATAATAGCTGAGGTGTGAGTGGAGATGATAGGAGAACTGATGTTAGGGGAAGTGGAGGTAGGTGCACTAGCAAGGAAAAATACAGTGGGTGAAATAATGGCCAAAGGGTGAGTAGATATAGTAGGAGAAGGAATGCTAGGAATATTGGAGGTGGGTACACTAGATTGATCGACATCATATTTATCTAGGTTAGCATTCAGAATGTGCTGAGGTGGTGGGACAGGCATGGAAGTGACAAGATCAATGCGACAATATTTGAAGGGTTCCATGGGTCAGCGGTAACAGTATGTTCATAACCATCATGAAGGAATTTGACACATTGATGTACGATGGAGGGTACATTTGCATGCCATGGATCCAAGATGTGTCTAAAAGGAGATTGAATCTAAAAGAAGCATCGAGGATGTGGAATTCAGTAAGAACTATTTTAAGTCCAATGTGAAGATGGAGGGATATAGTGCTGAGACATGTGCGAGTGGAAGAGTCATAACCACGAATGAGAGTGGAGTTACGGGAGATGAGACTATCATTGATACCTAATTATTGTAAGAGAGAATGGGCACAAAGGTTAATGGTGGACCCATTATCAATAAGGACACACTTGATACAAGTAGTGCTAATGACATCGGTAATGAGCAATGGGGCACAAGGGTTATTTTTGGTGGCGGGTGATATGTCATCATCCATAAAGGAGACAGAATGAGGAAAACTACAAAGAGACTGAATGAGATGGGAAAAATATTTTGTAGAGTGGTCACATTCTATATGAATAGCTTGAAGGGTAGCCTCGAGTGTGGTTCGATAATCTGGTGCATTGGACAATAGGTCATAAAGTGATATTTTAGCGGGTGTATTCTTGAGCTAGTCAATAATATCATAACCTTTGGAAGTAGTTGATGGAGTGGCAGGTGTGACTGGTGGAGGTAGCAAAATGGATGGAGCTATAGGTGGAGTAATGTGAGTGTGGTGGGTAGTAAAGACATTGATGGATGGGTCAGGTGAAGGTGTGACAAAGTGAGGGGGGTGTTGGGTACATACATGCGCATGAAGTCAGCTGGTAGTAGTAACTACATTAGTGATCTTGGTAGGTGTATAGGTAGGATACAAATATTGGGCCATGACCTAGGAAGGATATGACATGGTGGAAAAGGATGGAAAGACAAAACCCTAGAAAGTGGTAGAAGGGGACCTGGGGAAGTTAGGTTCACCAAAATGATTAACTAAAATTAGAACTAAGTGCAAGGAAATAGTAATCCTAGTTAATCTAATTAGGAGGACTAAAATGTTGTATAAATGTAGTAAATAACATAAATAGATGCAAATAAATATGCTAAGTAAAATAAAACCCTAGATGTGTAAGAGAGTAGAGAGAAATGGCTTAGCTGATTGTTGTAGATGGTCACACAGTGTCATAGGTCTGAGAATAAAATCTGGAAGTGCAGACAAACACTCAGGGACCCTGTGAAGGGTAGATCTGGAGGATCTGAAGTGACTGGGGCACCTGGGAGTGTACTGGGGCACCCGGGGTGCCCTGGTCTGCTATCTAGGTGCTCTGAACACTGTAAATGCTCAAAACCTGCAACTGGTATGGTCATAAGTTGGTTCCAAACCTTCCCTATTTGTCACCCTGGATCTGTCGGATGAGCTGGAAAATGACCTGCAATGCAAAGAGAAGTATCAAACCCTAGAAAAATAAAAGATGCATATGAATGGGTCAGACTGACCTCAGCTGCCAAACTAGTGGACTTATCACTGAGCATTGCACTACATTTCAGACCCGGATGTAGTTTTGTGTGTGTGTGTGTGTGTGCATGTCATGCCCTAGGTGCTCTCATGTGTTAGTCACACTTTGTGAAGTAGCAAGCAATAGTAACTATAGAAAATGTAAATAGCATGTGTGCATGGAATAGAATAGAATCCCTCCCCCTATGAAGTGTGTGTGATGCAGATCTCCTAGCCTTGATGCATGGCACTATGTGGATGCAAGTGATGCAATGGATGCAACTCTAGATGGAGTGATAGTAGTGTGTAATGTTATGACCTAGGACCCTCATTATGGTCTTATAAGCTTTATATTTATAGGGATCTCAAGCTTAATTTCATAATTAATCCCGACAAGGCCGACTGAGAAAAAGATAAAGATGAAAAATAACTAGAAATGACCCAAAAAGTGAAAAAGGATTTGCATAGATCAGGGCACCCAGAGTGGGACCAGGGGGGTGCCCTAGTACAGGTTGGGTGCCCTGATTTTGGGCTAGAATGATGGGGTAGTTGTGAAATGGGTGGATAAGTGCTGGAAAATACACGGGAATTATGAAATAAAATATAAAATAAAGATGGCCAAAAGGTGGGATTAATTAGTACTTTGTACACTTGAGAACCTTCTAAATAGTAGTATAAGGATTAGGAAACCCGTATTTCATTGAGTCATCGAGATGGGGATAAGGCCTTGGAACGTATAAAACTGGAAAATGTAAACTAAAATGGAAATATGGGGATCTTGATATTGTAGTTTAATGTAATGTTATGTAAAGTTGAAATAAACCACCTTAAACAAATGAGAGATACGCAAGGACCCAAATTTAATATCTAGGTAAATCCCAATGTGAAAAGGAGGGTTAGAAGGTCAACCTTGAACAACTTGTGGGACATACACACAGATTAAATGAGCATAAAGGAAAATTCCCTTATTCATGCCAAATGACCCTGCCAATGGATTCACAATCTCTTAGAAGGAAATATGGTAGATGAACAGAAATGACCAAGAAATTCAATCCAAACTGGAATTTCACAATATTGAAACCTGGATCTGGTCATGGATAAAATCTAGAATTCCACTATGAAATCACTAATAGGTGGTATTCCCTAAATACCAACAAGCCACCTTAAGGAGATGGGATGGAGCTGAGAATGGCATAAGGTGTTACTACCAAAAAAGATATGCATTGGAATCAATGGTTTTTTATCCATCTTAAGGTAGGATGTGGCCCACCGCAATGAAAAGTGGCCACATTGTTGCTGAATAAACCTACAGTGGAAGAGTTAATGTGACAACACAAACATAAGGAACAAAACCATTGATACCTTGATAAACATGCAGTGAAAACATTCATAACATCCTGAAATAGACCTAACATTTAAGGAGGATGACAAAATCCATACATCTCAACTTTTATCAAGTTTTGTTTGCACTTGGAAGCCAAATTGTTACCACCAGTTGTACACAGTCATTATAATGGAAAATTTTTGGTCATTTATAAAGTTGTAACAATAGTGGTGAGAAAATAGACTTGAAGTTTCACTATGATAGTTGACCAAAGATGCCCTAAAAAATATAATAGATACAATTCATTGTAGTATCATATGAAAGTGAATGCATGAAAAAACTAATGCTAGCTAAGCCAAATTTCTTATGCTTCTCCCAATCCATTACAATATTTTTGCATTATAGGCTAGATAATTCACACTTTCTTCCTAAAGTAATGATTTTAACTTTAAGTATACCTCAAACCTTGATTCAACAATTTAGTAGTTATAGTGAAAAAAAAATCATTAAACTAAATAACAAGAAGATGCTTAAATTTCACCAAATATGTATTGTTGAAACTAAAAATAGGGATTATTATAAGTTAATCTAAGAAGTACAATAGTAAATAACAAATAAATGTATAAAGTAAAATGACCCAAACAACTAAGAAAAGTAGATATGTAAAACCCTAATGTAAAGAGAGTTAGAAAGAACTTAGCTGATTCGACGAGCTTATTGGACTGTGTCACAGAGATGACTAGAGAAACAAGAGGAGGAAACGACTGTGCTGAGGTCCAGAAAGGTGTAGATCTGAGGAAATCTTAGTGGACTAGGGCACCTGGATAGGAACAAGGGTGAATGTGGGCACCCTACTTCTAAGATATGGGTGCACCTGGTCTATGAAATGTCTTGTAAACCTCCTCTGAGGTGTTGGATAAGTAAGTGATCACCCATGTTCACTTTCTGTCACACTAGCTTTGTTGGACTGCCGATATGTCACTGGATATCAGAAATGAAGATGAGACCTGTAAAACCCCAAGACAAGCATCAAAACCCTAAAAAATAAAGATGCATATGAAGGGGTCAGACTATCCTCATCAACCACAATGGTGGACTTACTAGCTGAGCGTTGCACTACATTTTCAGACCCAATGTAGTTCTATGTGCTTGTGTGTGAATATTGCCCTAGGTGCTCTTGTGTCAGTCACACTTTGTGAAATTAGTGAGCAATAACTATGTGTAGAAATGTAATAAATGGTGGATGGAATAGAATAAACTTCCCTCCTATGCAGTGTGATGCAGATGAACCAGCCTTGTGACTTGTGATGGAGCTAGATGATGCAAATGGAGCCTTTGATGGATGCAACCTTAGGTGATGATAGTAGTGCTTAGTGCTTGGTCCCTCATTATGGTCTCATAACTTTATATTTATATGGTTCTCTTGTTCTAATTTCATAATTAACCCCGAAGAGGCCGACCACCAAAAATATAGAATGCTCAAATGGCTAGAAAGTGCCCAAAAAGTGGTGGGAAAGTGGAAAGAGGATCAGGGTGCCCCGACTGGGACCAGGGAACCTATGGGCACCCTAGTACTAGCCTGGGTGCCCCAGTCAAGGATAAAATGACACAAAATGACGAAAAAATACTGGGAAAGTATGTGTTGAAGGTCGGTAGTGATGACAAAAAGTAAAGTAAAATGGTGAAAAGACATGGGTTAATTAGTACTTTGTTCACTCAAAAAGCATATGAATAGTAGTATGAGACCGAGACTAAATAATACCTAATGTGCATGATTTAGTGACTACATTTTCCCCCACTTTATGTTGGTGAGTGGAATGCTCAGGTAACATAAAGTAGATAGATATGCATACATGATGTTGTTGTAGAGTGGCCAAGAATGCATGCCGAAGGACTAGACAAAGGCATGGAATGACAAAATATGAAGTGTGGAAACTAAAGATGCAAAAGTGTAAAAAAGTGATGAGAGTGAACCTAGGGTGAAAATGTGTGTGTAGCTTCCAATGTGTGTGATGTACCTGCATGTTAGTATGAGGTGTGTGATGCTGCAAAAATGTTGTTTTGTTGTCAATGCCATTTTTTTTGTTGTTGACTGCTTGCTTCTCATACGGTTGGACCTACAAGGAGAAGACGATCAAGTAGTCAAATACACATGTATATATGTGTAAAAATGCATGTATATAGAAATGAAAATACTATGTAAAAAGTATGAAAAATGTAAAAGGAACATGTAACCTGATCCATGATGAGAAAAATGTAAAAGGATATCTTGTAACTGTGAGTTTTTTGGGACAATATCACGCCACCCTGACCAAAGAAGTGTAGGGAGAAAGCTGAATTATTCTCCAACCTGTAACTGCTTCCCTGATAATGTATGAAGATATCTCTGTACTGCCTTGGTTTTTGGGCGATCTGATGCCAATGACTCAAGTAATGTAGAGAGAAAATATTATGTATCCTCCAACCTGTAAATACTCCCTAGAATGCTAAGGACAACCATGTCCTGTAAAATTATGTTGTGTATGGGGTTCGTAGACTGGTCTGAACCCACTTGGTATAACCCACAATGTCAAGGATGAAAAACTAAACTGAATTGTACTGTGTAGAGATTTGTGTAGTATGTATAAACCCAAATGATGCCCCCTCTTTGGGGGTGCATGTGACGTCATGGATAGGAGGATGTGGCCCCAAAAGAGGACCAACCACATAAACTGTGAACTACAGGGGAAGGGAATGCACTTGGTAGAAACTAAGGCACACACAAACAAGTGGCTAGAAAAACAAGTGTTAGTATGAACAAGCATGCATGTAAAAGACAAATGTATGCTACGCAAATAATGTATACGCTAGAATGAAATTAAACACACAAGAAGACAACTTAGACCACCGAATTAGGTTTCAAACATGGGACACCACTCACGATGTCGCAAGACACACAAGGCCATAATGGACGTATACAAACAAACAAGTATGCACACAAACAAAGGGCAAGGCCCGCATATAAGTAGAAATAAAACAAACAATTACAAACAATAAATAGACAATAGATAGCCATGGAAGTAAAAGTAATCCTACAAACAAATGTTGCACATGAAGCACCCGTTAGCATGTTAGAAAGATAACCCATATGTCAAAAGCATGTATAACCAAGTAATGTAGAGTGCTAAGTACAAAATGAAACAATAACACCTGTAAGAGATGAATGTGGATGCCCCCAACAACCATTGTAGGAGTGGTAGGAGGCAAGCATCCATGTTACATGTAAGAGACCTATATCTGTGATCACAACTAGAAAAGGATGTGAACGCACATGTGTGTATGGTAAATATAATGAAATAAAAGATATCTATCTAGCATGTGTAATAAGTGATCATGAACAAGAAAATGTAAGCAAGAGTAAAAGAAACCAAGATATACACATGTTGTGGATGGATGGAATGGAATGCAAGATGGATGGTAGGAGCCATGTGCCCCCCAAGTGAATGGATTTGTATGCAGTGAGGTTCATTTGTATGCCCCCTCAACAGTTAAGAATGAACCATAAATGAGAGTGCGTCATCAGGAAATGGTTGAAGTGTGTGTTGTGTCTAACGCATTGTGATGAGTATGTATGTGTGATGATATGTGACCTAGATATGAATGCGTGATGATGTAGCCTAAAGCTTATATATGATGATGAGATGAGTAGAGGGAGTAGTGATGTAGCCTAAAGCATGTACCACTAACAGATGAAGGAATACGTGACCATTTATCCTATAAGCGTATGTCACTAACCTAGTAATATCGCATGATAGAAATATGAATGATGAACGTGTGTGTGTATGATAAGGTCCAATTTGATTGTAAACCCTCAGAAGTCAAGTATATATTGAGGAAGTAGAGTGCATCATAGGGTAGTGAGTGCAATGCGTAGAGTATGATGTATGTATGTGTTATGATAAGAGATGACCATGTGATGTGTAAATGTATGTGTAAAATGTATAGTTAATAGTGTATAGTGTGCAATGTAAGATGTGTAGATAGATTAATAATGTGGGAGTGTGATGTAGTATGTAGGATGAGGATGTAATGATAGACTCGCAGACAATAGGATTGTGATACATATATGATGAATACTAATGGTGTATGTGTATGCAAAATGTGTATGATGTGCAATGGTCGAAATGATGTAGAAGATGTAGAGTGTATGATGTAAAATATATGATGCGAGATGTATAAATATTCATGGTGTGTAATACCTATATTGTGCAGTGTGTGGGGTTCATGTGTAGTTGTAGCCCTCAACAGTCAAGTTTGAACTGAAGCACAAGAGTGTGTCATGAAGTGTAATGTTAGGATGAAATTATACACTATGTGAAGTGTGATGTATGACACACAAAGATATTGATATGTGTGGATGCTAAGATAGGGGTGGGATTATGTGATGATATGTCAGAGTGTGTGTTAAAATGTGATGAATATTTAATATGTAGTTTGTTGTTTAGAAGAGGGATGTGAATGGATGTATGCCCCCCAAGCATGTAAGATGAAGGATGAAAATCACGTGATGTGTGATCTAAAAGATCATCCAGTGTCATGACGTCACATGTGTAGTATGCCCTCAAGCATTAATTAGTGTGAACCAAAGCACAAAAGTGTTTCATTGATCACGTAGTGAGCCATTGACGATACTAAAATGTACATACCCATTCCAGTAGGCCTCATCAGTGAGGATATGTATGTAGTGAACAACCATGCACATACCAATGAGATATGCACCTATGCTGTATATCGAGGAGGGGGTAATTGATGTGAAATAAATAAATGACCACAAGGAAAGTGTGTGTAAGAGATATCTATGTGATCAGGTCATCAAGAAGCACTGTTATTGTACTCAAGCATATGCATTCCTTACTGTCATTGGTGCTTTATCAAGGATTCATCTCCAAGGAATATCTTGAGGTGCCCAACTCGCACAACTTAAGACCATAGGCTCTGAAGTAATGCAAATTCGTTGACCCATGTTGGGTAAGTGCACCAAAATGATTAACTAAAATTTGAGGTCTTAAGTAGCTAATTTTTTCTAAAAAATAAAAAACATAGTTTACATGTATAGAAAGTGACCCAAGCATTCTAAATAGTGAACATTAAACCCTAATTGTAAGAAGATGTATGGTAAGTGACTTCATGAATCGTATTGATTTTGAGTCTATTTCGTAAAATAAGCCTCTAAATTTCTATTGAAAATAACTAACATGTTTATAAAGGGTCCCAAAAATACAATAATGGGACACAATATGCTTTTCTAGCTGGTTATTGTAGCATATTCATGGAGAGGACTATGTGCCCAACATGATTTGGTTGAACCCTATTCTACAGATTCCTAGGCACCCTTTGGTAGATAGGTAAAAAATTGAATTTCATAGTTGTGCATCAATTGACTTTTTAGTAACCCTTTTTAGTTGACGTACACTTTTTTATGCATTATTCTGCAGGTACTACAATATTAATTTGTTAAAGAGATTTAACCTACAGAAAGACCAAAAGAAGTATTATACTACCTCAAAAAATGTCAAAGATGTTAAATTTTAGGGTAAAATATGTACCTCAACATTAGTCTTAGTAATGGTGGGCTTAAATGCCAAGTTATCACTTACAGTTTCAGACAATGTAGTTCTGAATGTGTAATAGATGTGACATTGTGCTCCAAGGTATCAAAAATGTTACACTCACACTAGTGAATAGAAGTCATTAACTAGATGTAGTTAATAAAATGGTGTATGGAATATAAATAGTAACCTTTATGCAAGTCAGTGATGCAAATAATGTACAAATTATATATTTAAAAAGTAAGATAGTTGGATGGCAATGGGTTTCATGTTGTAAGGTAAATTCCTCAAGAAAGATATTTTGCAACCGTTATTTGGACTCCAATAGTTAACTTGGATGCAAGGTGAGTTTTTGCTTATTTCATAAAAATCCACATATTTCTAGGTAGTTCTTTGTAGGGGTCTATTGCGTATGTTTGGGGACATGCCACTTAGGAAATTGTCGTTAAGGATATATTTAATCCTTGGTTCGCACATGTAAGTCAAACTTCACTATGTGCTAAAACAGGGTGATTATAAGATCGTATTTTAAAACCGTTGATCCTAATTGTGAAATATATTGTGATCAATTTCATATAGGTGATTGGAACAAGGTAATCGCATTTTGCTAAGTATAAACATGTTCATATCATATGATTGTCATTATCTTATGCTTTTATGGATCAATTCATATCCCTACAATTGAGACAGAATATACAAAGTTTCATATATTGGTGATACAAGGAGTATAAGACACCTATTAGCTAGTTTGGTGCACCTTATGGAATTGGTTGGACATCTATATATGCAGTCATGATTTTCAGGACCCATAGCTTTTTCCTTGTCGAGTTAATCTCCACAGTCTTAGGTACATTTATCTTCATTTCAGCATTTGACACTAAAATGCATTTAAGTTCTAAAGTTGGGAGCCCTATTCATATGTTTCTTATTATATGCATTTGTAAAACCTAGGCACTGGTAAAAAACCCTACAACCCTCCACATGTATAACCTTAATCACTAACTGTTTATGTTGAGCCCTAATTATTCTAATTACCATGCTTCCATTCACTTAAACCTAATGCCTTTAATGAAATTAAATAAACCCTAAAGAGGTCATGACAACCATGAGACCTACATATGAAAATCCCTTCACGGTCAATGTCTAAACCTGTTACTCAACTAAAGTGGTATTACCTCTCAAATGGACAAGATGAATCCCTAGCAATGTGATTGCTATAAAGTGTTTCATAGGCATGTTCTGGAGGTGAGCCCTGGAGTCTAAATAAGGTGATTTTAGTCAACGGCTAAACTCATGAGCCCAAAAGACTAAATTTCAATGAATTGGGCATCTTGCGACAGGTTGGTGGACACTGATAGCTATAAATCTAAGATGGCCTGAGGATGCAGCCCTTAATGTTGTGTGAGGAGATACAAGATGCACTAAAACCTAGGAAACTGGTTAAAATAGCTAAACCATGAACCCTTGGGACAATAAATCTTCCACCCTAAAGTAGGCTATGTTTACGGTAACCCTGATTTTCTAGCTCCTAAAAAGTATTTTAAACCTTGTTAATAAGTATGAGCACTAAGCGATTTTGACAAAACCTAATTAGATCCTCTGTCTCATTGTAAATATCTACCTGTATATTTGACATTCATAGTGTGTGTACTTTCTCCACTCAAGGGATTCATAAATGATACCATGTATATACCTTAAGCCCTGAACCATAAAACATTATAAAACCTGTCATTGGTGAAATGACAACAGAATTAGGTGAGCAATAAAATGCTAAAATGCGATGCAGACTGATGTAAAGTGATAGCCATGTAAACAATGTGAACCAGCTATAGGTGGGGGGAAGAATAAGCTAAATGCCCCGATCGTATAATAAGTGTACCCTATTTCCTAAAATGAAACATAAATTCCTTCGACCCAATGTTGGCCTAGACATTCCACCTGCCATGAACTTGAATCCGTACCCTGTTGAATTGAAAAACTAAATGCAGCCGTAAAGACATGTCACTGAAATCCTGAATTGTCATGTATTCCTGCATGGAATTGCAATCAAAATGAAAATACTTCACCTCAAGGTTTCCCTGGTACTACGTGGCACAAATAATAGCAACCATCTGATTGAGTCTCAGTGAAAAGCTAGTCTGTGGTATGGAGGTGTTTGAACGCTAACCTACAATGGATATGACATCTAGGTGCGCCGTCCCTTGATGCAGGTATTATGCCTCTTCACTAAACCTGATTTATCCCCTCATAGTAGTAAGCATTAACTTGAAATAGTAAATTTCTTCACTTATTGGAAGATTTAAATAACTACTATGTCATGAAAAATGATATGAGGAGATCCCTTAAATGATTCATATTAGATGCAATGCCAGGCTGACCCTATTGGAAAAAAGACTGGAAAGAAGTCAACATCCAACCACTTATGTTCTTAATCTTAGAGGAGGAATTAAAGCACCATAGAGAAGATACCAATAGAACAGAGGTGTCGTGTTAGATGGGTGAATTACTATAATATCGTGCCACTGGAAAGATAGAAATAGTAAACATAGCTAAGTGAAGGATAGAGATATTCTGATAAATTGAAACCTTGTAGTCAAGAAATATCTACTGATTAAAATAAAGAGGATAAATGAAATGTCAAAGTAAAACGAAGTGCTTGCACTAAATCAAGGTAGGAATTTAAGCATGGTGAGGAATCATGGATATAAATGAAATATTAGTAGTTAGATAACTTAAAAAGTGGATGCCATATGAAGTTACTCCATTTATATCATGAATAAGGTTTTGGTAGCATGAAAGTAGAGTAGCCAATAGTGTATCCTTGTAGAAGTGGAACAGAACATTGTGCCAATTTAGTGTGCTGATGATGAGATGTTGTAGCGTGATTATTGATAGGCATATATTTGGAAAATGTGTAATTTGGAATGTGTAATGGAAGTGTTATAATAAGGATCTTAGGTAATGTGATCAATTATTTGTAAATGTAGTGATAGGTGGATGTGTTTGTCAGTTCCTTAGAATGATTATTTTTGTCTGGAGTGTGCTATGAGATCTTACTTCAATGGTGTGTGATTGGCAATTGTGTTTATTTAACTTTGTTGAGATAATCAGGACTCTTTTTTTGTAACATTCCCAGACGTAGTTGTATTCAATACTCTTAGTATTATCTCTTTGAAATCCTTAAATTATGAAAATTTCCCTGTATTTCTGGCAAATCTGTATTTTTTCTAGAAGCTGTGGTATTTTGGGGTCAGAGCACACCAAAATTATGCAAAGAAAGTTACCAAGTTGCTTCTCTTCTTCTATACCACTTCGTTCTTAGGTGTTATCATGCATGTTATTCCTATAATACATAACGTGTATTTCAGTACAAAGCATGAAATGATATCCCAAACTAGGTACCATTGAGGCATTGGATATTCGTAAACAATTTCAATCTAGCTTTATCCTGATCTACTAATGGAAGTGTAATAGAGTGATCATAATTTTCCCTCAAATTGTCTAACGATTCCACATAGATAATTAAATCTACTTGATGAAATCATAAACCCAAATTGTAATCACAATTTTCTCAGGTGACAACAAAGTCATGCACGCAACCATATTGCATTTGTCTTGCATAAGCATCTTGTTACAATATTGGTCTCTGTTGGTCTCGAAAATCTGTCGCCTGGGCAGATCTATGGATAGACGAGCCAACAGTGTGCAGGGCATAGCCCCTCTTTGAGTCAGCAAAGCGAAACTGGTTTATTGCTATTCTACCAGCAAGAATCTGTGCAAGTCTCACAATATTCTACCTTCGGGGGTTTGGGATCTCATCCCAGTAGGGTGTTTCCAACTGTGAAAAGAAAGGAATGAAAGAGAGGATGAAGAAAGATCAGATCTGAAAGGAAGAAAAGAAATGAATTCCAAAGCAGAAAGGTCAGAGGGTTTATGTTTTGGGATTGGTAGTAAACAGAGCCAAACCTACTTGCATAAACAAACAAAGCAATACTGATGAATAAATGACAATAAAACAGAAGCAGATCCAACAGAATAAACACACAGATCTGACATAAGAAAGATCTAATGCATTATAACACATGTATTCAGCACAAAGTCTTAATATTGTATTAATATTTCTTCTGTTACAAAAAGTACAAAGTCTTTTCTTCTCACTTCTATTTTTCATCTAAAAAGTATCCACCACTGAATACAACAAGTATTCAAGTATTTATAGAAGAAGGAGAAGAAAAGAAGGCAAAAAGGAAACCAACCACTAATTACAAAATATCTTACAAAATATCTAAAAGTCATGTTGACTTTTGACAACTTGGTGGATGACATCATCCCATGGTGCAACATGGATGATGTCATCATTTGTGCCAACATACTTTAGATATTTACAAAAAGAAAGAGAGAGAGGAAGAAGAGAGAACTATTCATCGTCGTCATCCTGCGGCTGAAAGGGGTATCCTGCTTTTGCTGCTGCTCAGGAGACGAGATGTGGAATTGGGCACGGTATTCCATGAACTTGTTGATCATGGGCTCTGAAGTTGATCCTGGGAAGGATCCTTGTGTCGCTCACTGATAGCCTCGCAAGTCTCCCGCTCATCTGTGAGCTTTTCTGGGAGTTTGGAATACTCATTCTCTGCTTCTATCAGGTATCCCAATGAAGTCGCCGACAGGCCAGAAGGTTATTGATGGATTCTGCGTCAAAAGTGACCTCTGGCCCCAGCCCCTGTGAAACGATCTCCTTGAAGATCTGAATGGTTTCGTCAACCTTCCTTAAGGCGAAAGAAGGAGTAAGCAACCCTGGAGACATTCTTAGAACAATTTGTTCCATTTGATGCATTGCATCCAGGGCTTCCTCCTTTACCTTATCGATCTTTTCCAGGACAAATTCCAGTTGATCCATCCGGTAATCCAGAGTGGAAAGGATTTTGTTGAGGGCTCTGGGGTGACCGAAAACACCGAACTTGACCAGATCTTCGACTGAACAGTCGAACATTTGTTGAAAGGTCTCATGCTGCAGCCTAGCATGGTCCAGCTCTTCTGAGATGGGTCCTGCTAACGCCTGGAGTTCTTTTTCACCTTGTTGATGTTCTGATATAAATCGGTGAACTTGGCGATTACTCCCTCACTGTCTTTGAGGATTTGGCTCCTCCAGGTGGAAACTGCCATGCCCTGTTCACCGATCTTTAGCATATTCATTAATTTTATCCTGACTCAGAGGCTCAGGTGTCTCAGCGGCAGTTGTGGGAGGTGCACTACCCATTTTCTGTAAGGCGTGGAGAAGATGTTTATTTTGCTCTTTCAATAGCCTTTTCTCTTCTTTTGCTTCTTGAAGCTTCTTGCAGAGGGTGTCGACTGCAGATAGGGCCTCTCCCTAAAGGCTTTCTTAAGATGTACCCATTGTGACTTGATTCACTGTATAATCTGTCGGAGATAGATCCTTTTTATCCTTCAGAGGATTGGGGTATGCGATCTCCATTACCCTCTCTCCCAAAGCACTCTGAGAGAAGCGTGTGATGGGCTTTTGCTTCTTTTCCCCTTTTGATGGGATGATGGAGAAGTCCATCGGAGCGATGGGAACTTTCCTTTTCTGTTGACTTAGATGCTGGGAGATCCAGGCTGGACTTATGGGAGAAGGACCAGAAACAGAGAAGGGGGCAGCTGCAGTAGTAGAAGGGAAAAACGTGGAGACACTTGGAGGCGGCATCGAGAGGGAAGCCGAGAAGTACTCTTGGAAGAGATACTGCAGGAGAGGAAGACATAGGAAGGGAAGGGAGCTCAGAGATGAGGGAAGAAATCTTTTGGGGACAGATCCGCGAGAGAAGAGAAGATGGATCTTTGAAGCAGGAGGCGTAGAAGAAGGGGGAGATTGGGTGAACCAAAGTAATGGTGTTGTGTGTCTACTCGAGGATTTGGATTATTCTAGTTTAGAAGGAGAAGGGATTGAATTTTGGACCTCAATTTTTTAGATCAGTGGTGCATCCTGAGTGGATGTTTGCCTATTGAAACATCACAGCACTTCTTTCTCTCAATCCTGAATTCCCAACAATTATCGCGGAAGGAGGACCTCTTCAGGAAAGCCTCATGTAAAATTGATTGGTGTTGTGATTCACCCTCACCCTTGCTTTTATATTTATAAAATTTTGGGCTATCAAACTTTTTTGGAAAGGTGTGTTAGCAACATGTCTGAAATCGAAAGGAGGTAATGAGACCATTCATTCTCCAATTGCTCTAATTCTTGTTATGGTTTCTTGACATTACTCTCAATTGAAAATGAGGTGCTTTGTTTCTTGATCAATCTTGTGCAAAGACTTGCTCAATCATCCCCACCTGTGGTCAAGAACTAATTTTTTTGATCCACTTCTGGTGGTTTAGTAGTTTGTTAACCTTTCCTGGGGATTCTTGACGTGTACCCCATATCTTGATGATTTCTTGCTAAAAAGAGAGATCAGTCCTTGCTAGTTGTTGAGCTCGACCTCATGATATTTGTCTTTGTATGGTAACTTCTTCGATCTGAGGGTCTGTCTTCTTTGTTGAGTTTGATGAGGAGGTAACTTGGCTTGCATCTTAAGTGGGTGGCTGGGAAGTCATGAACCACCTCTTTGTCTTCCATGTTTGCAAACATCCATGTGGGTGGTGAAAGGTAGAATCATGTCTTCCTTCAACCCACTCATCCGTGGGAAAGGAGTCTTTGTTCTTTCTTCTTCCTTGCATTAGTATCATGGCTAGGGGATTCTCATTCTTGATGGCATAGTGGCAGGATCAACTAGCTCTAGATACTCGTGGAAACACTCTGATCTTTATTTCGGAATAGGAAGTTATCTAATTGAGAGACAACAACGTTGTCAAATCTGAAATGAATCACTTTCGTCACTATTTCTGATCGACTAACTCATGCTATTGGTCCTTTACGACCGTTGAAGAATGGGGGACCTCAAATTGATGTCTCAAAAAGGGTTTAGTTGATCATGCCTGTAAATTGGATGCTCATTTTCGTGCTTCAGTGGACTATCGTAGGTTTCATTTATTTTACTCGAGGGTAAACCCCAAACTTAGGTGTATTTGTGTAAAAAAAATTCTCTACAGTTACAAATTATTAAACAATAAATGAACCAAAAGAATAAGGAATTCCCAGTCATACGAAACAATTGTTGCAAGTTTCTAGTAAACCATTAGTCAATCAATAAATTACACCCTATGCTAAAGTGTTGATCAAACGTATTTTTTGTTCATTATATGATCTAACACAATGGTAATGCTCCATAAGTAAATTTGGAAATGAACAAGACAAATCATTGACAGGAATTTTAATGGTATCGTGAGCTCCTCTGATCAAAGGACACTAAAGGCGAATGATTTGTGGCCAAGCAAGACACCACCTATTTAAATGGAGGTATACCCATGAGGGCCACATAACTGATCACTATTATTGTACGTCCCAAAATTTTAAAGAAAGTGAGGCTTACGTACCATAAAAGTGCCATATTGATACAATGCCTAACAAAGTAATCAACACCTGTTTAAGCTATAGGCAATGATTTGAACACTCAAACCACTTCAAATTATACTAACACATCTTGTTAATGATTGTAACAGCATAACATTACCATCATAGACACTGTTAACATGCACTGACGGGATTCCTCCAGAAATGATGCAACGTAAGTATCAAAAGTGTTGCCAGCCATGGAACAACATAAAAATTATGGGAGGACATATGACTGAAATCCTAACTACAATGATCAATGTGTCTCAATATGGGTTTGATACAAAGGGCCACACCTAGAATGTGAGGACGTACCATTCACACTATCAATACTTGCATTTCTTGCCACCTAGTCATGCAAGTAGACTACAAATTTGGTGGACATGTTTATTTCCAGTGGTATCACACATGTTGTTCTGAACTCAGCTTCTCCCAAAAATGGACAATAAGATAACAAAGGTGTAGATCAAATGGGGTGGAAATAGACTTGGTGTCACTTTGGAAAACTTTTGTTTTACCTTAGGGTAAGAGAGAAATGCTAAGAAAAGTAAGGCTTTGAAGAAACACTAAATATTGTGATGAATGTCACTTAAGGAAAACTTGAATGGACTCTCAGCCCTTGTTCGAACAACAAGGTTTTGACTCTGAGAAAGTATTTACCTCATGAAATCTCTATGAAACTCATTGTTGCTTGACACGAAAAAATCAGCTCCAAGACAATATGGTTTCCTATTGGTTCTCTCAACTAGGTTCACCAATTACCTTTGCGAGCTCGATTTGCTAAGGAAGTCACACTGACTAAACCTTTGAGTATCTCAGCTTTACCTTACCCCCTTCAAGTACAAAGAGCATAAAAATGCATTCAGTTGTACTCTCATTAGGGTCGCAATAGAGATAACTTTTGACTTTAAACTCACAAATGAAAAATAGTCAAGTGGGTAAGTGGAGCACTTCCTGTTTCATCCACAAGGTTACCTCATACGTGGACTAATTTAGGGTTCCTAGGAACATCTCTTTTGTTGTAGCTTAAGGCTTATGCCAAAGAGAATTTTACTAGTTTAAAGTGGACAAGTTTACTCTTATTCGAACCTGCAAATTAAGTGTGTTGAATATGGTGTGATTTTTATGAACTTAGTGATGAAAAGCGCATGCTAGAGTGTCACACTGAAATTGTGCCTTTGAATGCCTACATCAAATAGGATCGAATTCTCCACATTTTTACTTTGATTCTTTTGCAATGGCTCACACTTCCAGCGTACCTTCCAGATCTGGAACATTGTGAAAGCAGATTTAACATGTTTCTTTTTGGGTTGCACCTTTCTGATTTTCTGGTTTTTCAAGACAAACAACCAGAAACATATATTTTCTAAATATTTAAAATTATCCTCTTGACAAACCGATTGCGGTTTAATGACCAAATTAATTCCAATGAGGATAAAATGAAACAGTAAGATTAGCAAGCTGATTTTCGATCTAAATTTGACTTTTTCAAAGAGTTTGAACCATTTTTGATTCCCAATAGTCAAAAACTAGATCTACGGGGAAAAATACAGCATTTCGATAAAAAATCAGCGAACAAAGATCTCCAACTCCAGATCTATGTAGATCTCAGAAGAATAATACAATTCAAAATCCACTTTTGCAAACCACTTTTGGAACCAATAAAAACAGTGCAAAGTGTTAGCAAAAATAGTGATTAACTTTTAAACAACAATTTCTATCCTACCACTTCATAGATCATGATACGCCTCTGTTCATCCCCAACGTGTGCCTCAAAAAAGTGTGCATGTTTGGTCCAAAAATCTGTCGCTTGGGCAGATCTATGGATAGACGAGCCAATAGTGTGCAGGGCATAGCCCCTCTTTGAGTTAGCAAAGTGAAACTGGTTTATTACTATTCTACCAGTAGGAATCTGTGCAAGTCTCACAATATTCTGCCTTCGGGGGTTTGGGATCTCATCCCAGTAGGGTGTTTCCGACTGCGAAAAGAAAGGAATGAAAGAGAGGATGAAGAAAGATCAGATCCGAAGGAAGAAAAGAAATGAATTCCAAAGAAGAAAGGTCAGAGGGTTTATGTTTTGGGATTGGTAGTAAACAGAGCCAAACCTACTTGCATAAATGAACAAAGCAATACTGATGAATAAATGACAATAAAACAGAAGCAGATTCAACAGAATAAACACACAGATCTGACATAAGAAAGATCAAATGCAAATAACACATGTATTCAGCACAAAGTCTAAATATTGTATTAATATTCCTTTCTGTTACAAAAAGCTCAAAGTCTTTTCTCCTCACTTCTATTTTTCATCTGAAAGATATCCACTCCCTCAAATACAACAAGTATTTGAGTATTTATAGAAGAAGGAGAAGAAGGAAGGCAAAAAGGAACCAACCACCTATTTACAAAATATCTACAAAAATATCTCAAAGTCATGTTGACTTTTGACAACTTGATGGATGACATCATCCCATGGTGCAACATGGATGATGTCATCATTTGTGTCAACATACTTTAGATATTTTACAAAAAGAAAGTTGGAAGAGAGAGAAAAGAAGAGAGAATTTATTCATCATCGTCATCCTGCGGCTGAAAGGGGGTATCCTGCTTTTGATGCTGCTCGGGTGACGAGATGTGGAATTGGGCACGGTATTCCATGAACTTGCTGATCATGGGCTCTAGTTGATCCTGGGAAGGATCCTTGTGTCGCTCACTGATCACCTCGCAAGTCTCCCGCTCGTCTATGAGCTTCTCTGGGAGTTTGGAATATTCTTTCTCTGCTTCTATGAGGAACCCGATGAAGTCCCGACAGGCCAGCAGGTTATTGATGGACTCTGCGTCAAAAGTGACCTCTGGCCCCAGCCCTTGTGAAACGATCTCCTTGAAGATCTGGATGGTTTCATCAACTTTCCTTAAGGTGAAGGAAGGAGTAAGCAACCCTGGAGACATGTTGAGAACGATTTGTTCCATTTGGTGCATCGCGTCCAGGGCTTCTTCCTTTACCTTATCGATCTTTTCAAGGACGAATTCCAGTTGATCCATCCGGTAGTCCAGAGTGGAAAGGACTTTATTGAGGGCCCTGGGATGACCGAAAACGCCGAACTTGACCAGATCTTCGACTGAACAGTCGAACATTTGTTGAAAGGTCTCATGCTGCAGCCTAGCATGGTCCAGCTCTTCTGATATGGGTCCCGCTAACGCTTGGAGCTCTTTATTCACCTTGTTGATGTTCAGATACAAATCAGTGAACTTGGCGATTACTTTTTCACTGTCTTTGAGGATCTGGCTCCTCCAAGCGGAAACGGCCATACCCTGCTTGCCGATCTTTGCATATTCATCAATTTTATCCTGGCTCAGAGGCTCAGGAGTCTCGGCGGCAGTTGTGGGAGGTGCACTGCCCATCTTCTGTAAGGCTTGGAGCAGATGTTTATTTTGCTCTTTTAGCAGCCTTTTCTCTTCTTTTGCTTCTTGAAGCTTCTTGCAGAGGGCGTCAACTGCAGATAGGGCCTCTCCCTGAAGGCTTTCAGAAGACGTACCCATTGTGACTTGAGTCACTGTATAATCTGTCGGAGACAGATCCTTTTTATCCTTCAGAGGATTGGGGTATGCGATCTCCATTACCCTCTCTCCCGAAGCACTCTGAGAGAAGCGTGTGACGGGCTTCTGCTTCTTTGCCCCTTTTGACGGGATTACGGAGAAGTCCATCGGAGTGATGGGAACTTTCCTTTTCTGTTGACTTAGATGCTGGGAGATCCAGGCTGGACTTATGGGAGAAGGGCCAGAAACAGAGAAGGGGGCAGCTGCAGTAGTAGAAGGGAAAAACGTGGAGACACTTGGAGGCGGCATCGAGAGGGAGGCCGAGGAAGTGCTCACGGGAGGAAGAGATACTGCAGGAGAGGAAGACATAGGAAGGAAGGGAGCTCAGAGATGAGGGAAGAAATGGAGGGGGACAGATCCGCGAGAGAAGAGAAGATGGACGAAGAAGCGGGAGGAACAGTAGAAGAAGGGGGAGAGGACACGACCAAAGGAATGGTCGCTTGAGTCACTCGAGGAGGGGAAGGAGGAGAAGAAGAAGGGACAGAAGGGACCTCAATTGTTGTGGCAGTGGCGACATCCTGAGTGGATGGGCCTATTTGAACATCTTCTTCTGCTTCTTTCTCTGGAGAAGCCAGAGTTACAACTTGTTCGGGTGCAGCGGAAGGAGGACTTTCAGGAGCTTCCTCTTGAGTGGTGCTGGATTCACCCTCTTTGCTTTTTCCTTTGCCTTTTGGCTGCTTTTTTTATCAAGGAGATGCGTTACCCAACGGAGAGGTTGCGAAATCGACTCCGAGGTAGACGAGCCCGTTCATTCGACACCAATGCTCTGTTCTACACAGAGTTTCCTTGACCCTTTCCTCAATTGTCTGAGGTGCTTTGGTTCTATCAATCAATGCAAAAGGCCAATCGTCCCCACCTGTGTCAAGATACACTTGATCCACTTCCTCCTCAGTAGTTTGGTAGCCTTTGGGGATGATGGCCACCCCATACTGGATGATTTCTGCTAAGGCCAAACGAGAATGGTCCTTCCTCCTGAGCTCAACCTCGTGATATAAGTCAATGTAGATATCCTCGATCTGAGGGATGTGGATCGGATCGAGCTTAGCCCTTGGCAGACAATTTCTTGGGTCGAAGGTGGGCCTTGCTAGGAAGTCATGTTTCAGATTCAGCAGCTCCAGCTCTGCAAACATGTCCTTTTGCCTTGTGGTGAGAGGGACACGTATACCTACCCACTGTGAGGGGGAAAGGAGTTCCACCCTTCTTTCTCTTGAGGCACTTTCTCATGGTAAGTGATAAGCTGCCTTGACAGCTCTAACAGAATCAACTTGGGCCTAGCATACCTTGGCAGTATAGTTGGCTCCCCTAAGAACTTAGCCGCCCTCAGATAAGTGAATGTGGGGAATTGAGTGAACAGGGCCCCCCATTTCTCTGTGGCTGCCATGATGCTCTTGGTCGTGCGACCGTGAGCCATATTTGGCCTCAACAGGCAGATGATGAAATAGAAAAATGCATCATTGATCTTTGTAAATTGAGGGATGCTATTTTCCAGCTTTAGCTCTGGATAATATTCATAGATTTTAACTTGGGGCCAAACCCCACTCCGCATCAGAGCTGGGTAGTCCCTTTCTGAAGCTGCAGCGTAAACAACATAGGAATTCATGTAGAACCTCCCCGTTGTGGGGAATTGTTGCAGCTGCTCTGATATCGTGCTGCTTATGATTTCTGCCCACTCAAAGCATTGATCGGGCATATTTTTGTTCATTGTTTCTAAATACCGCAGCATCCATTTGTGGAAATAGTGGGCGTCAGGAAGCCCAAACACCCTGCTCAGGAACGTGATGGTGTCACTGAGCTCCTCTGAAAAATCACTGCGGTGAATGATTTGTGGCCAACGGGTCACCACCTTTTTATTTTTTAAATATACCTCATTCATCAGCTGCATGCACTGATCTTCATTGTCATCCCAGGCCTTAATGCAATCTTCTTGGCTGACGGCCACAAAGTGCCGGTGATGAGGAATGCCAAGCATTATCTCAAAGTGGCGGGCAGTGAGGTTGATTATGACCTCACCCTTCTCATTTACGACACATCTTGTGTCTTTATTGTAGCACCGGGCAACCACCATCATAAATTCATTGTTAATGGCACTGACTGGGATTCCTCCAGCAAAGTGCAGGGCACTGCCTATCAGCTTGTCCATCCATGGACTTCTTGTGACCTTCTGGGTTCTGGACCAGAATTCTTCCATATCGATATGACCCAACTCTGAGTCTCTGATGTCCAGGTCACATTCTGCTTGGGACTCGGGCATTCTGACCCTCTGATACTTATACTTCATTTCTTCTTCTGTGAGCTTGGCCTTGCCTTTGGATTTGGTAGGTCTCTTGCTTGATGTTGACATATGTTCTTCTGAACTTAGCTGCTGATCTGCAAGAATAAGAAGTGAAACCCAATTGAAGAAAGCCATGTCAGCTGTTTGATTTTCCATTGAAATGCTGACAGAAGAAAGAGTTAGCAATTTTGAGGCCTTAGGGCGCATGGCGCATGGATATTGCAGATTGCAGAGCTAAATAGATAAGGCGCACGGGAAAGGGCTGCTGCAAGGGGTAAATCAGCGCCAAAGGGCGCATGGCACATAGACACTGCAGGGTGCATTCTTTGTTGCTGTAAGCACAAGTGCGCCTGCGCCATGTGGATGCATTTTGTAAAGGGCGCACGAATTCTTCATGTTACATGGAACTTCGGTGCATATATCTTTCCAAAGGCGCATATAAGGTTTGTAACATATGACTTAAGGGAACTTGGCGCGGCGCATGTTGACACAATGTTGCAATGGTGGATGCGCCTGCGCCGTTTATAGCTTTGCACTTGGCGCATATGAAAGGATTGTTACATGGATGTTGGGTGTGCCAATGGTGTGAATTTTATCAATGCAACATACGAGTTTGGTGCGCCAAGCAGGACGCAAGGAAAGCGTTTGCAACAAGCGGCCATGGGGCGCAAATGTGAAACAGGTCAATTGGCCATTGGCGCGGTTGCTCTTTGTGTAACAGGGGCGACAGATGCGCCATTGGCGCAACTGTTCTTCATGTTGCAGAGTGCGCCAATGCGCCGAAGGAGAAGGAAAATACAGTTTCCTTTAAAGCTTTGATTCTTCTCAGAGGGGTTTCACATATGGCTTAGCTCCTTCTGCAAGGTTCATTGGGGTGACAGAAATAGCTTTTAAACAAAGGGGTCCAAGCTTATTATTATTTTTAGAACAGAGCTTCCTCTACCAGCAGATCTGGAAAGAGGGGGAAGATCATGTGGAAAGACGGCAGGGGGGGGGGGGAAAGCTCATGACTTCATTCTTTTCAATCCGATTCATACCCACAAGCAGCCAAAAACCACAAACACGAAGCACAAAAGAAAGAGGACCTCTTACCCGGATATTTATAACGAAGAAATGCGCAAATGGGTCCACAAAGCAATTCGAAAGTGACAGGCTGGTGCGCAGACAGGTACAGAGAAAATCACGTGATTTCCGTTGGTGATAATGACAGCGCAGACGCGCCTATTTATAGGTGAGGAGGCAATAAATGCGCCACCAACTTTTCAAGTGGCGCACCAAATGAGCTGTCGACACAAGAAAACATGCGCCCTTTGGCGCACCAAAAGGCTTGTCAACATGAAGATATGTGCGCCTTAGGCGCACCGAAAGTGGTGTCAACAGAGGAATATGTGCGCCCTTGGCGCACCAAAAAGTGGCGCAACAAATGATCTGTTGACAGGAAGGCGCATGCGCTTTGGCACATGCAAGGGAGACTCAACAAGGGGAGGCGCACCAAAACGCTTGTTGACACAAGAAAACATGCGCCAAAGGATTAAAAGGGGGCGCATGAACATTTGATGTTGCATAGTGATTATATGCACCCGCTCAAAAAGACCAAAAATGACTAAGTTCGGAAAACTAGATTTCCCGGGAAGGGATTTTGCAACGTTCCGAACGCAAGAAATCCCCGACGAGGGATCAGAACAAAATTTTCGGTAGGGTTATCCGTAAAATTGCCCTTGCCAATTTTACAGGATAACAGCTGGCTCTTTCTGGGGACTATCCCTGAGCAAACCTCAGGGTTAGAGAATCCCAGATCTCATGTGCCTATCCATTGGGTAACAGAGTCAAAAATAAGGGCGACAAAAGGGAACACACAACAAACAGAAAGCAAACACACGACAAAAACAAACACACAACTAAAGCAAACTGTACAAAGAAGAGAGCAAGCTCTACTTCCTGAAGATTTTCAGATGCTGCCCGCTGTAGGGAAGCGGGAGTTCGGTTCCATCCAGATATGAGAGATAGAAACTATTCTCTCCGTTGAGCTGCTTGATCTTGAAAGGCCCTCTCCACAGGGAATCAAACTTTCCGTGCATGCCTTTTGGCTCTCTTCACTTGTCCCACAGAAGGACGAGGTCTCCCACCTAAAAATTTCTTTGCTTAGCTTTTTTATCGAACAATCTCTTGACTTGATTCTGATGTTCGGTGATCTTGTCGATCACTCTTACTCTCTTTTCTTCGAGCTCTGTCAGATACATGATTCTCTTTTCAAGATAATTTTGAAAAGTCTCATCTTCAATTGCTCGTGCCAAGCGTAGAGCAGGGAGTTCAGCAGAAATGGGAAGCTCGGCATCAGTGCCATATAACACTTGAAAAGGTGACATGCCGAGAGACCTCTTGGGAGTAATGCGATCCACCCACAAAGCGTCGTATAAGGACTTGTGCCATATTCGTTGATTCTCATCCACCAGCTTTCGTATGATGGTCACCAAGTTTTTGTTACTGGATTCTGCCTGACCATTTCCCTGAGGGTAATAATCTGAGGCGTGAGCCAAAGTTATCCCATATTCATAGCAAAAACTAATAACTTCCCGTGAGGAGAAGTTAGAAGCATTATCAGCAACAATCTTGTTGGGAATGCCAAACCTGACAATGATATTTTCTTTGATAAAACTGCAAACAACCTCGGAAGTGGCATGTTTGACAGGTATGGCTTCCACCCACTTGGTGAAGTAATCTGTTGCTGTTAGGACATAACTATGTCTAGCACTCGATTGGGGATTGAGTGCACCAATAAAATCAATTCCCCATTTCCTGAATGGTTCATTGACAATGACCGGCCTGAGGGGAAAAGCAACCAACTTGGGCTTGCCGACGAACTGCTGGCAAGGTTCACATTTTGCTACCTAGGTGGCTGCATCTTGGAAGAGCGTCGGCCAATAGTACCTGGCTCGGATGATTTTGTGTGCTGTCACGGAAGAGGAAAAATGGCCTCCACAGGCTGAATTATGAAAACTTTCAAGTAACTTTACCTGCTGTGGCTTGTCGACACATCGCAAGAAGACACCATCTATCCCGCGTTTGTATAAACCGTCATCCCAGATGACAAATTTGGCCGCTCTGAGCTTTATAGTGCGCTTCTCCTTCGTAGTTAGGTGAGCTGGGCATTCGCCGTAGGTGAGGAAGAAAGCAATGTCAGAATACCACTCATCGCTGGTTGCGACAAATAGGACCAGAGGCAGAGAATGGGCTTTCTCCAGCTGGCTTCGCGCTTCATTGGTACAATCATCCTTTTCCTCAGGGTTTTCTGAATCTTTGTTTTCAGCCATAAGCTGACACAGGCCCTTGCCTCTTACCAGCTTGGTTGGTTTTATATCCAGGTCGTACTCCTGGACCTTCGCAATCCAATTTCCTCGCAAGCTTCCTAACTCCTGTTGAGTTAGAATTGATTTGACTGCCGTGTCAGGGACCAGCACCACCGTATGGGAATTTAAAATGTAATACCTGAAGTTTTTGACTGCTTTGACAACGGTGAAGGCATGCTTTTCCAATTGAGACATTTTTATTTCGTGAGGCTTGAGGGGAGAGCTCATGAACGCAATCAGAGATTCAACATCCTCCGAATTCTTTTGCATCAAGATGGCAGATACAGTATGCTCAGATGCATAGCTATACATGATGAAATCTTTGGAGAAATCGGGACATACCAGGACTGGCGCGTGAGCAACGGAAGCTTTTATTTCCTCGAATGACCTCTTCCCTTCCTCGCTCCAACGGAAAGTTGGTGACCCCTTCATCATGTCCAATATATGACGAGTCTTCTCAGCAAAGTCGGGAACAAAACGCCTGAGAAAGTTCACCTTTCCGAAGAAAGAATGAACGCCAGTCTTGCTTGTAGGCAAAGTAAGGCTCTGAATAGCCTTAACTCTTTCGGTATCTATCTTCGTTCCTTCTTTGCTAACCACATGCCCTAGCAACTTTCCTTCCGTGACTCCAAAAACAGACTTTTTCGGGTTCAGGGAAATCCCATGTTCTCGGCACCTGGCCAATACTTGCTCCAAATGATCACAATGATCATTTCGTTGTTTAGAGAACATAGTTAAGTCATCCAGATAGACCACGATGACCTTCCCCATCATACCCTTGAATGCAAGGTCCATGGCCCGCTGAAAGGTGGCACCAGCATTGGTTAGGCCAAAAGGCATCCTGCTGTAAGCAAATGTACCCCAGGGAGTAGTGAATGCTGTTTTAAATTGATCTTCAGGTGAAACTTCAATCTGATTGTAGCCCGAAAAACCATCAAGCATGGACAACATTTCTGATCCAGTTACCGCTTGCAGAACTTGATCCATTATAGGAAGTGGGTAGTTGTCTTTTAAGGAAGCCTGATTCAAGTTTCGAAAATCTACGCATATGCGTATTTCACCGTTTTTCTTGCGCACTGGCACAATATTTGCTACCCAAGTACTGTGATGGATAGGAAAAATGATTCTCGCATCCAGCATTTTCTGAATTTCAGCCTGGATAGTACCTGAGATCTTAGGGTTATAATGCCTCTGCTTCTGGCGAAAGGCTTTGACATCTTCTTTCAACGGGATGTCATGTTGGACGTCCTTTGGCTTAAAAGACTTTAGATCGGCATAGGACCATGCCAATACATCCATGTATTTCTTCAGTAGTTTGACAAACTTCCGCTTCTCCTCAGGCGTGCAGCATTTTCCAATGTTCACGAATTGTGGATGCTCTACCGAACCTAAATTGACCGGTTCGGTTTCTGGGGAGGATCCAACATCATCTCGCCTTTTCTTTTTCACAAAACGATCATGCCTGTCGAACAACCGTTCTAGAGAAACCAGGCCCTTCAGAATTTTATTTCCTTTGAGCTGACATATGCCGTCGTTCCCTTTGGATTCATCCTCTTGATCGGTGACTGATTCGCGGCACATAGAAGTGGATCCTTCAAAATGCAATTCTTTGAAATTTTCCGCCTTTTCTAGAAAGGCAATGAGTTGATTATCATCGTTGAATACTTGCCAATGCTGAGAATTGTCTGGCACGCTTGGGTGGAAAACCATCTCAATGGTGTATTTGTCTATTTTCAAACCTGGGTGAGGGAGCATGAGGGATGCTGAAACGGCCAATGAATCAGCCATGTCATTTTGAGCTCTTGGAATGGATTCTATTGAAAAAGCATCAAATTCCTCGATGTTGTCCCACACTGCATTACGGTAGTGCCTGAGCCTCTCATTCTTCACTTGATATATCCTCTTAACTTGATTCACGACTAGCTCTGCATCACCTTGCACTTTCAGATTTTTGATCCCTCTCTCTCTTGCGGCCTGCATGCCGAGTAACAGAGATTCATACTCAGCAGTGTTATTTGTGTTGAAAAATTGCAACTTAAAAGAGAGAGGAATAATTTCTTCCTCGGGAGATATTAGCACGGCTCCGGCGCCACATCCACTGGTTGCGCAGCTGCCATCAAATTGCAAGGTCCAGACCTTGTTAAGATCTTCTTCTTGGATGAGAACAACCATTTTGTCAGACTCGGTAGACAAGAAATAGTTCCCCATCCCTGATGATTCGAAAAGAATTTGAGCTTTGGGGTCTTCAGAGTTAGTAACCAAGTACTTCTTTTGTGATTCTGGCTCCAAAGTCTGCATTACACCTTTGACGGGGATTCTGGCCTTAGACCAATCCATATGAATCTCCCCACCAACTTCGCTGCAAAAACTTCTTCCCAGCAAAATTCCGTAGGCTGCCGGAATGTCGGCAACGAGGACGGTCATCTTTACTCTTTTCTCTGGGAACGCCGCAAATGCAAACTGCGCGTCTTTGATTTGACCAATCAACGACACCTGCTTGGTTTCCAAGGAATAACATCTGCCAAAAGGCTTGGTAAGGGTGAGGCCCAAAGCATGGGTGACTTTTGCCGGCATGACGTTATCAGAAGCTCCAGAATCAATTATGCAGTTACTCAACTTGTGACCATTGATTAGGAGGGAGAGATAGAAAGGTTCTATCTTGCCTGATGCAGATGTTGAAGCAACATTTATGCGGGATGCAGGAGGAGTGGAAAGGATTCCTTTTGGGGAAACCTGAGGAGATATGACAGCTTGACTTTGAATATACTTGGTCAATCTTACAAGCTGTTTGGGATTTGACTGAAGATACTCGGCTTCAGACATTTGGATCTTGGTCTTTTTAGCATGGTCAATGATATCAAATGTGGCCAAGGGTTGCGTTGGTGAAGGAATGAGTCCCTCACTTCGCGATGGTAGGGTAGGATTACTGGTCTTTATAGGAGTATGAGAAGGCTGATTTGGAGGAGAAATAGGGGGAAAAGATTTCCTTGTAAAAGACTTAACAGGGAGTTGAGTAGGAAGAGGATTACCTCTTTTAGCAATGGTTGGAGGCGCGTTTGACACGGCCTTCTCCTTCTGCACATGGGCAGCGACCTCTGCTTCTTTTCCTTGCGAGCGGGTAAAAACAGCGTATGATTGTCCACTTGCATAGCCTTGTGTACCCTCCTCTTCATCAGATTCTTCCTCCTCAAATTCCATATACCCGATAGTAGAGTCGCCAGTCGGCTCACCGACGTCTTGATCATCTTCACCTTGAGACGAAGGTTCTTCGTAATCTTGTTCCTCTTCTTCAATTTCGGCTAGAGCGTTGACCGGAGGAGCCTCAAGCGCCAACCGCGGAGCAGTTGCAGGTAAGCGCGGCCTTTGAGGAACATTGTTGGAAGTGAAATTCCTCCGTGGAATATCCCGGTATGAGGAACTGGGGGAAGCTTGGGCTAACTGCTTCTTCAATGCAAGCAAGTCGTTCGCCATCTTTTGAAATGCCGGATCAGACGAAGTAGTGGGCGAAGGGCCCGAAGATTTAGGCTTGGATGATTCCCTTTTCAATTCGCCAGATATTATCAAATTATCTTCAATTCGAATGGCAGCGGCCTGGGCGAGAATCAAGGTAGCCACTTGCTCTTGCAGGAGCAAGAAACTTACTTTCGAGCTCATAGCGTTCACGAAGAAACACTTCTGATTTTCCGGTGTTGGAAGCATGGCAACAGGGACACGGTTGATTAATGCATTGAACCTGGCGATAAAATCATGCATGGTCTCATTGGCCTCCTTCTTCAGGTGAGTGATCTGTGATAATAATGCAAATGCATCTTCTGAAGGCTTGTACCTGTCTTCAAAAGCATCCCGCAAGGTGGCCCAACTGGTAATAGATCCGGCCGGTAAATGCTGAAACCATTCAGCTGCAGGCCCTTGTAGAGTTTCCAGAAAAAGGTGAACCGACACATCTTCGTGAGTTACATCCAGAATACTGCATGACATGATGAATGCAGATATGTGTGAATCCGTGCTTTGGTTCCCGCTCCCGTCGAATTTGGGAAAATTCTTTCGGTTTCCATGAGGGAGCGCGTGAACAGGATGTGGTAATGCGAGAGGACCCATAGCATTTCCCCATGGCACCGCCATCTGGACAGCTGGAAAAAGAACGCGGGCTGGGAGTGCGGTTCCACTGAGCAATAAAGCACTGCAAAGGGATGTAGAGGCTCCTTGTGAAAACCGGCTCTTCCGTGGGGGTGAGGCGCTTCTGGCTGACCGATCAACTGAACTTAGTGATAAAAAGCGCGCCGGTGCTACACTGAAATTGTGCCTTTGAAGCCGATCGAAAGTAGGATCGACTTCTCCACGAGCTCGCCTGCCACGCGTAAATGGCTCACCTGCCAGCGTACCTTCCAGATCTGGAACGTTGTGGTGCAGATTTAAAATTTCTTTTTGGGTTGCACCTGCTGATTTTCTGGTTTTTCTGACAAAAACCAGCAGCATGTACTTTTCTAAATATTTAAAATTACCCTCTTCTGAAAACCGATTGCGGTTTAATGATAAAGAACAATGAGGATAAAATGATAGTGAAGATTAGCAAGCTGATTTTCGGATCTAAATTTGACTTTTTCAAAGAGTTTGAAATTTTTTGGTAAACAGTCAAAAACTCAGATCTACGGCAAAATACAGATTTTTATAAAAACTCAGCGAACTAAAGATCTCCAACTAGGCCAGATCTATGGATCTCAGAAGAAAATTTTCAATTCGGGTCACTTTTGCAAAATTTTGGATTTTTGACAAAAAGTTAAAGTTTGCAAACAGATAGTGATTTTTCTGATTTTTCCTGATTTTCTATCCTACCACTATCATAGATCTGATAGATCTGTTCGTTCCCCAGCGGAGTCGCCAAAAACTGTTGGTTCAAAAATCTGTCGGTTGGGCAGATTTATGGATAGACGAGCCAGCAGTGTGCAGGGCATAGCCCCTCTTTGAGTCAGCAAAGCGAAACTGGTTTATTGCTATTCTACCAGCAGGAATCTGTGCAAGTCTCACAATATTCTGCCTTCGGGGGTTTGGGATCTCATCCCAGTAGGGTGTTTCCGACTGCGGAAAGAAAGGAATGAAAGAGAGGATGAAGAAAGATCAGGTCCGAAGGAAGAAAAGAAATGAATTCCAAAGAAGAAAGGTCAGAGGGTTTATGTTTTGGGATTGGTAGTAAACAGAGCCAAACCTACTTGCATAAACGAACAAAGCAATACTGATGAATAAATGACAATAAAACAGAAGTAGATTCAACAGAATAAACACACAGATCTGACATAAGAAAGATCAAATGCAAATAACACACGTATTCAGCACAAAGTCTAAATATTTGTATTAATATTCCTTTCTGTTACAAAAAGCTCAAAGTCTTTTCTCCTCACTTCTATTTTTCATCTGAAAGATATCCACTCCCTCAAATACAACAAGTATTTGAGTATTTATAGAAGAAGGAGAAGAAGGAAGGCAAAAAGGAACCAACCACCTATTTACAAAATATCTACAAAAATATCTCAAAGTCATGTTGACTTTTGACAACTTGATGGATGACATCATCCCATGGTGCAACATGGATGATGTCATCATTTGTGTCAACATACTTTAGACATTTTACAAAAAGAAAGTCGGAAGAGAGAGAGAAGAAGAAAGAGAATTTATTCATCGTCGTCATCCCGCGGCTGAAAGGGGATATCCTGCTTGTTGCTGCTCGGGTGACGAGATGTGGAATTGGGCACGGTATTCCATGAACTTGCTGATCATGGGCTCTAGCTGATCCTGGGAAGGATCCTTGTGTCGCTCACTGATCACCTCGCAAGTCTCCCGCTCGTCTATGAGCTTCTCTGGGAGTTTGGAATATTCTTTCTCTGCTTCTATTAGGAACCCGATGAAGTCCCGACAGGCCAGCAGGTTATTGATGGACTCTGCGTCAAAAGTGACCTCTGGCCCCAGCCCTTGTGAAACGATCTCCTTGAAGATCTGGATGGTCTCATCAACTTTCCTTAAGGCGAAGGAAGGAGTAAGCAACCCTGGAGACATGTTGAGAACGATTTGTTCCATTTGGTGCATCGCGTCCAGGGCTTCTTCCTTTACCTTATCGATCTTTTCAAGGACGAATTCCAGTTGATCCATCCGGTAGTCCAGAGTGGAAAGGACTTTATTGAGGGCCCTGGGATGACCGAAAACGCCGAACTTGACCAGATCTTCGACTGAACAGTCGAACATTTGTTGAAAGGTCTCATGCTGCAGCCTAGCATGGTCCAGCTCTTCTGATATGGGTCCCGCTAACGCTTGGAGCTCTTTATTCACCTTGTTGATGTTCAGATACAAATCAGTGAACTTGGCGATTACTTTTTCACTGTCTTTGAGGATCTGGCTCCTCCAAGCGGAAACGGCCATACCCTGCTCGCCGATCTTTGCATATTCATCAATTTTATCCTGGCTCAGAGGCTCAGGAGTCTCGGCGGCAGTTGTGGGAGGTGCACTGCCCATCTTCTGTAAGGCTTGGAGCAGATGTTTATTTTGCTCTTTTAGCAGCCTTTTCTCTTCTTTTGCTTCTTGAAGCTTCTTGCAGAGGGCGTCAACTGCAGATAGGGCCTCTCCCTGAAGGCTTTCAGAAGACGTACCCATTGTGACTTGAGTCACTGTATAATCTGTCGAGGACAGATCCTTTTTATCCTTCAGAGGATTGGGGTATGCGATCTCCATTACCCTCTCTCCCGAAGCACTCTGAGAGAAGCGTGTGACGGGCTTCTGCTTCTTTGCCCCTTTTGACGGGATTACGGAGAAGTCCATCGGAGCGATGGGAACTTTCCTTTTCTGTTGACTTAGATGCTGGGAGATCCAGGCTGGACTTGTGGGAGAAGGGCCAGAAACAGAGAAGGGGGCAGCTGCAGTAGTAGAAGGGAAAAACGTGGAGACACTTGGAGGCGGCATCGAGAGGGAGGCCGAGGAAGTGCTCACGGGAGGAAGAGATACTGCAGGAGAGGAAGACATAGGAAGGGAAGGGAGCTCAGAGATGAGGGAAGAAATGGAGGGGGACAGGTCCGCGAGAGAAGAGAAGATGGACGAAGAAGCGGGAGGAACAGTAGAAGAAGGGGGAGAGGACACGACCAAAGGAATGGTCGCTTGAGTCACTCGAGGAGGGGAAGGAGGAGAAGAAGAAGGGACAGAAGGGACCTCAATTGTTGTGGCAGTGGCGACATCCTGAGTGGATGGGCCTATTTGAACATCTTCTTCTGCTTCTTTCTCTGGAGAAGCCAGAGTTACAACTTGTTCGGGTGCAGCGGAAGGAGGACTTTCAGGAGCTTCCTCTTGAGTGGTGCTGGATTCACCCTCTTTGCTTTTTCCTTTGCCTTTTGGCTGCTGTTTTGATCGAGGAGGTGCGTTACCCAACGGAGAGGTTGTGAAATCGACTCCGAGGTAGATGAGCCCGTTCATTCGGCACCAATGCTCTGTTCTGCGCAGAGTTTCTTTGACCCTTTCCTCAATTGTCTGAGGTGCTTTGGTTCTATCAATCAATGCAAAAGGCCAATCGTCCCCACCTGTGTCAAGATACACTTGATCCACTTCCTCCTCAGTAGTTTGGTAGCCTTTGGGGATGATGGCCACCCCATACTGGATGATTTCTGCTAAGGCCAAACGAGAATGGTCCTTCCTCCTGAGCTCAACCTCGTGATATAAGTCAATGTAGATATCCTCGATCTGAGGGATGTGGATCGGATCGAGCTTAGCCCTTGGCAGACAATTCCTCGGGTCGAAAGTGGGCCTTGCTGGGAAGTCATGTTTCAGATTCAGCAGCTCCAGCTCTGCAAACATGTCCTTTGCCTTGTGGTGAGAGGGACACGTATACCTACCCACTGTGAGGGGGAAAGGAGTTCCACCCTTCTTTCTCTTGAGGCATTTCTCATGGTAAGTGACAAGCTGCCTTGACAGCTCTAGCAGAATCAATTTGGGCCCAGCATACCTTGGCAGTCTAGTTGGCTCCCCCAAGAAATTAGCCGCCCTCAGATAAGTGAATGTGGGGAATTGAGTGAACAGGGCCCCCCATTTCTCTGTGGCTGCCACGATGCTCTTGGTCGTGCGACCGTGAGCCATATTTGGCCTCAACAGGCAGATGATGAAATAGAAAAATGCATCATTGATCTTTGTAAATTGAGGGATGCTATTTTCCAGCTTTAGCTCTGGATAATATTCATAGATTTTAACTTGGGGCCAAACCCCACTCCGCATCAGAGCTGGGTAGTCCCTTTCTGAAGCTGCAGCGTAAACAACATAGGAATTCATGTAGAACCTCCCCGTTGTGGGGAATTGTTGCAGCTGCTCTGATATCGTGCTGCTTATGATTTCTGCCCACTCAAAGCGTTGATCGGGCATATTTTTGTTCATTGTTTCTAAATACCGCAACATCCATTTGTGGAAATAGTGGGCGTCAGGAAGCCCAAACACCCTGCTCAGGAACGTGATGGTGTCACTGAGCTCCTCTGAAAAATCACTGCGGTGAATGATTTGTGGCCAACGGGTCACCACCTTTTTATTTTTCAAATATACCTCGTTCATCAGCTGCATGCACTGATCTTCATTGTCGTCCCAGGCCTTAACACAGTCTTCTTGGCTGACGGCCACAAAGTGCCGGTGATGAGGAATGCCGAGTATTATTTCAAAGTGGCGGGCAGTGAGGTTGATTATGACCTCGCCCTTCTCATTTACGACACATCTTGTGTCTTTATTGTAGCACCGGGCAACCACCATCATAAATTCATTGTTAATGGCACTGACTGGGATTCCTCCAGCAAAGTGCAGGGCACTGCCTATCAGCTTGTCCATCCATGGACTTCTTGTGACCTTCTGGGTTCTGGACCAGAATTCTTCCATATCGATATGACCCAACTCTGAGTCTCTGATGTCCAGGTCACATTCTGCTTGGGACTCGGGCATTCTGACCCTCTGATACTTATACTTCATTTCTTCTTCTGTGAGCTTGGCCTTGCCTTTGGATTTGGTAGGTCTCTTGCTTGATGTTGACATATGTTCTTCTGAACTTAGCTGCTGATCTGCAAGAATAAGAAGTGAAACCCAATTGAAGAAAGCCGTGTCAGCTGTTTGATTTTCCATTGAAATGCTGACAGAAGAAAGAGTTAGCAATTTTGAGGCCTTAGGGCGCATGGCGCATGGATATTGCAGATTGCAGAGCTAAATAGATAAGGCACATGGGAAAGGGCTGCTGCAAGGGGTAAATCAGCGCCAAAGGGCGCATGGCGCATAGACACTGCAGGGTGCATTCTTTGTTGTTGTAAGCACAAGTGCGCCTGCGCCATGTGGATGCATTTTGTAAAGGGCGCACGAATTCTTCATGTTACATGGAACTTCGGTGCGCCAAAGGCGCATATAAGGTTTGTGTAACATATGCTTTTTGTGTGCTTAAGGGAACTTGGCGCGGCGCATGAAGGGTCTGCATGACACAATGTTGTTGCAATGAGGGACGCGCTGCGCTGTTTATAGCTTTGCACTTGGCGCATATGAAAGGATTGTTACATGGATGTTGGGTGCGCCAATGGCACAGCGAATTTTATCAATGCAACATACGAGTTTGATGCGCCAAGCAGGACGCAAGGAAAGCGTTTGCAACAAGCGGGGAAAGTGCGCCATGAGGGCGTAACTTTTCATGATGAAGCAGGCAGGGAATGTGCGCCATTGGCGTGGCTACTCTTTGTGTAACGGGGGTGACAGATGCGCCAATGGCGCAACTGTTCTTGATGTTGCAGAGTGCACCAATGCGCCGAAGGAGAAGGAAAATACAGTTTCCTTTTAGCTTTGATTCTCTCAGAGGGGTTTCACATATGGTTAAGCTCCTTCTGCAAGGTTCATTGGGGTGATAGAAATAGCTTTTAAACAAAGGGGTCCAAGCTTAAGCTATTATTTTTAGGACAGAGCTTCCTCTACCAGCAGATCTGGAAAGAGGGGGAAGATCATGTGGAAAGACGAGCAGGGGGGGGCAAGCTCATGATTTCATTCTTTTCAATCCAAACATACCCACAAGCATCCAAAAACCACAAACACGAAGCACAAAAGAAAGAGGACCTCTTACCCGGATATTTATAACGAAGAAATGTGCAAATGGGTCCACAAAGCAATTCGAAAGCGACAGGCTGGTGCGCAGACAGGTACAGAGAAAATCACGTGATTTCCGTTGGTGATAATGACAGCGCAGACGCGCCTATTTATAGGTGAGGAGGCAATAAATGCGCCACCAACTTTTCAAGTGGCGCACCAAATGAGCTGTCGACACAAGAAAACATGCGCCCTTTGGCGCACCAAAAGGCTTGTCAACACGAAGATATGTGCGCCTTGGCACACTGAAAGTGGTGTTGATAGAGGAATATGTGCACCCTTGGCGCACCAAAAAGTGGCGCAACAAATGATCTGTTGACAGGAAGGCGCATGCTCTTTGGCGCATGCAAGGGAGACTCAACAAGGGGAGGTGCACCAAAACGCTTGTTGACACAAGAAAACATGCGCCAAAGGATTAAAAGGGGGCGCATGAACATTTGATGTTGCATAGTCATTATATGCGCCCGCCCAAAAAGACCAAAAATGGCTAAGTTCGGAAAACTAGATTTCCCGGGAAGGGATTTTGCAACGTTCCGAACGCAAGGGATCCCTGACGAGGGATCGGAAAAAAAATTTCGGTATGGTTATCAGTAAAATTACCCTTGCCAATTTTACAGGATGCTTATATATTTTTGATGGATTTGTGTCTGAATCTATTCAACTTTGGCATGAATGATTAGGTCATGTAATTTTCACAAGTTACATGAAATGTCTCAAATAAACATGTAGTAATATGGGTAAATTTGAGTCATAAAACATGTGAATAGTTGCCTATGTGGTAGCCAACATGTTGTTACTTTTCAAAAACATCATGATCCAAATTCTTCTCAGTTATTAGAGTTGCTTTTGACAGAGGTCGACTTGTTTCCTTGCTCTTTATGGAGCTTTGTATGCTATTTTTTTCATTGAAAATTTCAATAGGATGACCTGGTCTTATTGCATTAAGAAAAAGTCTGATGTCTATCATTTCAAGATGAAAATGCTTCTACTTTGAAAACAAAAATAATTAGGACTAATCAATAGAGGTGAGTTCTTCTTTATGAGTTCTATGTGCCATGTGGGGATTCAGAGAGAGCTAACACTCCCTATTATCCACAACAAAAATGGCATTACAGAAACAAAAAATAGGAATATCTTAGAAATGGCCGTATGACATTATAGCTGATAAAACTACCTATTTTTATGAGGTAGAAGCTTAAATACTACCATAGAGCATTGTTAATAGAGCACCTAAAAGATCTTCATCACAATCCTCATGAAGTATAGAAAACGTGAAAAGTAGATATTCACTTAAGAATTTCATAGTCCTGCTTCTATCTTCATTTTGGAAGAAGCTTGACCTCAACCTCTTATTCATGTATTTTTGTTATCGCTTTAACTAAAGGATTGAGTCTATGACCCTTTCAAGCATGTTACAGTAGTTGATTTACATTAGAATGTTCACCTAGAGAAAATGTTACCTGTGATGATTCTTATGAAACATCCTATATTTCACTTGATGTGTATGGATAATTCTTCTCCTATCTTATTTAGATAGAGTTCAAGAGGATGATTATCCTGATCTAGATATGTATAGAGATTGAGGGGGAGTCTATGGTAAAATGACTAGATTCCAAGATGTCTTAGTTGGGATCAAAATCTATTAAGGATCTTGATCTTGTTAGTATGAGAAAAGTTATATGTAGTCATATGGTACTTATCATGCCTTGATGAACCTCTGACGAGGTTGAACCATAATATTTCATAATCCTTGCCAAGATGATAGATGGATTCAATCTATGAAAGTCATATGAATACAATGCTTTGCGATTAAAAATAACACTTGTGAACTAGTCCCTACTCCTTCTACACGAAGCATTGTAAGATTTAGGTATTGTATAAAATTAAGTGTAACTTTTATCCCGGTAACACCCCCAGAAAATTTGGTCAGAACAAAGTCCTGCACATAAGCAAAATAAAAATAAAATTCTTATGCCTCTTTTCATATGGTTTGGTCATATGAGGGCTTAAAGCTTAGTGATTGCTACTAGTAATGCTATAAAGTGTCCATATTTTAACATGTTTCATTATGTGTGTGAAGATATGGAGGAGTGTTGTAATCAATTGTGGACGCAATTTCGGCTAAGCCCGATGTCCTAAACTTTTGGGAGTTGTATTCTTGTATTTATCATGGATTTTGATAATGATATGTTTTTCTCTGAAGTGCGTGGACTTCAAAAGGATATTGTAAAATTTGTGGAATAAAATAGATCACTCAAGAAGTAAAATTCTCTTCTAAAAGCAATCATTCACGATAAGGATACACTAATACACTCCCTACAAGCAAACACTTGCTAGCCTACAACATCGCCATCATATTATTGACATCCATGTCCATGCTCCTAGTCCACTTGCAACTGTTGCTCTTGTACCCATTGACATTGATCTACCATTCTTTGAGCCTCTTACTGCTCTTGATGCTCCTAAGCCTATGAGGCTTGTTACTGCATGCTCTTCCACATCTGTGCCTATTGCAGTAACACATGTTGTGTATCCTAATTTTGCTCATATGCATGGCTCTTTTGAGAAGCATACCACTACATTCAGTTCTCGCATGCTCCGTTCTATGGGTTTCACTGGCAGAAGGTATTGGTAGACATTCACAGGGTATTATTTCCCCTATTCCACATGTTAAGTGGAATTCTCGCCATGACATTGGTTTTCGAGCAGATACTTCATTGGGATCACACATTGATAGAGCTCCTATTTTTGTTCACTCGACTCTTTCTGAGGATCATGAGCAACACATGAGTTCTGCACCTTCACTCAGGCTTGAGAAACCTGAGATTTCAACTATCACACATGATCAACCTGACACACATTCTAATGTTCCTTTACGTGCATCCATTGTGCATTTTGCACCAAGTCATATGCATGCAATCTTCTTCATCCATCCGTATGTTGATTTGGGGTGGATATTTGATCACTCGTGGCAGGTGACATAGGCATTCATTGAGAGGACTCTACTAGGCATGACTCCTCCACCATTCGGCCTCTTATCTCCACTTTCTATACCTTTTACATTGTAATGCTTCTTGTTTTGAGCATTTTTCTTTAGCAGGTGTAGTGTATCTCTCTTATTTGTTGAGATATTTTGTATCTATTTTTTCGACACTTTTGGCATGTTGACAGTCATCTCTTATGGGGGATCTATTCTGGTGAATTCCAGTGTTATTTTTTCAGTGTTTGAGTAGTTGAGGTTTTGACAACTCATACATATTTGTAGCACGTCACTCCACCCATTCAGTTTATATGGGAGGGTGTGGTATTGATCCTGCTTCTTCAGGTTTTATGTCCTTTCCTTGTTACCTTGGATTTTCTTAGATCATGACACTTTGGATTTTGTGTCCTTGCCTTGTTGCTTTGGTTGTTCTTTGATTGTAGCACACCTATTTATAGCAATTGATCAAATTCTGTTTGGTGTTTTTTCACTTTCGACATCACTCCTGTTGACAGTCTCCTTGTATGGAGATATTTTTGTGAAGCCCAGTGTCAGTTGTTTTTGAGTTTTTGATCGAGCAGTGGATTCAGACCAAGTGCACATCAAAATTCTTCAGCATTGTATGAGTTTTTTGAGCCGAGCTTCTTGGGATGCCTTGCAGCGGGTTTTTACTCTCTTTACTTTGTTGTTACTGGTTTTGGGTACCTTGCGATGTCCCTTTTTTCCCAGTTATTGTACATGAGTACCTCATCAGGCCTAGTTACCGGGACTCATACTGTGGACATGCCACTTCTATTTTTCCCCCTAGCTTCACTTGAGGGGGGTGTTAGAGTAGGTATTTACCTTAGCTCATGTTCACCTAGGTACTTTATTTACCTTTATTGTATTTATCCTCACCCACTTATGTGTGTGGATATTTCTTTTATCTTATTTAGATATTAGGAGATATTATCTAGTTGTTAGGTATAGTTCTTTCCTTGATCTATGGTATTGACTAGATCTTTCCTTGATGGTATAGACTAGTCCTTGATGTCTAATTCTCCTAAATCTATGGTCTTGACTAGTTCTTTGATGACTAGTTATTTCCTTGATTTATGGCTTGATCTATGACCTTGACTAGTTCTTAGATTGTTATTCCTTGCCTATTTAATAAAGGCCCATTCTCATTGTATTGCATTGAGTTCCATAATAATATATAATATTGCTACTCATTTGTTTGCAAAGGTTTTATGTAAAGTTATTCTGGCAAATTGCTTTCATCTTATTGATCGTGGTGTTTGATTAGCATCTGTGTTCTTAGCTTGGTACAATCTAGTTATTGTTCCTTTCAGAAGATCATGGACAATGTTGATTCATTCAACCAATCTTCATAGATCCTAGTATTATTTTCCCTTTGAAAAGTTATCAGAATCATCTTCTAAGTTGAATAATCTCATTGCAACCTCACGCAACTCTTGATTTTAAAGCTAATTTATTCCAACATTTTATCTTCTGAAAAATTCTGACCATTTTTTCAATGTCAACCCGGTCTTCTTTGCATGGCGGAAATTTTCCACAAGAAATGGATTAATTACTTTGAAAAGACTAACCTGTGGAAAGGATCAAATCTATTAGGATGCTATAAATCATTACCACGAAGACGTTTTAAGAAGTTTAGGGTTATGCTCTAGTGCTTACCATTGAATATAGACATTTTACATTTCAACATATGTACTTAGAGACTCCAAGAAAATCCTGAGTGGAACTCCTCTCTATTAGAATTAATTATTTTTCCATACACACGCATGGATGCTTGAATCAGGAATGTAGAGGAAAAAGTATTGGAACTCTCAGTTATGCTCATTTTAGCAAATTAGCACTAGTTCTCATTAGCCCTATTTTCTAATCCTTTTTAGCTCCACCTTCCATGCCCGGAGCAAACCATAAACAACCAAGAAAATATAATTAGATATTCTAGTGCCTCTTTATCAAGCTTGTGTTTTGTGTCAATTTTCTTGCCCCAAATCCTTTCACAACTTCTCACCCAACAACACTTTCCCTATTGTAGGCTTATCTCAATTTAGGTCTCTTAAGAACTCAAAACTGAAAGTTGATCATATCTTTCTACCACATGCATATTTAATTATAAAATTTTACACACACATTATTAGGGTTATAAAGACCTTGCAGTCCAAATTTTAGAAGAACCCACTTGATAAAACCAAAATTGATGAATTTTTAGAAATTTGTCCAAAACAGGGGTAGTCACATGACAACAAGTTAAAAAAATTCATATCTTGAGATTTATAGACCTTCAGAATGTCATTCCACTTGCTAAAGTTTTGTTTTTCCATAAGAGCATGGAATTTTTCCTTTAATGAGTTATCAAGTGATTATGCCTTCTTCATTTACGTGATCCACAAGATTTTGTGACTACTTTCTTACACAAAATAAGGGTTTGAGACCGTGTTTTCAATGTTTGACCTATCAAACTCCCCCATTTTCTCTGAAAATTTATGAAATATTTTTTCATTCGTCACACTACCTTTACACCAATTTTCAAATTTTTGTATTGAGCACAATGTATTTAATGTGTTTTTCCTTTCCAACACAAGGAAATACCACAAATAATTTACTTACCTCCTTGTATGAAAATTGACTTCACTGATGTTCCATCCCATTCAAGAAATTCATTCACACATTTAAAAACATCTATTACATGTTCTAATACCTGTAACAACATTCAAAAACTATAAACCAATAATATTCATTCATAATTCCACATACATTCATCAATACACAATTTTTACTAAAAGAAGCCTTCTCATTTTTATCAATTCAATGGAGTACAATACTTCTTGAGCCACATGAATCTAAAACAAAGTTTCTTCCTTCACTACCAACCCTCTTACTAATCACCAACTTCTCATCATTTGAATACATTCACTTTTAAGAAAAAAGGAGGTAGTTAGGTTGAGAATCAACTCACCCACATAGGCTTAGACTTAATTAGATGAGGTTTAGGGTCTAGTTAGGACCTTGTGAATGATTTTACAAGTGTTGACACGTGTCTGGGCCCCTTTTATTTATTTATTACACCTATATGAACAACTAGATGACTAATATACTAACTCCTAGGTCTAGGATGCATTACATGACTAATTTAAATAAGTTGAATGTGGTTTTTGGAGGGAAACCTTCAAAATACCACTTATTACATCATTGAGAGCCCAAATGGACTAAATAGGACATGTATGAGCATCCTAAGAACCTATTCAAGCCAAAATTTGACCCATATACAAGATGCTCTTGCATCAAAAAGGAAGTTGTATCTAGATATATGGGTTGTATTGAAGGTTTTAATAGAACCTTAAGACTGATACCAACATGAACATGCGATCTTATGATTGCTTGTTAGGAGTAGACACCTTGCAGGAATGTGGACGCTTTAGCCTATCAAAAGATTTTGTTTCCTTGTTTAATCCTCGTATTTAAATCCCTAGGATGTATTGTTTTAAAACCATTTCCCTTTTTTAGAGAAAACAATTTTGTCAATGTGACAATAAATGGATCTATAGATCCTATAACATTATGTAAAGGGAATATAGATGATATTGTTGACAAGATAAATAAATATTTGTTTTATGATAATTCACATGCCAATATTGGCAGAAAAAGACATGTTTGTTCTCTTGATCTACAACTCAAAAAGATTTCAATGGAGAACAAATTGTTTCCAAATTCAAGGCACATCACTCAGGAATGAAGCCAAATGATAGAAAAGAATGCCATGTCGAGATTAAGAAGTTGCTTGAAGGAGTCATTCATACAAGAATCTAACTCCCCGGGGAGTTTTGCCTCCTTCTATGTGAACAAGAGAAGCACACAACAAAGAGGAAATAAGAGGCTTGTAGCAGACTATAAGCCCTTGAACAAGTTCATCATGCTAGTTCAACATTCTATTCCCTTTAAGGATGAACTTTTCTATAGAATCAAAGGTTCAAAATTTTACAACAAATTTAATTTGAAAAGTGGATTCTGAAAATATTTCTAAGGCCCAAAGATAAGTTCAATGAACAACATTTGTTGTTCCAGGAGGTCAGTATGAATGGAATGTACTTTCATTTGGTCTAAAGATTGTACCCTCTATTTGAAAGTTATAACCTTATGGATAAATGTTTTTGGAGATTTTTCTAAATTCATCTTAGTATATATTTGATGACATTCCAATCTTTTCAAAATCTCCAAAAGAACATATAAAACGTTTAAAAACCTGATTATATAATATTATGTATCAGAATGATATGACTCTTTGGTACTTCTACAAAAATGGAAACCTTTAAGGATTCCATTGATTTTCTTGGCATCATAATAAAAAATGGTGATGTTGAGATGCATAATCATATTATCTCTACAGATCTAGGCATTCCTATATCATATTTTTGATAAATTACATTTGCAAAAGTTTCTGGGATGTGTTAATTATGTCATACAAGATTTTATAAAGGAATTGTTGGTTAATCACATCCTGCTCAATAAAAGACTTAGAAACAATTCCCCTTCATGGACACCAAAAATGACTATGGAAGTCAGAAGAATTAATAAGCAAACACAACATCTTCCTCCAATTACTCTGCCTCGTAATGGTTTGAAGATTGTAGAAATTGATGCTAGTAATGAGTATTGGGGAGTAGTTTTAAAAGAAAGACAAGAAAATGGAAAATAGAAGGTATGCATGTATGCTTCTGGATCATTTCAAGGTTCATAACTTAAATATCACTCTACTCATAAAAATATTTTTGCTGCTAAGAAAGCCATTAATGATTTTATGTTCTTTCTTCAGTCTGAGCACTTTGTTCTAGGATTTGCTCTAAAAGGATTTGAGAGCTCGACTCAAAAATTGAGACCCATCTGATAAGAATTCTTTCAATAGAGTGCAACGATGGGGTCTATGGATTGATAACTATGACTTTGATGTTGAATACATAAAAGGAAAACATAATTTCCTCACTAACTTTGCCAACAAAGAATTGAATAATTATAAATCCATAAACTATATCCAAGTTTCCTCTGAATTTGTTATTACCATATGGAGAGGAAGAAATATTGAAAGATTCATCCAAGTAAGGAAAGAAAATGATAGGTGTATGTCTTATGAAGCACAACACACGCTTTCAAAAACTAAAAAAAAGACTACATGTTCATACCTTGCTTCTTCCCATTTCTTCTTCATACAACACTGCCAGAACTTCCAAAACATGAAATACCTTCTTCCCACTCCATATTTTATCATGAACTCCATGATTTCTCAATAAGAACCCCCATTAAACCTGCAAATTGTTTAGACATCATGTCAAATTTATCTCAGAGCATCCATGGTTGTCAGGACGAAGATTTTTCACTACCAACGAATAAAGAAATTGATCGTACCAAGGTTTTAAGCTTAGTTTTCTTCTCCAGAGCATCCCAGTGATGAAGGAAGCTCAATGAATCCATTAATGCCTTTCATGACGCAACAACGAAATGACAGTGAGGCTCATCTTCACTTCCCGAGGCTCCAGCGGGCGAATCACATGAAAATTGGAGGAAACGATCCCTGAAAAATATAGTAGTACATGAACTAGTTTTCGTGCCATGAAGTCCCTATTTTTTTAGGGATATGGAGGACTGTATTTTTCATCAGTATTCTTCCCTCCTTGAATAAATTTTCAATTTTCCGAAGATCTGACAGGCAAAATCATCTGAAATTCAGAGAGAAGGATCTTCTAAAAATCTAGTTTTATTAAACTAGTTTTTGCATGATAAAGTTGTTTTTTTTTAGATATCAAGGACTGGATTTTTCTCAGTATACCGCCCCTTTTCATACTAAATATAGTAATTCACTCAATATTGCAATTTTGGATCAACCAAAATAGTCAGAAATGGTGCAAAATAGAAGGCATGGCAAAATTGACAAGTTTCCCAAAATAGTATGTCCGGAAAAAGCAACCTGCTGAAAATAGAAAAATGCTAAAATAACAATGCATCATCCACAGAAGAGGATGGAATGTTTCAAAAGGTTTAGAAGGCCAGATTTGAGAAAAATAGGCGATATTCCCAAGATATCAGGTCCCGACCCTACCTGCTAAAAATAGAAAGTATTTGTTTTGGGTGCAGATGGCTCCATTTTCACTCATCTTTCCACTTTTTTGAACTCTTCACGGGGTTGTAGGATGACCTCGTAGCTCAAACAGAGAAATGAAACCTCTATAAGGGTCATGGAGGCATCGTTTGGATCAAAATTGTGTTTGGGAGCATGACAAAGCGTAACAGAGCAAAGTTTGGATCACTGAGCAACTGAAAAAGATTCCAAGGGTGTCAAGGACTCCATCAATTCATCAAAGAAGGTCATCATAGCTCATTGGTCAAGTTGGATCCATCATCATCTCTCAATGAGTTGGTTGAAGTAAGCTCAGTCAGTCGAGTGAGTGAGCTCAGTGAGTTGGGTGAGCTCAGTGAGTTGGGTGGATTGAGCTAAGTTGATATTGAAGTGAGTTGGTTGTAGTGATTTTGAGTAGGTTGGTTGTGGTAGTGAGCTAATCAAGAACTCATCTTTCTTCATGAAGAGCCTATGCAGGTGAGTCAGGTCAAGCAAGTTGGGTGAGTCATTTGAGTTGTAGTGAGTTGAGTTGGTAAACCAAATGAGTTTTGGAGAGCGCGATGAGCTGGTTGGAGTGATCTCAATGAACTCAATGAGATCAGTGAGCTAAGGGAGTTGATCAATCAAGCATTAAGGGGATCATCATGAGAAATGTTTGTGGTCATCTCGAGCTCCCATAAGGGGATCTCTCAACAGTGTTTCTAAACACTCATTCAGCAACCTGAGGTGTCTATACATTATGAAAAAGGAGGAGTTTGTGATCATCATCAACAAGTTATTCATCAGATGTAGCTTCTTCAACAAGATCAATCAATCTCTTTCCCTCCTCCTCTTCTCTCCATCTCTTCCAATTCTTCATTGTACACAATCATTGTATTTTGTCTTATTCACTTAAATGACAATATTTGTAATTTGTAAAAGTATTCCCTCAAAATTATAAGAAAGATACTAAATTTGTCTCTTTTGTGGGTAATTGAAAGGTCACAAGTGGAATAAGGACATGAAGATTCATGTGAGGGAGATGAAAGGTCAATTCACAAGGCTATAAATTGGGATGATTTCTCCATTCCACGGGATCCTAAATTTTAGTTCTTGGTAACAATTATGAATTGTTGTAGATTGATCGATGCTTTGTATTCATCACTACACAAGAAATGAAAGCTACATTCTTCCTTTTCCTTTTCTCATGTTTCCTCTCTTCTCTTCATAACCTACATCATCTTTAGAGTGTAACATGAAAATGTAGAAATGTAGTTATTTGTGTAAACATTACAAGATGCCACTGCCGACTGGTTCTGCTAACTTCCATCATACTCAATAAACAATTGGTAGGATATGATGAAAAAAATTGAAGCAATATTCAAGACTACCAAAGATGCTCATGCTCTACTTGCTTAACTTACTCAGATGAAGAAAGAACTATAAGAGTCCATGAGAGACTTCGTGTAAAAATTAAACAAGGTGATAAATAGTTCAAATATATAAACCCCACGGGCCACACAAAGAGTTCATTTGTGACATGTTCTTGTGTGATTCGAGATCCCTGAGTTATTATTTTAGATTATTTTAGAGAGATGGAGGCTAGTGACAATGGTTGGAAGAGGCAAAGAATTAGAAGAGGGGTAAGTAAGCTTGAATTTGAGTTTTATTTCAAGTTTTTTTAAATTATTTTGTGATTTTTTGAATTTGGAGCAGGAATGCTCAATCGACGACGATCGGGTGGTTCATTGGTGATTATGTTAGTTAAATTATCACTGATTAGCAATTGGCAGAGATTGGTGTTATTTTCATCAAAGTTGCTAACTAATATATTATTTTGTTGTGTGTTTTGTAGGTGAGGGACACTATTATCTCTAGGAAAGAGTGCTTAAGATGTTTGAGAGGATCTAGGATGATGTGACTAATGCAAATTGGGATTATGTGGAGACTATTGGATTAGGAAGATTCTACCATTGACAGCAGGTACCTCAGAAGACATTGATGATGATAGATTTGATTGACATATGGGATCTCACCACTGGGACATTTTGGCTCCCTATCAGTAAGATGATGATTACTCTAGAGGATGTATACAATATCCTTAGGTTACTGATCCATGGTGAGAAGGTGGTATTGATCACCCAAGAGGCTCGTCTTGATACTATAAGGCAACTAAATGGTGATCAGGTTGCTGAGATAGGATATATGGTAGGGATATTCCATATTCAGTCCTATTATAATGAAGATGTGTCAGGTAATTGATTGATGTTAGTTTTTTATGTTGGCTATATCATGTTAAGTACTACCATAGTAGGGGGTGATATATTTCCATGGACTCTTATGGGTCTCGTTCTATGGATTATGGAGCATCAAATTGTGTACGCCTGAGGTTGTGCACTTTTGGTCCAGGTTGACCATGATCTTTGGATGCTCGCGATAGGGAGGAGATATGGGTTAGATGTGGGGTTTCTGCTACATTGTTTTTCCTATGACTATATAGTCAGTGTGTGGCCATTAGGGCTACCATAGAGGGAAAGAGATCCAGTAGAGTATGTATTTTGATTTTTGATATTTCATTTTGATTTGATGAGAGATGACATGGTTGAGAGAAACTATACATACTAAACTAATTGACTATGAGGTTTGTCTATTTATTATGCATTGCGAAGGCCTTATGTGAGATATCCTCCATGGCCAGGGATGGATTTACAATTGGTAGGGTTGAGGAGGGGTGAGGTAGGTGCGGGGGAGGAGACCATAGATGATATATGTCGTATATTTTCCTCTGGTATGACAACAATTTAAATTTCTTTAGTTTATTCTTGGTGAGCTGATAATATATCGATATTATGATTTTAAGATAAACTTACCCACACTGATAGTGGATGAGATGGGGCTAGCTAAGGATGCAGGAGATCTAGAGGGGATTGAAGAGGGAGATGTTGGAGTGGAGGAGGGCTTCATGGATTGGTGGGTGTAAAATTAGGATGCTTATGTAGATAGGGTTGGTAGGAAGCCAAAAGGGGTGTAGAGGATGAGGAGGAGTGTTTATACACTAAATCATGCACTTGGATACATTTATAGCTCCTAAAACCATACTAGCATTCGTATGATTCCTACGTAAGAAAACTAGTGATTGAAAACTATTTTAGCCCTCTTTTCTTTTTCTTCTGTTTTCTATTTGGTCTTACACACCCTACATCCCAGTCAAGATTTTACTGATTTATCTTTTATGGATTCAAACACCAATACCCAACTAGGACAAAAAAACCCAGGTGCTCATGTCCCCCCTAACTCTTTCTCACCTTCATCACTCCTTTTGGGTCTATTTTATCTTTTTGGAATCTTTTTCACTTATGGGTAGGCCTTCAAGCTGTCAATTACAAAATTAAAACAAGGGAATCATATAAATACATATTTATGTGTTCAAAATAAAGGGCTAAGAACTAAGCATTACTATCATCATCTAAGCTTACATTCAAAAGGAACTTAAATCACTTATAGGAATCCATTTAACATCCATTCAATGGAAAAGGGATACATCAACTCTACATACACTTAATAGGAAGGGGAAGTACATACTATTCTATCCAGACATTCTAGCTACATCTCGCTATCAAGTGAAACTTACAAAATGGCATCGTAGGGAACAATTTCTACACACACTCACAAGGATATAATGGAGTATGATATGTAGTATTGCACTAAGTCATAAGTTCACTCTCCAAGTGACCATCAAGGTTAGTTTGACTCCCTAATTATGTATTTTATTTTAAAGGTTTGACGTGGTTTTTGGGATTATGTAGGTGAACATTTATTTTTGTAGGTTATAGGTACCTTCGGTGATCAAAGTGTGACCATCAGGTGATCAACAGGAAACTACAATGAAGACCCTACAACACATCAAAAAGAATCCCAAGTTCCTGTGTAGTCACCAGTGCCCAGAAACGGTCTTGCTACCCATGTACCCTTGACCTATCCTAAATTCCCATGTCTAGATCTATTTATGAATTTCATAATTTATACTAAGCATTTATGACACTCTACCAAGCATGTTCAACACTTTTCCCAATCTGGATCAGTTCTAGATTGAGCGTAAATCAGATAAGTCTCTTCATCTATCTCTTGTGCTTAGAGTTTCATATTTACATCTTAGTTTTCTTGTGTCATAATGTATTTAAAAATTTATACATAATTTATTTCAACTGGTGATTGTAATATTTAGATTTAATTCAAATTAAATTAAATCATTTGGTGAATGCCACTTATGATCATACACTTGGATCCTTATTTTTCTTATTCTATCCAATATTATTTCATGGCTCCACAGATTTTTCAAATCTCTTTGCATGACCTACTTCAAATGCATTCACCTTGAAAGGATATTCTCTAAAACTCCCTAGACAATATATATCACCATCACAATATGCCACCCACTAAAGTAAGTCCCATGTTTTTTTGTCTATTTGATGACTGTATTGGTCCTAATTCTTCATCAAATCAACCCATCTTAGAGTCAATTCAAGATTTACATTATTTATTTCAATCTAAAATTCAAGCTAAAGAAACAATGATTACATCTCTTAAAGTTAAAATCCAACATCTCAAGGATGCTTTTTATTATACTTTTATGTCTTCTACATGTGCTCATATCAATGAACCCTAAGTGTTTCCCCTACCCAGACCTCTATATTTTTATTTCAATCCTAAACAACATGATATTATTCCTCACCTCCTCACTCATCAATTGATTAAATTCCCAACTACTCATTTCTATCTTCCTTATTGGCATGTCAAGTACATAGGTCTTCCATTTTTTAATCATCACATAATTAATGGACATGATGAAATTGATTCCTATGCTTTAAAAAAAAAATTAAGCACCTTAGTATCATGGTTTTATCTCATTTCCTTCCCAACATTTTTCTTCATGTTCATCTTAAATTCATGAATCCCAATGGGATCCTAAATCTGATCCATCTATGTCTAATGATCATCATTCCATAGTCACTCATGTTCCATCTTCGGTAATTCAAGAGTCTCCTAAGAAACATCCTCTAAAAATAAGTCCATCACCTCCTCCTCTTAGGCATTCTACAACACTACCAATACCACCTAAGAAACCTTCTCTCAAAATCACTCTATCCCCTCCTCCTCTTAAGTCCTATATAACATTACCGATTCCAAATAAGAAACCACCTTTAAAAATATTTGTAGCATTATCAATCCTGAATAAGCTACCACCATTCAAGATTCTTCTCTACCCTACTCCACTTCCATATCCAACTCTCTTTTTCAAACAAGCTAGTACTTACATTGATGCCCAAGACACATTTTAATCTCTTCCACCATGCCATGCCCCTTCTTACATCACTGCATAGATCTACATCACTCACACACTTTGGGGAATCACAAATTCTTCCCCCCTTTATTGTTATTATATGTCTATTACAACACTTCACGTTCTGTGCTCCATGTCTACTCTCCCTAAGAGCTCATAAAAAATTTGATACACACATTTTATCGTCATTACCCTTTGAGAAGTTGCATGCATTGGAGATACTACATCAAGACAAGAAGTATCTAGAATGAATAAAATGATAAGCTGAAACCACACAACCCCTCCGAGAGGTCGAAGTTTGAAGTGAAAGATAATGGCATAAGCACAATCCATTTGAAGAGAAAGACATGAGAAACATACAAGGTAGTGGATTCGAACCACTTGATAAATGAGAAGGTGTGCAATGCCTTGAATAAAATGGCCTCAGAAGTGGTGAGGAGAAACTTGGATTATAACACCACTATTTGCACCCTTATGTTAGATAAGAAGGAGAAGGAGTGTAAGATAGATAGATTGCGTAAGGGGTTACAAGGAAAGTAGAGGATAACTAAAGAGGCATATGATAGAGTTGGCGCATTAGTGAAAAATATCTTGGAGAAGTGTCCCTCTCTGGTCAGCTAGGCCAGAATGGACTATGGAGATGAAATGGAGTACCTAGAAGATCTAGTGGGAATGTTACTAACAAAAATTCAGAGTGACATGGGGCCAATTGTGGCGAAGCTCACTAAAGAAAATGAAACTAATAAGATTGAAGTGGAATTCAGGATCACTGAGTTGGAGGATTTTCTCACCTAGCTCAAGGAAGCATGCGTAAAGGAAGATGTCTGCTTCAATAGATGCCAAAAGTGTGATGCCTTTGTAGAGATTTAGTTGGTAGATGAGGAAGAAAATTTGAAGACCATACAGGACAGAGTCCCCACCAACAAACTTGATTGCACTCAGTTGATCATAGAGACCAAAACGTAAAAAGATAAAACCAAGGAAAAGCATAAGCAACTTGATAAGAATGTTGACAAGTTCTAGAATTATATCTTAGAACATCTGGACACTATTAATGGAACTTGCATAGAGTTGGAGGTGGTTATAATGGAATTGAAGGGGAGAGTTGAGGAGGTAACACCTAACCAAGTTCCAGGGATTATGGAGGCTGCATTAGGGAAGGCCTTGAAGGATATGAAAGAATGGAAGAAGATAGTAAGAGAAGTAGATACAGAGTTCCCAAAAATCTTCTGGGTGCCTTAGCCCATTTTCGTATGAAGATCATTTTGAATTTTGAAACTTTTTCTCCATGAATTTTTGAGATTGAGTGATCAAAGAATTATCAGGGATGGAAATGTAACTAGTGTGGGGTAATGTTAGACCCCTGAAAGGATATAAGTAAAGCGACGTGATATTTTTGGATGTGTGTAGGTTAGGCATGAAGGCACACACAAAATTAGAGCATACTATAGACACCAAAATTGGGTCACACTCCCCTTGGTCCCTTTTCGAATAGCCAACTCATATATATTCACCTAACCATGACCCTTTTAGCCCACATTAATATTAATTTAATTATTTACAATTAAATTAATACTCATCCTCACCTCATTCATTATTTAATGACCTTAATTAAAACTACTTTCCACCTCACCTACACACCTAATCACAAACCTATTTTTAGCATATTTCCCCTTCTTTAGGACTCAACATTCACTCACCATAGCTAACTACGGCTTAGTCATACCTACCTTAATGAACTAAGAATTAGTTCAACCCTAAAGTCATATTCCTATTCTCCCTCTAACCACATTTCCACTCATTAAAATGGAACATTCCGTTTTGATCCGTGAAGATAGACAGAGATGGCCCAAAAGATTGGCAAAATGTGTTTTTTTTAGTAAACCTAGGATTTCCTGCCTTAACCGAATTCAGTCACCCTGAACCACAATTGGTTACCATATATCCATTTTTCTATCCTTGTTTGAGAGGTTGGCAGATTCTCAAGATTTAGAATGAAGGATATATGCATGCAAGCAAGAACCAGAGCCCTTTCACATGTCTAAACAGCCATAGACAACACCAAGACTGATCAGAAGGATTTTGCATTCACAAAAGCATTCTGGGAAGCACTATCATAGCACTGAGAACCATTCCATAAATTAAGTTTCACTAGTATCTCTAACCACTCCTCCATCACTACAGGCATTTAGAACACTTCTGAACTCCAAGTAAGTTGTTTTCTCCTCTGTTACTTGAAGTTGTATTTTGTATTTTCCTTCATCTATTTACTATTATTACTTAGATCTATCCCTCAGCTTCCTCTCTATCAACCACCCCATCACACTCCACCTAAAATTCAAAAAAACCTATCTCGAAACTGCTTCCCTCACATAGACCTCAAAAACACCCTCCAAACTCTTTGTGTAATCACAGAGAGGACCCAACACTTGTTTTACAACATTCCCCAATTCTCTATAGTCATGAATACCAATTAACCCTAACCACGGTCAGTTCATCTTATACCAACATCGGTCTTCTCAATCGATATCGGTCACCATGACTGTCAACCAGACCTAAAAACTAAACCCTTAGCTTATCCTAAACCTCACTCAAAACCTTACCACACCTGTTTTGGACCTGTCATCTCACCCTCCCCGACATATACCTTTCCAACTCTCTAATCCAAGACAAAAGAGAGCCCAAATATCCTCCACCTGGCTCCCTGCCACTTTACACAATTATCGACATCGGTAACCATAAACCGGTATCGGTCCTACCTAAAATGACATCGATCACCCTAACTGGTGTCGGTCTCTATGTCTGATAATATTTTTCTAGACCAGCAACCTAAGTATCACACCCAAAACAACCCAAAATCTCACCCAACCTTACCAAGACTCTATATGTGACCTCCAGACCACCTACACTACCCGCAACACAATCCAAAACCTTTACCTACATAGAATTTTAGTATTTAATCATATCAATGCTGATAGTAATCTGAGGCACCCAAATCAGAACACTAGTACTAGATTCTTTTACTTACATGTTTAAGTTGTTTTATATTGATTTATAAATAATGGATTGAAATTTTTCTAGGAAGTATCATACTTCCCAAATCTAGCATATGCTAGGAAGTCCACTATCATATACTATTTAACTCTCTTCTTATGGTCTTGTTGTGTATTTCAGGTAGTTCCCCTTAGCCAAAAGGAATCTCTCAAAGTTAGCATTGGATCAAGAAGTCAGAATGTGCAAAAGAATCTTCAAACCGACCATCACAACAAGTATTCCTCCTTGTCCCATACCCTTATTTGTTTCTTCTAAATCCTTAAATAAATCGGTGAAATTTTTCGACATATATGGTGGAACCCATCCAAGGTTCCTTGCATTTTATTCATTCCTAGGTGAAAGTTGTGTGTTTGTTTCCCTTCTCAAAAGTTTCCACATTAATTTTCTTCTCTAGAATCTTCCCTTCTTTTTATTGTCTAAAAGCAATTGTGTTTTTGGAGCTATAAAAAGAATACTTATTTTCTTTCATTAGTATTGAATTAGTGAAAAAGCATCCCTCTTCCTATTCATTACTTGATACATCGAATATCACACTTTGATTTGGGCTTAAAACACTTGTATAGCATTCTTATTTATTGCTTTATAGCTCACATTAAAAATGAGGGAAACCTATACGCTGGAAGTCATGCCCAACTGATGGTTGACACAATTGAACCATAGAAAGTAATTGCTTCTCTCTCTCTCTCTCTCTCTCTCTCTCTCTCTCTCTCTCTCTTTTCTCAAAATGCACAAATTTAAAATTAACACATCTTCTTAAACAACATCCCACCCGAAAGAAGCTATAAACGATCACCTGTGAAGATTTACCTTTGAGTGAAGAGGCAAGCAACTTGACTGCAATTTTCATCTCATGGATTTCATGGATTATACAGACATTTGCAATATCTTTGACATGATCACCAGGAGAAGTCTGGTTCTCCCCATTGAAATAGGGGATGTTTTTTAATGCTGCAATTGGAACTAGATTTTGTGCATTCAGATCGAATGGGTTGCTCCCGATGAAATTGACATAAGGATTTGGCTGAGTCATCCTGATTGGCCTAAGCACCCCTCTTGATTGAAGGAATGACCTACCAGGAGAAGGTGTTGATAAGGCTTTGTTTGGTGGGGATAGAGACCTCTAGGGAGCTTCTTCCTCCCCTCCCTATATCTGGGGATAAGTCAAGGTAGACAAATAATACCTCTTCTCTGGTTCTTGACCGTGTTTGTATTCTTCTCATGAATTTTATTGGACTGCTAAAACCAGAAGATTTGTTTCTTTTAGAGTCACCAGATGTACAATTTTAACAAATTCTTATAATTTAGAATCATAGCAAGTGCACATCAATCTCACTATAATAAGATGGAGACTTCTCTATCCCACTGGGCGTGCCAAAACTATTAGTGCAAAATCACAGCACCCCCAAATGAGTTCTACATATATTCTTTTCTAAGGCAAGGTCATCTGGTGTGATTGGATAACATTGAACTTTCCCCAAGGTGTGGGACCTTGAGAAAGTGGGAAAGCTCTCCAGATTAAAGGTTGGTTCCTATTCCTCCGTTTAGGTGCATACGTGAGAACTTGCAGAGGATCTCTCTCTATACCTAATCCTAAAATTTTCCAAGGAGACATGGGTAAAAGGAATATGAAATAAGAAAACTAAGCTATAAGGTGATGCACCAAAGGAATGATGAACAATTCGTTTTGTTGATGGACACAAACCAACAAAATGTGTATGATAACAAAACACAGGCAACCGGATCTATAATGAAAGACCAGATGAAAGAAAAAGAGACAAGAAAGGATCTAAAATCGATCACATACGTGTTTTATTGCTCTGTAGATTGATACAATGCATTACTAAAGTGAACCAAATGGCAAGAAACATATTACAATTCTAATGGAAGGTCTGAACTCCATGAGTTCCTTTACCAGAAGAAAAGGGAGCCTGCAAAAAAAAGAATGTCCAACCCTTTACAATGAGCCCTCCCCTATATTTATAGACTCAATCAGAGAAAAGAAAAAGAGAAAGAAGTGGGAAAACCAGGTTGAAGCTCAACCACTGTTGTTAATGCCTCTGACAAAATTTACCCCAAATCCATCTTGACTGTATCAATCTTTGGTTCAGTGCCTTGAAGGAAGAGGAAACAATGGAACATATTGAATCCAATCTAGTTGTTGAGACAAGAAGATCCTACATTAAAGGCCCAAAGATGTTTTCTCCATTTTTCACCTACCAGGGCCTGAATAAAAATGAATTTTTATCTTTCCATGGTGTAGAAGACGTCGAGACATGCTTCCAATGATGTCAGATTTCCAATATTTTGAGCCCTGAGTCGAAAGATATGCCCCTTCAAAGTTTGTATCGAGTCCGTACAAAATGGGAGGGAAAACCAGTTTGAAAAATGGGTCCCCTTTACATATGGGACATGTGGCAGATAGATTAGAGAAAAAATCAGGTTTGAAGGATCCTGTAATCTATCTTTTTTCCCTTTTTTCATAGAAAACACAAAACTCAAAAAATCCCCATGGCTTCAAAGCTCCACCTTGGATACTCACCCCTTGTTTCTTGGCTAGGGCATTGCTTTGCTCAACCTTTCATCTTTGGGCCTTGTTTGGGAACATGTTCACCTTCTCCTCTGACGCCCCGCCTTGGACTACCTCAAATGCTAACTTTTTCCTTGGGCAAGGGTTGCAGTCACCATTTGGACACTTGATCACTTTGGCCGGCCTAAGCCACCATACATTGACTATTCAACTGACTCTAGCCCTTTTTGAGACTGGACGTGTGGAGCCTTTGCTTGTTAATCACTTGGAAAGCTTCTCTTCAAGAATTCACCTTTGAATCAACACCATTTAGACACTTGACAAGCCTCCGTCATCCTGGTCCCATGCATACATTATTCAACGACTCTTTCCCCTTTCTGGGACTTGGGCTACGTGGCAAAGCCTAGCTCAACTTTCCTTGAGCCTCCGCCTTTGGATCTATCCTTTGGGAAGATGTGCACTTGGACACTCTGCTACTCTTCGTCACCATTTGGCATACTCTGACTTACACTTTTATACTTAGCCAATTTTGAGGCCCGCCCAATCCACCTTTTGACCTATTTGACCATTTGTTACGTGGAGGGTTGGCGCAAGTTTGAGTCTCTCCGCTGGGCTTCCCATTTCTCAATTTATGCCGAGCCGACACCTGGCACCTTCTCTCTTAGTTGAAGACTTTTCAACGGCCTCCAACTTTTGGGGCTTCTGGACACGTGGAAGCCTGGTGCTTGTTTGGGCTTCCCTTTTCTGGATTCACCTTTGGAGAAGCACCACGTAGACATGTGGTTCTTTCCATTGCTCCTCCTCCATACTTAGTCAATTTTGGACTCCTTTCCTGAACGGTTTTGAGCCCAAGGAGACTTCATGATCTTCACCATTTCTTCCCCTTCTTGCTCCTGGTTCCTCTGCGGCACTGCCCCTTCTTTTTGACCCTTGCTATTCCATTGTTGAGTCTACCTGTAACTTGAAAAATGGATTTAAGACATGGAAATGGCTCGACAAAGTCATTTCTTTTTGTACAGGGTCCTTTAGTCTTTCTCAGGCCCCCCACCACTCCATTGTTGAGTCCTTCTGTGACCTATTTACAAGATCTGAATGAGTTTTCTCAGGTTCTTTCTATACGGGGTCGTGGCTGATACAATATTTTGACCCGGGGGGAGAAATATGGATAACAATTTGGTGACTCACAGGAGTATCTTCTTGCTAGATGAAATGACCAATTTCCTTGTCATATTCGTTTTGCATGGAGTTGAGAATGAACGGTCTGATATTGATTCTACCTCTGATTCATGAGCCCAGTTGCTTGCACTCTCAATTTTCCTATAGAAATCTCGAAACGAAGGTTTCTAAGAGTAGAAAATTGTTTTAACCTAGGGCTTCATATGTTCTTTCTGAATGGACTAGCAAGAGAAAAAAAATAACACCACAACTATATACAAAATTTGAAATCATACATGCTCCAAATAGAACATGCAGAGTGTGCAAAGCACTTAGGAGAAAATGCAACCTAAACTACAACAATGCAATGTGCACAAGACACTTAGAGGAAAGAGAAACTAAACTAATATGTACAGGGTGAGAACCTTCCTTCTAGTAGCAATTTTTAAGATAGATTCCATTCACTAGAATCTGTAACTCCTCACCATCCAATGTAGACAATTGGAAAGCATTGCTACTTTTACATCTTGTGACCATGTAAGGGCCACTCCAAATGGCATCAAACTTGGAATGCCTTCCTGGTTTTGCTCGATCTACATCCCATTTCAAAACTAGGTCTCCTTCCTAGAAGGTCCTTGATTTTTCCTTCTTGTCAAAGCATCTCTTGATTGAGGCCTGATTCTTCTCTATTGCTTGGAGTGCATGCTCTCTGGTTTCTTCCAATTCTATCAGCTCTGCATACCTGGCCTCCATTGGTTCAAATTCAGACATCTCTAGCTGCTTCATGAGCTCCAATGTTGGCAACTCAAGTGATATAGGCAACACTACCTCTTTCCCATAGACAAGTTTGAATGGAGAGCTACCTGTAGATCTCTTGGGTGTTATCCTATCAACCCATAAGGCCATTTGAGCTTTGTGTGCCAGGTTCTCTGATTTTCATCAAGAGTTCTTCTGATGATCTTTAGTAGGTTCTTGTTTGTGGACTCAACCTGGCCATTACCTTGAGGGTAATAGTTTGATGAAGTGCTCAAGTAAGTCCCATTCTTAACAGCCCATCCTATGATCTTGGAACCTATGAATGCCAATGCATTATCTGATATAATGGTGGCTGGCACTCCAAATCTGGTCATTATCCCTTCATAGAAATCTAGTATACTAGACTCATTAGCTTCCTTGAGTGCTACTGCCTCGGTCCACTTGGTGAAATAGTCTGTTGCTGTCAGAATCCATTTGTGGCCTTGGCTTGAATTTGGATTGATGACTCCAATGAAGTCCAATCCCCATTACATGAAAGGTTGGTCGACTAAAATTGGGTGCAATGGAAGTGCTGCTAGCTTTTATTTACCTTTGAAGAATTCACAATTATTGCACCTTTTGATCCATGCATAGCAGTCACTAAACACTCGGGGCCAATAATAACACCTTCATGATCTTGAGTGTTGTCACCCTTGAAGCAAAATGGCCTATATTTTCTTCACTATGGAATTCTTGCAACACTCTCTCAACCTAATCTTTCTTAATGCATCTCAGCAGAATGCCATTGATGTATCTTTTGAACAAGACCCCATCAATAAGAACATATGGGATGGCCTGTAGTCTTAAATGTCTCCTTTTTGCTTTACTCATCCCATGAGGACATAGGCCTATATTAAGGAAGTGTACCATTTCTTGAGTCCAACAAGGAGTAGGTACATCGTCATTTCCTTCTTCTTGATTATCTTGTAGAACAAAAACAACCTCATTTTCATTGTTTGCTTCATCTTGTTGACCTAAGGCTAGTTGCTCACATAACCATTTCCCTCAAACCAGCTTAGTGACCTTGAGCTCAATGTCATATTCCATGACATGAGTGATCCATCCTGCATATTTTTCATTCAGGCCCTTGCTGAGAAGAAATTCTTTAACCCCCGCATGAGAGACCAACAATTGGATTTTATTATTTGAAACCAGAATGCTTGAACTTATTTAATCCTCTTATTACTACCAGGACTTGTTTTTCAATGAAGGATTATCTTACTTCATAGTCTTCCAAACCTTGACTGAAGAAAGTAATTGGTTGTTCTATACTTTCTTTGTTCTGCTGAAATAAGATTGTAGAAATTGTATCACTACCACCAAAGGCATACAATATGAATTCTTTAGAGAAATCCAAATTAATGAGATTTGGAGCTTGTGATATGGCCTCTTCGATAGCCTCAAAACTTGATTTTCCTTCCACTATCCATCCTAAATGCTCCAAACTCTTCTTTAAAATCAACGTGATTGGCTTGACAAGGGCAGTAAATTTTGGCACGAACCTGAAAACAAAATTGATTTTCCCTAAGAATATTTGGAGAGCCTTCTTGTGTCTTTGGTAATGGCAATGCTCTTATGGCTTCAACTCTCTCTGGGTCAATTGCCAAACCTTCTTTTGATACAATATGGCCTAGAAGCCTACCCTCATGGGCCAAGAATATGCATTTTTAGGGGGTTCAATGATACCTTGAATCTCCTACACCTTTGGAACACCTGCCTTAGGTGGAAAAAGATGGTCTACTGCATTTCTAGAGAATACATTGTAATGCCATCCAGGTAGATCAACACTATTTTGTTGATTAGCCCTTTGAATGCCATATCCATTTCCCCTTGGAAAGTGGCTTCGACATTAGACAATCCAAATGGAATTTTTTTTTAGGCATAGGTGCCCCATTTTTTGGTGAAAGCCATCTTTAATTGATCATCTTATTTCACCACGATCTGGTTGTACCTTGAGTAGCCATCTAGGAGAGAGAATCTCTCTGAACCAGACACTACTTGCATAGATTTGCTCCATTAAAGGGAGTGGGTAGTGACCTTTGAGGGAGGCTCTGTTCAAGTCTCGAAAAATCTACACACAACCTAATCTCTCCATTTTTCTTCCTAACTGGGACCAAGTTTGCAACCCAACTTGAGTGTTTGATTGGAAATATGATACTTGCCTCTATCAGTTTTTTTAGCTCTCTCTTCATTAGAGGCTCAATATGTGGGTTAACTAGTCTCTTCTTTTATCCTGATGGGCTTGAGAAGCTGGATCTATTTCGATTGTGTGTTGTGCTAGTAACTTTGGATTGAACCCTCTTAGGTCTTCATAGCTCCAAGAAAATACATCTGGAAATTCTTGATCAAATTTGTATAAATTCATACCTTTCTTTCTTGTGGCCACTTTTCCAATTTGAAGTGTTTTGTCTTCTCCAACTGGGATTGACTCTGAATCTTCTCCCTTGATCTGTATGTTAGCCTTCTCTTTTCAAAACTGATCATTATGAATTGAAGATAGACTCCAATGTCACTAAGACCTTTGGGGAATCTTGTTTGTATTTAGCTATACTATTTGATTCCCGTATTACTGCTCTAATCTACTTTGATTTCTAGCTGAGAATTCAGCTTCTTCTTGCAAAAAAATAATGATCTGCCGATCATTATTGAACACTTGCCAGCATGTGTTGTTATTTCTGGAACTGCTGGCCTCACAACTACATGGATATGTGGTTGTTCTTTATCTCTTTTGATGTTTTCGACCACATCAAACGTTGCTCCAACTGTTGCAAGTCCATCAGTAGCTTCGTTCTCCTTCCTCAGTATGGACACAATGCTTAAAGCTTCAAAATCCTCCATGCGATCCCATACCCTCCTCTTTTAGCTCTTGACCAGGTCATTCTTGACAGAATTAAGCCCTCTGACTTGATTGACAATGAGTTCACTGTCACCAAACACTTACAAATTCCTGATTCCTAGCTTCATTGCCCAATGAAGACCTTGGAAAAAAGCTTCATATTTAGTAGTGTTGTTTGAGAAGGAAAACTGAAATATGAAGGCTGAATAATATTTCATACCTTTGGGGGACACAATCATAGCTCCTCCTCCAGCTCCTTGTCTACTCCTTGAGCCATCAAAGAACAATTTCCATACCTCATTTTCATATTTATATTCTATGGCTTAATTAGGTCAGGAAGAGGATGATTCTCTTCATGTAGGTAGTATACACCTAGCTCGGATTATTCCATCTCCCTATAGGGGTCAAAATCATGTCTCTTGTTGGCCCACTCATCGATCAGTCAAGTTTAGTATACATCCTACCTTGGTATCTACTTCAAAGGTTCTTAGGAGGTCTTCTTGATCAAAATCTGAGTAAGTTGGCATTGATTAGGCTATGCACATAAGGTTTAATATGATAATCGGTAATGGGTTCAGAATCTTATTGTGACCTTTACCCCATACCTTGTTCTAAAGAGCATATGTGACCAATCAGTAAACAGATAGCCTCCAATTTTGGTAGTGAAATCCTCATAAAAACACAAAGTAAAATGTGGTGGAAAATCTATGATGAATACATTCTGCAAAATAGTCACATTGGGGTAGGCATGCAGAGTAAGGCTCAGGTCTTTGATGATTCCAACAGCTGTCACTACTATCCAATCTAATTGCACTACTCCTCTAAAGATGACATCATATTAGAGACCTAGTTGGTCAGCTATTTGTTTGGGCATCATAGAACTACTAGCCCTAGAATCAATCATACAATTATGCACTAATTTGTCTCCAATAATCAATGAGAACATAGAATGGTGGAGGCAGTTCTTACCATGTTGTTCTCCATGGTTTCTCTCTATTGAGCCACAAAGCACTCTCTCTTGCTGGTTAGGGTGTTGATTTGAACTTGACCAATTATGCATGGCAGTGTGCAACAGATCCCTCTTCCTTAGAATGGCCAGTGACTCATATAGTGAAATGTTCACATTTGTCCTCTTCATTTTCTCAATGATATTGAATGAGCTATCCTTTTGCTTCCCCTTCCCAGACACATTTTTTTCTTGCACATGGGTTGTCACAAACCAGTGCTTGAAGTGGATTTGGAAGGTGGCTTGGGGTTGGCGCTACATGTTGGGAGTTTATATTTGGAGTGTCAACACCTTGTGGAGTGATGGCAAGGTTGAGGGTCACCTGAGTTTAGTGGTTGGCCTTCTCCAATATTTCTCTTTTTGGACCATGTATTGGAATCTACACTTTGAGAAGGGAACTAATTCATCCCACATAAGTCTTTAGCTTGCCAATTGACAAGCATAGTTTCACTTGGAGGTCCCTCTTGTTGAGCTCCTTGCTGCTGATCTCTTTCTTGGCTAGGTTCATGTGACACCATACTGGTTTGCACCATCAAGGCCTGATTTAGTGCACCATTAAAGCACATTGATTGGTTATGTGGCTTATTGCATGGGAAACACCAATCATATTCATGTGCCATATTGTTCTGTGTTGGAACCAATGCCCTTGATGTTGAAGCTGTGTTTGGATCATATGAACTAAAAGGTATAGCAACTTGAGGCTGTCCTTTGTTTTGGATTTGATTTACAGCCTAAGATGGTGGTCTATTTTGCTGATACTGGGGTCTAGCCTGATACTGAGCTTGAGGCTGATATGACCTAGAACTCTGAGATTGCTATCTTTTGATGGTTACTAGATCATTCCCCAAGTTCTGAAGTTGTTTCATGACTTCCTAGAGTTCTTTTGAAGTGTTAGATGATGAGGTGGAGGCTTCAGCTGAGCTTTGACTCCTGGGGTAGGTATGGGAGCTAATGTGGGTGTTCGGATGGTATCTGGGTTTCCTAACTTAGGGTATAGAGGCATGGATGGCCTAGGAGTGATTTTTCTAGCCTGAATCAAACGGTTCTCAGCTCCTATGGAAAGGCTATAGGCTGCAGGTAAGGTTGTGCCCCCCATTGATTGAATCATCAAAGAAATATCAGAATTTAAAGCCCTAAGAAAGTATAAGAAGGCACCTTCATAGTGGGCTTTACTGCTATTTGAATCATGTCCCAAGTCCACTGAAATATAAGGTTGAAATCTATCAGCAGCTTGTTTGGGGCTCTCTTGATTGTTGTTAGTTGCTCCAACAATGATAAGTTATCACCCTTATCTCCAAACTGGTCATGAAGAGCTGTGCACAACTGGTTCCAATTTTGAATAGAGCCTGCTCTTCAAGGCTCTTAAATCATTATGAAGCCTTACCTTTGAGCGAGGAGGCAAGAAAATTGACTTTAATGTCCATCTCATTGATTTCTTGGATTATACAAACATTTGCAATATCTTGGAGATGATCACTAGGAGAAGTTTAGGTCTCCCTAGTGAAATATGGGATGCTCTTTAATGCTGCTATCGGGACCAGATTTTGTGCATTCATAGTGAGTGGGCTATTGTCGGTGAAATCTCACATAAGGATTTGGCTTAGCCATCCTGATCGGCCTGAGCACCCCTTTTGATTGAAATAACAACCTGCTAGGAGGAGGTGTCGATAAGGCTCTATTTGGTGGGGATAGAGACCTCTGGCTATTATTTCTCCCCTCCTCCCTCTATCTTGGGATAAGTCTAGATAGTCAAATAATCCCTATTCTCTAGTTCTTGATTGTTTTCTGTATTCTTCTCATGAACTTTCTTGGACTGTTGAAACTAGTGGATTTGTTTCTTTTGGAGTCACCAAATGTATAGTTTAAAGGATTCTTAAAGTTAGAATAACAACAAGTGTACAATAATCTTACTGTAACAAGATGGAGACTTCTCTATCCCACCGAGCGTGCCAAAACTATTAGTGTAAAATCACAAAACCCCCAAATGAGTTCTACAGATATTCTTTTCTAAGGCAGAGTAATTTGGTGTGATTGCATAACATTGAACTTTCCCCAAGGTCTGGGACCTTACTAAAAATGGAAAAGCTCTCTAGATTAAAGGTTGGTTCCTATTCCTCTGTTTAGATGCATACGTGAGAACTTGCAGGAGGATCTATTCTCTATACCTAACCTAAAATTTTCCAAGGAGACAGGGATAAAAGGATATAAGAAATGAGAAATAACTAAGCTACAAGGTGATGCACCGAAAGAATGATGAACACTAGTTTTCCTAGTAGACACAAACCAACAAACTGCATATGTAATAATCAAGCACACACAACCAGATTTATAATGAAAGACTGGATGCAAGAAAAAGAGACAATGAAAGGGTCTAGTATTAATCACAGACATGCGTTTTATTGCTCTGTTGATTGATACAATGCATTACAAAATAGGCCAGGAGGTGAGGAAATCATATTACAACTTTAATGGAAGGCCTGAACTCCACAAATTCCTTTTGCTAGAAGGAAAGGGGAGCCTGCAAAACAAAGAATGTCCAACCCTTTACAATGGATCCCGCCCCTACATTTATAGATTCAATTAGAGATAAGAAAGAGAGAGAGAAATGGGGAAAAGAAAGTTGAGCTCAACCACTAGCTGTTAATGCCTCTAACAAAATCTGCCCCAAATCCATCTTTATTGCATCATTCTTTGGTTCAGCTCCTTGAAGGAAGAGGAAACGACGGAATAGATCAAATCTGATCTGGTTGTTGAGGCAAGGAGATCCTACATTAAAGGATTGAAGACATTTTCCTCCATTTTTCACCTACCAAGACCTAAGAAAAATGAATTTTAATCTTTTCATGGTGTAGAAGACATTGAGATGCTTCCAACGGTGTCAAATTTGCAATATTTTGAGCCCTGAGTCAAAAGATATGCCCCTTCAAATTTTGTATTGATTCCGTACATATGGGCAGGAAAACCAGTTTAAAAAATGGGTCCCCTTTTTTATATGGGACACGTGGTAGCCAGAATTAGAGAAAAAATCAAGTTTGCGGGTCTGTAATTTATATTTTCTCCCCTTTTTCACAAAATTCAAAACTCAGAAAACCCCCGCGGCCCGAAGCTCTGCCTGGACACATGGTACCCTTTGGTTGGCTGGGGAGATGCATTTCAATTTTTCCCTTTATGCCTTTTTGTCAAAAGGAAAATTTTCACCTTTTCCTCCAACTCCCCTCTTTGGCTTTTGACTTGGGCTCAAACACTGACTTTTTTTCCATTGGGTGGAGTTGCAGCCCATTTTGTCAACTTTTACGCCTTTTGGGATATCAAAGGGTGAAAAAAATAACTTTCCCCCCGACAACCCACTTTGACCTTTGGGAAACGTAGCGGCACTCACGCTCATTTGGAAACCCTCTCTCTATTCAATCCTTGAATTAGTGCCATCTAGACACTTGGCAACCTCCATCAGCCTGTCCTATGCATTGACTATGTAATCTATAATCTGCCCCCTTTTGATTGAGACTAGACATATGGTGGCACATGCTTGCTTAAAATCCTGGATTCAAAATTTTCCTTTGGAGAAGCATTTGATGTCGAAGTTGACATCTGTCAGCCTCCACTGGTCTGTGGAATTTTCATACGGTCCCTCTTACCCTTTCCAAACTTTTACGTATGTGCTCATTTGGGTCTCACCATGCTATGTTGGGTCTCCGCACTAAAACTTGGCATTCTCCACTTGCATTTTAATTTGCATCGAGGCCCGCCATCCTGGCATGACTTGATTTTAGTACATGGAGGGCTTTTTGAACTCTGTCCTAGCAATTTTAGTTTTCCGCCGAGTCGCACTTGGCAGCTCTCTCTCAGTTGAAGCCTAACGGTCTTGAAACATTTGGAGCTTCGCATCAAATCCTTGTCTTTGGGCTTCCTTGATTTGGATTCACCTTTGGAGAAGCACCGTTAGGACACATGGTTCTTTCTGATGCCTCCTCCATACTTAGTCAGTTTTGGAATCTTTCTTAAATGGTCTTGAGCCCAAAAACTTTGAAACTTCACCTTTTTTTCCTTTTCTTGATCCTGGTTCCTCTGCGGCACTGTCCCTTCTTTTCTGACCCAGTTATTCCACTGTTGAGTCTACTTGTAACTTAAAAAATGAATTTAAGACATGGAAACGGCTCAAAAGAGTCATTTCTTTCACATAGGGTCATTTAATCTTTCTCATCCCCTAACACTCCATTATTGAGTCCTTTTGCAGCCCATTTACAAGATTTGAATGAGTTTCTTAGGTTCCTTCTATGCGAGGCCATGGTTGATCCAATATTTGGCCTGGTGGGTGAAATATGGATAACAAGAAGCCTTCCCAAGAGAAATAAATAGATCATAGTCTTTCAATATTCATGAGTATACTAATGGACAGTTTAAATAACAATAATGCTAAACACCACTAGAATTCACTTATTGGCATTAACAATGTTAAATGTTCAGCTTTGTGCTTGATTTGCATTTGGAGGTGTGAGGATATGATTCTTCATTTTTCTTTTTACCTTTCACAATCCGCCATCAGATTTGGATTATTATGACTTTCTTTAAGTGTGTCAAGACCTCATCTTATCATCCCCAAACTTCCGGGTTGATTATTCATCCATCTAAATACACAAAAATAACCGGTTTTTTTCATTGGGATGCACTCTCTATTATTTCATTAGATAACTGACATTGCTATCCAGTGACCACCATCAGTTTACATATGACCATCATCATTTTACCTAACTGGTGTTAGTTCTTGGTTCTTTTGGTTAGTTTACCCAAAACAAACTTATCTCATCTTCTCTACTGTTAGATTTTTTGTGTATTATTGTATCCTATGTACTTTGGTTACATTCATCAAATACAAATTTCCTTTCTGATAGTCATTATTTTCTGCCCTCATTGGAGCAGAAGACTATTATTTTCTCACAATAACCCAAGTATTAAGAAAGAAAATGTAACCATCATAGGTCATCCTTTAACCGTCATCGTCCAGTTCGATTGGCTTCGTCAGAAGATTTGTTTTGATTTCATTCAAAACATTTACACACTTTCCCTCTCAGAATCTAATTTGCCCCATCTCTGATGTCCCATGTGTCATTTATAGAGTACATTTCCCCTGTTATAGACGGGTTCACATGGTGTTGAATCGCAACCAAACTAATGCCCTCATATTTCATGTGAGCTGTTAGCCATTCCCACCTAGCCCATCACCCCCTTCCATCCTGTCACCTATGGATCTGAATCAACTCATCCTCATCGCTACCAGCAATGAGGAGTTCACAAGACTCCTTGACAAGAACCTTACTTCTCTCCAGTATTACCTAGCTCATTCTTCCACCTAAGATTCTGCAAGATAGTTGATATACGGCATGCCTGTATCTATACCTCCTGCTCTAGCCCCCACTTCTATGTCAACTAGAACTAGCTTGGCGCTATTGTCATCCACTTGACCACCTATGGTGTCTCAGCTAGATCACACAACATGTTAGGAAATAAGGGATAAAATATGCAGAATAATCCCTCACAGAATCACAACAGTAGAAACTAATATGCAGAAATATTACAGATCTCAAATAAAAGTGCAGAATAAAATAACACAACACAAAGAGACAGTATTTAACGTGGTTCACCCAATTTGGGCTACGTCCACCAAGAATCACTTGCTCAGATTTTATTACAAGCCACCACTCTCTCAATACAATACCCAGATCTATTTGGAGCTATGCTCAACAAACTCTACAGAATTCACACCCGAATTCAAAACACATCTGCAATGTTACATCACTTGTATATCTATCATATGCATAAGACCATATAAATAGACAATTGCTTAAGCAGTTTTACAAAACCGTGGGTATCAAAACCATGGGCAAAAATCTGTCCCATAAACCTATGGGTCAAAAAACTATGGGCCCATATGAGAAAAGCATGTTTCCCATATACCCATGAGGTTAATAAAAATTTTACCCATGAAAATTTTTTTTTTCGGGGGCTTCACCCCCCAAACCCCCTTGAGGACTACACTGGCGAAAGTGTATAATAATCTTAGTGTAACAATCTTCAACACTTTCACACATGAAAATAAGATCCACAACCTAACAATCTCCCACTTGGAGACTAGATTTCCTCTGAGCAAGCTTCTCAACCCTTCACTAGTCATCTGTGAAGACCAACCAAAGCTGAACATAGCTTTAGTTTATCCCTTGTGACCACCTTGGTCATCATGTCTGTAGGATTTTGACTGGTATGAATCTTCTCCAACTTCAATATGCTTTGTCCTAGAGTGGAAAGAAAAGTTCTTAGCTAGGTGTATAGCACTCTGACTATCACTATGTAGCTTACATTCCTCCTGCTTATGCCCCAACTCCTCAAGCAATTGTTGTAACCAAATCATCTCTTTGCTTGCCTCTGTGGCAGCAACATACTCAGCCTCTGTGGTTGACAAAGCCATTGAAGCTTCTGTAGTCGTGAAATCCAACTCACTGTTGTCCCACCTACAGTGTAAATTATAACCTGTTCTGCTCCTCCTACTATCTACATCTCTAGCCATGTCTGAATCTACATAACCATGTAAAGTGGTGTCTGATCCACTGTAGCACAAAACTGTCCCCATGGTCCCTCTCAAATACCGAAGGATCCACTTTACTGCTTGTCAATGCTCTTTACCTGGATCACTCATAAATCTACTCACAGCTCCCACTGCATGGGAAATATCAGGCCTAGTGCACACCATAGCATACATCAAACTGCCAACTGCTGATGAGTAAGGTACCTTGGACATCTGGTTTCTTTCCTGCTCTGTCTTGGGACACTGCTCCTTTGATAACTTGAAATGGCCTGCCAAAGGAGTCCCAACCGGTTTAGCATCCTGCATATTAAACCTCTCCAATACCTTCTTAATGTACTCTTCTTGAGATAAAGTCAGCTTCTATTCCTTCCTATCCCGAGATATCCTCATACCAAGGATTTGTTTGGCTGCACCCAAATCCTTCATATCAAAGGATTCACTTAGCTGCTTCTTGAGTACTTTTATTTCCTGCATGTTTTTACCTGCAACCAGCATGTCATCAACATACCAAACACAGGATAATATAACTTCCATCATCAAATTTCTTTGTATACACACAGCTGGTCAGAATGACATCTGATATAACCTTGCTCCATCATGAAGCTATCAAATTTCTTATACCATTGACGTGGAGCTTGTTTCAATTTACATACAAACTCTTCTTCAGTTTGCACACCATCTCCTCTTTACCTTTGACTTCATATCCTTCTGGCTACTGCATATTATAGCTTCCTCCTCCAAATCACCATGGAGAAATGCAGTCTTTACATCTAACTGTTCTAAGTGCAAGTCTTCTGCTGCCACTATTCCAAGAATAGTTCTGATAGAAGTCATTTTTACTACAGGAGAAAAAATCTCATCAAAATCTATACCTTTTTTCTGTGCAAACCCCTTGACCACCAACCGGGCCTTGTATCCTTTCTTGCCTCCTTCTTCCTCTAGAGAAAGAGGAGAAGAGTCCTTTGTAGTACTCTCGACATCAGAACTGGATGCACAATCCTCATCATCAGAAGTGGAACCAAGCGAGTCTGTGTCAGTGGAACTATCATCACACAAAGAAGAGGAGACAACTGAATCAGCAGCAGGAACAACGACTACAATATGTGAAGGGTCTCCATAGAAGGAATGAAGAATGCTCCAGACATGGTGGGGTGGATCTAAGTCTACCATGTGAAACCAGAGAGATCTAGATACATGCATCATCATGTGACCAAAAACATGGTCACAATTGTCAAGAAATTCGTCTAGATGACGATGATCAGTGGGTGTAGGAACTGGCCTAAGCAAGAAGGGTAAAAGAACCTCATGGGTGAAATAACGTTCCACAGAAGCATATCAAGATGAATAGTTCCATCTCCTAGTGAGAAGTGGAAGAGGCTGTAAAGTGATCCTACGATGCTCAAGTCTGGAAAGAGAACTCTCCATGATGAAAAATTCAAGATGCACAAAAGCAAAACGTCGGACTTGGCCGATAATGTGTCTGCGTGTGAAAGCTCAAGAGTACAAGCAACCCCCTAGAATTTGGAACTTTATAAAAGTATTTTGTTTACAAAAATGATAATGCCATCACATAATGTGTGGAAAATCATGCAACTTTGACAAAAAAGTGCTAAAAAACGAGCAGCGAGTCAAATGTTATGGCATTAAAACGATTCTTGCAACTGATGGAAAATGCCACTAAACACTACAAACACATTAAAAAAGTACACGAGATGGGTGCAAAGGGTATTGTGTGGGTACTCGTTGGAAACGACATCAAATTTTAGTAAGGGTTTGTTTTTCTTGCGAGGGGGGATTAGCCTCTTGCCAACCTCGGACCTCGCCCTCCGTCTTCGTCACTCGAAGGAAGGACATAATACAAGTGAAAATGAAGCCTAAAATTTATTACATGCCATGGATGTTTTTTTAATCTTAAAACATTAAAAAAGTGTTTGTTTTAATCTATCAAACAAAACTAGAAGGGAGAGGGGGGCCCACGTTATCATGTCATGTGGCTGTTGACCAAGTTAGGTAGATGCACTGAGTTGCTGTCAAGGAACCACATGGGGGGGCAGATTCTAATGGATCTAGCTTCTGGTAGAGGAGGTGGCTGCTCGTGGGAATGTAACTACTGGAAGACTGTAATGGCCAGCCTGTGCGAGATGGAGACTACACACGTGAACACAAAGCTATATGGGGGAGTCAAACTGTATTAAGGATGAGCTGACAAGGTGTTTGACACATCTGATCTACAGATTCGAAGCCGAGCTGGCCGTTATCTTCATGCACGTGAGGAGGGAGGTTTGTTGTTATGCCAAATACAAGTGTAATCTGCTGCAGATAGGTAATGGCCATGTGAAGGGGTCTCCTCCATGTGGTGACCGTTGAATTCTGAGTTGGTGGATAGCGTTGTTGGTTGAAATGCCAAGGAGATAATCAAGAATGGGTGATGAGTGGTAGATATTCTTGACTGGGATAGCATGAATAGTGAAAGGGCACAACCAGAAGTCCTAAAGTAGAGCATGATAATGATAGACAAGCATAGCAATGTAAGGAGCCATGAGCTGGAGAAAGCACGAGTTAAAGTAAGTTGCAAAAGTCTAGCTTAAAAAAAGATGTAGAGGTATATGAAAAAAGAAAAAGGGACCCTTGAGCTGGTAGTGTTAATACGAGAAAATGAATAATACGCAGCAGATTGGAGGGTAATGAATGAGGGGCATCAAATGATTCAACATGAGCATGAGTGGTCGAGGATATCAGAAAAAACACCTAGAACAGGGACACAAACGTAGGTCCATGAATAGCGTATAGGTTGAACCATTAGTCAAAGGCATAAGAGCCCACCAAAACACAAAACCAATATAAAAAAAATCTCATATCTACACCCTGAAATGTAGTAAACCTCAGGAAAAGACCCTGAAACACACTTGCAACCCCAGAGAATCGAGCGGTCTAGTAAACTAATCCTGAAAAACACCATAAACTTAAACAATACCCTTAAACACTCAAACAAGAAATCGGAACCCACGAACAAGAAGACGGAGGTATAAAGCCCATAATTAATGCAATAAACACACAAATGGAATATCCATTATGACATACGCAGCAAAATCTGAATATCATACTAGAAGATAGAAAACACACGAGCAATGCCGAAGAGTGCATGGATCCACAATATTCACTCTGATACTATGAAAGAGGGTTTAAAACCCGCAAGCGAGGATCACAAGGGATGATTTGCTCATCAACATACGTGCAAATGGCAGTGTGAAGAGATCTCGGGGGGAGCGAGCATCAACTGAATGTGCATGAAAAGATTTGAAACACGGGAAGAACCTAGTTAAGCCATAAAACTCTCCTCTATCTCATAGATCAAAATGGGGTCTACATATAGGAGGTGCTGAGTAACCCCCAGTGTTGCAATCATGACAACTCGAGTAGAGAGGGGGAGTTACATTCCCAGAATAGAAGTGTAACTCCTAATGATGCAAATGATGCACTGACACACTGACGCGTAAGAGAATCTCATAATGACCCCTAAATGATACATGGACCTATGATCTCACCTAAGTGAGATGACTCACCTAATGATGTGGAAAATAATACACACCAACAGTAATAAAGTATAGTAAAAAAATTTGGAATGCTGTTACAATCGGTACAATAAGCATGACACATATTTTGGTTGGTCCAGATATAAGAGGGGTGAAAAGCATGAGAAACGGCCCACCTCCCACCTCACCTTATAAGGGGTACATGTTAATTTTTGGAATATTCATTTGTTAGCCAAAGCATGTACAACTAGGGTTAGTTGCACAATTACGAAAATTGTCTTGGATAACTTGTACTACTTGGAATATCTTGATATGATTTTGGGAAAACATTGGAGGAAAAATCTTGTCTAAACTTAAGAAAACACTTTGCAATGCCAAAAATGTGGTGTGCATTTTATTGATTGTGAGTATAGATATATGTTTTAAATCTACAACTTCAACACCACAGTGGACAACTATAGAATGTAACTACCTTTGTTGATGCTACCACCTCGCCTTTGGGCTAGTTTGCTAGGAACATTTTTACGTAGTTGGAGGATGTTGTTCGTACACAAAAATATTTTAGTTGTGTTCTCTCACAACAATTTACTTTCACATTTTTAGTGAAAAAAGAATATTTTTAACATGAAGTTAAAATATCCATTGTTATCTTTGATATTGTAAAAATTGACTATGTAGCTGAAATTTCAATGCTACTGTGGGAAATTTTTAGGCTCTCCAAGATATTCAGGATAGCTTAATTTTACTAGAAAAAAAAGATGTTTTTTTTTAATCTTGTTTTGCACATATTTTTCTTAAATCATAGATGTACTTCTCATTGACGAAGGTTATAGGTTGTCTAATTTATTTATTGATGTATTATGCAATAGTTTTTGTCCAATTTTGAAACATATTTTCTAAAAAACTGAATTTTATCAACAAATTACAACACTGTCTAATTTTCTAGCATGTGAATTTACCGGGAAATTAGTGTAATTAGGTAACATGGAGTTATCTTAAGGTGTGGGACCTCATAATTGAGACAAATATCCAAATAAGGGTGGTTCCTCTTCCTAATATAAACACTAAAATACTTATAATTAAGGGAAAAAATGCTATCTAATTCTATCCTATTAATTCCAAGGGAGTAAGGAGAAGGAGAGAACATGAAAATGAATATATCCTACACTAAAAGAGGTGATACTATGAAGATAAGGGTGGTTTGGAAAATTTCAAATGAATGAAAATGGGAAAAAATGGAAATGGAGAGGGTGAATAAAACACCACAAACCACAACAACATTCAATACACTAATCTCATTAGCACTACATCATTCAAACTCTTAATGAGAAAAATAAAAGGCACAAACCACAATACTTGATTTTATTGCTGCACAAATTTGCACAATACATTATAGTAGAAGTGGAAGGCATGATTTATAATTACAATGCTCGAAATGAGGCTTGGAAATGTATATCTACCAAGAATCTGAGAAGAAGAGAACAATATTTCAAAAATGTCCAAGAACTTAAAAGATGAGTTCTCATTACAATATATACAAATTTTCAAGGAAAAGGGAAGAGAAATGCTAAAATAACGGTTGCAACAACCAAAAAAATGCATTAAATGCTCACAAATAATCATGGAGATCCCTGAAAACCCATTCCTTTCTTTTACCATTATTTATTGAAGAAGAAATAATGCCCATACCAAATTTAATGTGATCATTGGCTATCTAGAACTGTTCATCTCAAAGGTGGAGAAGATGTCAAGAGCTGTAATGCCCACTAAATTTCCCGTACAACACCCAAGAACAACCTAGGTAAAACTAGAAAAATTATGGAATTTTTTTTTAGTTTTTTGTTAACAGTCACACATTCTCATATCTAAAATTACTTTACATCTACATTATTTATTTTCCTCTAAACCCCCATTTAAAAATAAAGTAATAAAATGTATCAATAATTTATAATAAGATTAGTTAGTTGAAAATCAGAACTAGGCTTCCCTAAAGTTACTTTAATATAATTTAATTTAACTTGAATTAAATTTGGTTAGTTAATGTAACACCCACTAAATTTTTCCACACGAAACCCAAGAACACACCTAGATTAACTAGAAAAATAATAGAATTATTTTTTTATTTTTTTGTTAAATGATACTAGCAAAACTGGGTTAAAATATTCGGTCCTACTTTTCTTATTTTTATAATTTCATTTAGTTAATAATATTAACTTCCCCCTTTAATCTAAAATATTAATAACTCCCCATACCAGGTAGTAATTACTTAGCCTAAAGTAAGGCTTAAGATTCACTACTTCTTTTTAGTAAAAAATAATTCGCAATTAAATTAAACCTATTCAATTTAATTTTAAAGGTTTAGGGATAATTGATTAAATAATTAAACTCTTTTATACACAAAAGGGGTCAAAGTTTACATTCAAATGACAAGGTTGTTAATTTAAGCACAAGGGTTATAAAATTAATCCCACTCCGTACAAAACTAAAGTGGCCCCTAAAATAAGTTAACCTATGCATTTTAAATTTGAATTCCTCTCACCCACTCCCCACCTACTTTTTGTAGGAATGAATCTTCTACATTGGATTAGCTTATTATTTCTTTGTTTTGTTTTACAGATTGGTGCTGGAGGAGGAGGAAGCCATGAGAGGCCATCACAAGCTCCTTGAAGGATGCACATGATTCATTTCTTTTCTTGTTTTATTTACACCCTCAAGTAGGTTTTCAATGTATTTATTTATTCATTTTCTTTATTTTACTATTTTAGCATTTACCCAAATGGGCATATGGGTATCGACCCATTATAAATAAAAGTTGGATTGAAGTATATATACCCAAAATTTAATGGTATATATATGTGTACATATATATAAACACACACACAATATATATATATATATATATATATATATATATATATATATATATATATATATATATATATATATATATATATATATATATATATATATATATATATATATATATATATATGCACAAGAAGTAGTTTAAAAAAGTTTGGCCTACATACAAAACTGCAGCCACACAGTCCCGAAATCCACAGTCACTGCCCCAAATGGAGGGGTTTATTAACATTAATTTTTTTAGGGGGAGGGTCATCGAACCCACCCCCCATTCCATTTAATATGGGGTGGGGGATGGCATCAGAAAACAACCCCTCCCCCCCCACCCAAATCATTAATAACCTAAGTGCCCACATAAGGCCACAACCAACACAAAAACATTCAACTGAAATTCTATTTGGTTCCCTTTTTTAGGTTTAAAATTTCGGTTATTTAAAATACATTTAACACACACACACACACACACACACACACATTAACTTTACCAATATTACTTTTAATATTATTACTATTATCAATAAGTAATAGGATTCACATTATTAATAGTATTTACTAATTATATTTTATTTTTTATCCTATACCTATACATAGAATTTCTCTTATAATTTATGACATATTTACAATAAAATTATACAACCCAATGAGACTAAGGTTAAATAGTAATCATACACTTTTCTTTACTAATCTTGATTAAAAAAAAGAAGATCCATTTGTTGGCCAAATAACTAAGCAATGAAATTTTCCTTTTTAAGACTTTTCGATGACACATATGAAGTTTAAACTTACTTCAATCAATACAAGGGAATGGACACATATAGTTTATTTTGTTATTACATGCCTTTCAAGTAATACAAAAAGAATGAGTATTTCTTTCTTTTACAAAATGCAAGTTTGCAACCATTCATCCAAGAAACTTATTACAAGATTTCCCATAGTTTTAAAAACAAGAATAATACACCTATTGAAGTCAATACATAATCTAAAATGAGAACAAGGTTATTTTCCTTTCAATCAAATTTCCATTATATAAAAACTTGGTTTACCAAAAGTGTTTCTCTTTCCCACAATGCATTACAATCTTAATAACAAATATTCAATGCAAATTTTCTTTCAAAAACAATACAATAATCTTCTACTTTAAGTGGGATTTTTTTTACAAGGAAGGTAGCTATAATGAATGATTGCTTAGTATTTTACAAGTGCTCTAAGTATCAAATCTATAACAAGGCTCCATCTTTTCTTCACTCGATCAAAACAAGAAATGGGGGAGAGGAAACACTCTCCTCATTGGCCCCTGAGCCCCAACCACAAGGCAATAAGGGATGGATCCAACACATGACAGCTCTACAATGCTTCCACAACACAACAAAAAATTTTAACAACCATTTTTAGCAAATTCAACACAAGAAAAATATCACAATAATACAACTTTACAAAATACACAAGGCTTGAATGCAATCCAATGGAGCAAGGATCTGTGGGAAGGTCACTTATGCCTCCCAATGGGATTAGGTGATGACCTTAAATCCCTCCAATAAACAACTCAAAACCCCCTAGACAAATCTTATGCCTCCCTCAAGAATCCTCTTATACCTCCTAATTTCTCTTATGCCTCCCTCATAAAACAAAACAAGTCAGAAATGCAATAATTTTCTTGTCTAAGGTGGGGCACATAACCCAACTCCCTCAAAAAACATGAAATAAACTCTTATGCCTCCCTATATATAGTATCCCCATAGATTTCTCCTACACCATACTTAGGAAATCTACACGAGGACCGAATAAGCATACCAAAACACTCAATAACATATACATATACATAAGTAAAAGAAAAACAATAAAACAAAGGTATATCTCCTACCTTTCCATGGTAGAGCTTGATCCAAGAGTCACACACTAAGCTCCATCAAGTACAAGCTATTACCAACAATCTCCAACAAAATACACAAGCACTCCCAAAATCCTCTAACTCTGAAAATTAAGAGCGCTTCAAGAAATAAAGTAACCCCAAAACAAACAAAATAGCTCCAGAAGCCATCTCGACATCCCAAACAAGAAAAATAATTTGAATAAATAGAAAAGGGAGAGAAGAGGGTGAGTTGGCTCCATGTAGGAAGCCACATCACTCATCCTCAACTTCACCTCAATAGTCAAACCTCAACCCCAATCCACAATAAATTTGTGGTTGAGAGGAAGGACAAACCTCTTACACACACAATCCCAACCCACACCCCGTAAGGAAAAACTTTAAAAACCATGTAAGAAAAGTGCAATGAGGCCACATTTTTTCTTACAAAACACTTAATGGGGTCTATTTTTGACCCCCAATCCATAGCTAGGGTTGGTATAACAAATTAAGAGGTTTGGGACAAGCTTAGTTTGTCCTACAAGCTTCCAAAATCGGCCCTTAAGGCCAAATCCGAATTTCCAAAGTGAGATAGAGTGTACAACACTCAAGTTACTTACAGTCAACTTAAAAATACATAGACCAAAGAACCAACCAATATCATAAATTATTTCTTTTTGTAACATCCATAATTAGTTTCATAACATTATTAATTTACTAACCTAGACACATAAATCAATAATGATAAAAAGGAAATACATCACAATTAAAATCACATACTCTAAAATTTAATAATCGAAAAAGAAAGGAACAACATACAAACCCTTGGTTACAATTGGAGGTCATCCCCCATGGGGAACCCTAACAACAAATAACAAAACAACAACATTCCATAAGTTTCCATGGTGACCATTGTCGTATCCACCCAATATTCCATTGTGGTTGGTCTTCAATCCCCCTTTGATTGTTGTGATATAATCACCTGTAAAAACACACAATACCTCCTTCGTCCTCGTGGCCATATGAAAACATATAAGATAAAATATACGCATAAAAATCAACAATCATCCACATATAAATTGAACCATCATCCAAACCAACAATGTTATTATTAAAAAATTCTAACAACATCTTAATTCTATATTTCATCAATACCAATAGCATCACAAGATTAGTTCAACTTGTAAATCCTACTCCATATGATGAGAATATCGAATGGTAGAAATATATAAATATGTCAACAACACATCATCATCAATATAAAATGTCTCTCTAAGAGTCCACACAACTCATATTATGAATTGAAATCCATCACTAGTCAAAGTATCTTTATCATCTAACATCATTCTAAGCCAAAATGATACAATAATATCAATGTATATATTCAACAGAAATTGAAATAAAAATATAAAAAGTGGGGAAGGGAAGTGGGCACTACATCCCCCTCCCCTTAGAATCAACTTCCTCCTAGAAGTCACCTGAATAGGTGTAGAAACTAGAATCATAATAATGTAGCACCCTCCCATGTAGCAATGGTCTTATCATACCTATCCCACTGGACTCAAACCTAGTCAATATCTCTTCCTCGAAGGTCAAAGATCCTACACTATAAAATATAGATGGGATCTACCATCACATGCCCCTGATCTTGTACCTACAATGAGGTCCAATCTAATACATGAGAATGATCTGTACTATACCTCCTAAGTATAGAAACATGAAGTATATTGTGGATGCGAGACGAGATAGGTGGAAATTTTAGAAAATAGGCCAAAGGACTGAAATGATCGAATATCTCAAAGGAACCCAAAAATCTAGGAGGAATCTTAGAGACTTTTCCATAATGGATAGGGCTCTTATGTGGCCTAAAATGAAGAAATAACTTCATGCCCACCTCAAAAATACAATCTTTCCTATGCTGATCCACATACTTCTTCTATCTTTCCTAAGACTCCTATAATCTATGCCCCATCATAACAAAATGTTGCTCCATATCCTGTAGTAAAGGTTGCCCAAGAGAAACCATTTCCTGTAACCTATCCCAACTTAGTGGTGTCCCACACTCTCTACCATACAGTGATTAGAAAGGAGCCCTTCCTATCAAACTTTGAAAAATTATTATTGTATGAAAAATTCACCAAATACAAATACTCCTCCCACCTCAACTAATGGTCCATGACGTACATCCTACACATTTCCTCAAAGATGTGATTCACCGCCTTGTCTATCCATTTTTCTCAGGGTGATAAGTTATATTGACATTGATCTTCATCTCGAGAGCATACTGCATGTTAGTCCAGAAGGGAGAAGTGTACAAGGGATCACGGTCAAAAATGCTCTTCTACGGAATCCTATGCAATCTAACAATCTCATCAATGTATGCTTGTGTCACTGTACTAGATGTATAGGTGGTCCTCCCTAGAGAAAAGTGGGCCACTTTCATCAATTTATCCATCGTGACAATGATGGCATTGTGGTGGTATCAAGATGTCCGTAACCCATTTATGAAATCCATGAAAATGGTGTCCAATTTCTATTTCCATATAGCGCGAGGGAAGAGAAGGCCAACTAGATGTTGATTATTGACCTTTACTTTCTAAGACTCTAAAAAATATGACACGAACTAAGCCCCATCTCTCTATAATCCCCCATAATTGTACAACTATCTCAAGGTGGCATTTATCTTCTTCACCCCAGGATGGGCTGAATAAGATTCATGATGAGCCTTTGTAAAAGTGTCTTATCTCAAGCCTCCATCCCTAAGAACATATATCTGACCTTTTTGCCTGACAAGGTGATCTATCTCTAATGTCAATACATCAAATCTCAACTCAATGGGCCTTTGAGACTCAATATATGATCTAGTTGTAAGGTAGAAGCTTTCGTGAGCTGGCTGTTGTAAAATCTTACTCTGTAAATATGTACCCACTGAAGTAGCCATAACCACATGTCTCTGCCTACTCAGGGAATTTGCAACAATGTTCTCCTTTCCCTTCACATGTTCTATCTCCATGTCGTAGTCATAAATTAACTCCATCCAATGTCGCTGATGAGCATTGTGATTGGTATGTGTGAAGAGGTGGTGAAGACTCAAGTGATCAGTTTAGAGTGTAAATTTCCTACCAAGAAGGAAACGGATCCACCACAAAAAGGTGTGCACAATGGCTGTAAGTTCAAGGTAATGAGTCTGAAAATTGAGCTCATAATCCTTCATTTTGCGAGACTCAAAAGAAACCACTCACCCCCTGCATCAACACACCTCCTAGTCCTATAAAAGAAGCATATGTGTAAACAAAGAACTCACCTTGAGGGTCTGGTACTATAAGAATAGGTGCTGATGTGAGGCATTCCTTCAATGTCCTAAAGGCCTGCTAACATTTATCTGACCATACAAAATTTTTCCCTTTCCTCTGAAGCGAAGTGATGGGGTGTGAAACCAGATAAAATTCCTGTACAAATCTCCTATAATATCCTATCAAAACAATGAAAATACACACCTCGGTCACACTAATGGGTGCTAGCTAGTCTACAATGGTTGTAATCTTAGAAGGATGACTATGATACCTTCCCGGGAAATGATGTGACCCAAATACTACATCTCTGACTGAAAGAAGTCACACTTCTCCAAGTTCCTGTAAATCCACTTCTCAAAATGACACTGTAGAACCTGAAATAGGTGATCAACATGCTCCTCACGCATACTTGAGTATATAAGAATATCGTTAAGGAAAATGAGCACGAAGCCATCAAAAAATATTCTGAACACCCCATTCATCAAGCTCATGAACATTGCAGGGGAATGCATCAAACTGAAAGGCACAACTGTGAACTCATAGTGCCCATAGCTCATGCAGAAAGTTGACTTGTGGATATCTACCTCTGCAATCCTCAGGTGATGGTATCCAAATAGTGTATCCCCCTTCATCTTATCAAAAAAATCATCAATGCGAGGAAAGGGGTAATGATTCTTGATCGTTACTTTGTTTAGCTTCCTGTAGTCCACACAGAACCACAAGGATTTGTCATTCTTCTTAACAAAAATCACTTGTTAACCGCAAGGAGATACACTAGGATGGATTAGGCCTTTCTCAAGAAGGCCATCTAGCTGTAACTTGAACTCACAAATCTTAGATGTGGTCATCCTATAAGGAGTGTGTGAGATAGGTTCTGCTCCTAGAACCAAGTCAATGTGGAAGTCTATCTCACATGGGGGCGGCATCCCCAATAGTTCACTAGGAAACACATCAAAAAACACCTGTCAGATGGGGTGATCATCAAGTGAAGGTCCATTAGCTCCATCATCTGACCTATCACTAACAGTAATAGTGTAAAACTAACACCCATATGGAGCACACCACTTAAGCTATATAGCAGAAATAATGCGGATAGAAATGGATCTCCTAACTCCATCTATCACTGACTGAACTCCCATATCCTCTATACATGATATAATCTTATGGTAAGAGTACATTCTGGCTCTGTATGCAACTAACCAATCCATGCTGAAGATGACTCCATATGAACCCAACAGAAGGATACGAACATCTGAGGTAGTGGTGAAGCATCCCAAATCCACTACACACTCTTTAACTAAGGAGGCTACAGATATTTTGGCTCCAGAAGCCATCTCGACATCTCAAACAAGAAAAATAATTTGAATAAATAGAAAAGGGAGAGAGGAGGGTGAGGTGGCTCCATGTAGGATTCCAAATCACTCTCCTCAACTCCACCTCATAAGTCAAACCTCAACGCCAATGCACAATAAATTGGTTGTTGAGAGGAATGACAAACCACTTACACACACAATCCCAACCCACACCCCCTAAGGACAAACTTTAAAACCCATGCAAGTATAGTGCAATGAATTCCACTTTTTGTCTTACAAAACACTTAATGGGGTCTATTTTCGACCCCCCAATCCATAGGTACAGTTGGTATAAGAAATTAAGATGTGAGGGACAAGGTTAGCTTGTCCCACAAGGCTCCAAAATCGGCCCTTAAGGCCAAATCCTAATTTCCAAGGTATGATAGAGTGTAGAACACTCAAGTTGCTTACAATCAACTTAAAAAAACATAGACCAAAAGTACCAACTAATTAAAAAAATTAATTCTTTTTATCACATCCATAATTATTTTAGTAACATGATTAATTTACTAATTTATACACATAAATAAATTAATGATAAAAAGGGAATTACATCTCAATTAAAATCACATGCTCCAAAATTAAATAAAAGAAATGAAAAGAACAACACATAAACCCTTGGTTGCAATTGGAGGTCATTCCCCCCATGGGGGCCTCCTAACAACAAAAAAAACAATAATAATTCCATAATTTGCCATGGTGACCATTGTCGTATCCACCCAATATTCTGATGTGGTTGGTCTCCAATCCCCTTTTGATTGTTTTGATATAAATACCTACAAAAATCAAACAATACCTCCTTTGGCTTCATGGCCGTATCAAAACATCTAAGATAAGATTTACACATACACATCAATAATTATCCATATATAAATTCAATCATCTTCCATACAAACAATGTTATTATTTAAAAATTCTAACATCTCAATTCTATATTTCATCAATACCAATAAGATCACAAGATTAGTTCAACTGCTAAAACCTACTCAATACGATGACGAGAGTCCTGAATTTCAGAAATATATAAATATGTCAACAACACATCATCATCAATATAATATATCTCTCAAATAATCCACACAATTCATACAATGAATCGAATCCATCAATAGTCAATTTTTCTCTATCATCTAACATTATCCTAAGCCAAAATGATAGAATAATATCCATGTAAATAGTCAACAATAATAGAAATAAAAGTATAATAAGTGTCAAATGGAACATGGCACTACATGCCCCTCCCCTTAGACTCGACTTCCTCCTGGAAGTCACTGAAATAGTTGTGGAAACTAGACTTGTAACAAGATTGCATCCTCCCATGTAGAAGTAGCCTCATCATAACTATCCCACTCGACCCGTACCTGGTCAATCTCTCTACCTCGAAGGCCAAGGGTCATGCACTCTAAATAATGGATGGGCTCCACCATCACCTACCCAGATTTTACACCTGTAATAAGGTTGAATATAATACATGAGAAGTATCTACAATGTACCTCTTAAGTAAAGAAACATGAAATACATCGTGGATGCAAGACAAGCTTGGTGGAAATGCTATACGACAGGCCAAAAGACCAATACACTCCAAGATCTCAAAGTGACCAACAAATCTTGGAGCATGCTTAGATCCTTTTTCATAATGTATAGGGATCTTATGAGACATGACACGAATAAACACCTTCGTGCCCACCTCAAAACTATGATATGTCCTTTGCTTATCCACATATTTCTTCTATCTATCTTGATCCTCCTATAATCTCTTCCTGATCATAACAACCTGTTGCTCCATATCTTGTAGTAAATATGGCCCAAGAGAAACCTTGTCCACCAACTTTTCCTAGCTCAGTGGTGTCGTGCATTCTTTGCCATACAGTGTATGGAAAGGAGCCATGCCTATTGAACTCTGAAAACTATTATTGTAGGAAAACTCCATTAAATATAAATACTCCTCCGACCTCAAATGATGGTCCATGATGTACATCCTAAGTGTGTCCTCCATGATTTGATTCACCTGTTCAGTATGTCCATCTATCTCAGGGTGATAAGTTGTACTGAAGTTGATTTTCGTTATAAGAGCATACTGCATGGTTGTCCATAAGTGAGAAATGTCCAATGGATCGCAGTCACAAATGATCTTCTGTGAAATCCTATGTAATCTGACAATATCATCAAGGTATATTGGTACCACTTCACTACCTATATAGGTGGTCTTCACCAAAGAAAATTGGGCCATTTTTATCAATTTATCCACTGTTACAATGATGGGGCCTTGGTGGCATCTCGACATCAGTAACCCAACTATGAAATCAACAGAAATGGTGTCCCATTTACACTCCAGTATAACATGGAGGAAGATAATTCCAGCTTGATGCTGATGCTTGGCCTTCACCTTCTAACAATCTAAATAGCATCACATGGTTTGAGCCACTTCTCTCTATAGTCCTCTCCAATGGTACAACTGTCTCAAGGTGGCATGCATCTTATTCACCCCATGATGGGTTGAATAAGGTGTACGATGAGCCTATGTTAAAATGTCTTGTCTCAAGCCTCCATCACTTAGAATATATATCCAACCTCTATGCAAAGAAGGCCATCAGTCTCTTATGAAAATCCATCAAATATCCCCTCAAGGGCCCTCTAATACTCAATCTCTTCTCTGGTTGTAAGGTAGAAGTTTTTGTGAGGAAGATGCTCCAAACTCCTACTCCACAAATATGTACCCACTAAAGTAGCCATAACCACATGCCTCCACCAAGTTAGAGCATCTGAAACCATGTACTACTTCCCCTTCAAATGAATTATCTTCAATTTATACTCACAAAGCAATGCCATCCGATGCCACTAACGAGTATTGAGATTGGCGGCATGAAGAGATGCCGAAGACTCAAGTGATTAATCTTGAGTGTAAATCTCTGGCCAAGAAGTAATCATTTCCAATGCAACAAGGAATTTACAACTATTGTGAGCTCAAGGTCATGAGTCAGATAATTAAGCTCATAATCCTTGAGTTTACGAGAATCAAAAGCATCCACTCAGCCCTTCTGCATCAACACACTTCCATGTCCAGCCAAGGAAGCATCTTTGTAAATGAAGAACTCACCGTTAGGGTATCGTAATACAATAATAGGTGCTATGCTGAGGCATTGCTTCAGTGTCTTGAAGTCCTTGTCACATCTATTTCACTATATAAACTTATGAATGGAAGTGATGGGGTTTGCAACCCTAGAAAATTCCTGTACAAATCTCCTGTAGTATCCTGTAAAACCCATGAAATTGTGTATCTTGGTCACACTAGTGGGTGCTAGAAAATCCATAATGGCTCTAATCTTGAAAGGATCGACTGCGATACCTTCCCTAGAAATTATGTGATCTAAATAGTGCACCGCTGACTGAAAGAACACATACTTCTCTAGGTTCCTGTAAATTTGTTGCTCACGAATACACTGTAGAACCTCACGAAGGTGTTCCTCATGCATACATGAGTATATTAGAATGTATTCTAGTAATAAAATCATGAATCCATCCAAAAACTTCCTAAACTCCTAGTTCATCAATCTCATGAACACTGGGGGGAATTCATCAAACCAAAGGTCACAACTGTGAACTCATATTGCCCATATCATGTGTAGAAAAGTGATTTGTGGATATCTTTCTCTACAATCCTTAGTTGATGGTACCCTAACTTAAGATCAATAATATAAAATATTATGGCCTCCTTCATTTGATCAAACAAATGATCAATGTGACGAAGGGGGTAATGATTCTTGATCATTACTTTGTTTAGATACATGTAGTCTAGACACAACTGTAATGATCCATCCTTCTTCTTAAGAAAAATCACCAGTGCACCCCAAGAGGATACACTAGGATGGATTAGGCCTTACTCAAGAAGGCCCTCAAGCTGTAACTTGAGCTCATAAAGATCAGATGTGGTCATTCTATAAGGAGCACGTGAGATAGTTTTTGCTCCTAGAACCAAGTCAATGTGGAAGTCTATCTCAAGTGGGGGATGCATGCTCGGTAGATAACAAGGAAAAACATTAGAAAACTCTTGCAAGATGGGGTGATCATCAAGTGAAGGTCCACTAGCCCCATCCTTCATCCTATCACTAATAGTAATAATGTACAACTGACACCCACATCGTGCACACCCCTTAAGCTACATAGCGGAAATAGTGTCGTTAGAAATGGGTCTCCTAACTCTTGCTATCACTAACTCAACTCCGAGATCATTTCTACATGATGTAGTCTTATGGTAACAATCCACTCTGGCTCTATTTGTAGATAACCAATCCATGCCCAAGATGACTCCATATGAACCCAACTGAAGGATATGAAGATCTGAGGTGGTGGTGAAGAGTCCCAAATCCACTAGTTAGAGATGTTTTTTCAAGAAGCCATCCTAATTTTCCAACTATGACCCTTTATAACTACCACTAGCCTATAACACTCTACAAAATATGGTGTAATAAAAGAATCAGATGAACCATAATCAAATAGAATGGAGGTAGGAATACCACCAATGGTACTTGGAGTCTCTATCATGGTGCTCTGGTGCTCAACCTGGTGGTTCTCATCCATTGTATGGATCCGATGGCTACGTCCCATATTGCCAACTATAGGATCTGAAATCAGTGGCTTACCCTTATTTACTAGGGTTATGTGGGCAATCTCTCCAATGTTGTCTAACAACACCACATCCATAACAACTGTCTGGTCCTCTCTAATGAGATTTGGATCCAGCTAGTACTCTAGAGGTTTCTAGTGTGGATCTTGATGATCCAGCTATGAAATGCTGAGGTAGTTACTGACGAGATCCTATTGATTGAGCTCTCGGTGCAACCTGTTTCCTAATGGGACCCCTAGGTGTAGGCCCCATACTTCGTCATCTATGAGCATCAAATATCTATAAGGGCCTATGTGGTGGATGTATTTTTTGTTACTGCTACTACTAAGGTGGCTAATATGGTGTCTTGAATGAAGAATGTGGATAACCATGTCCATCACGAGGAGGAGGAGCTGACCCCCTCAACGTGTTATCCTGCATATGTTGGTCATAGTGCAGTAAATTAAAAAAATGAACTCTTGTACTCTGCCACAGTCATGCCTGCTTGAAGTATCATGGACCTTGAGTCTATCCTCTATAATGTCCTAGATAAGTATCTACTCAATGGCCTCTCCTAAAGTTCTCCTAGGAAATGTCTTTGTTTTATGTGCAAATTTAATTCAGGGCCAGTCCTTAAACAGAACCTGTGAATCCCTCAGAATGATCCCATACTACATGGTTTCATGTTGCTAACATGGTGCAGTAAATTAAAAAATCTCAAGCTCTCTAACCAAGCCTCTGCTATAAAACCACTGGTATCACTGAGTAGGTCATGAGAAGACTTAGATTCATCCTCTATTGAATAAATCTCCATTTGATGACTGTTGACCCCTAAGTATCTACTCCATGTTCCTCTCCTCAAATATCCCAAGGGTAAGTGTCTATGTTTTTAGTGTCCTAAATTTGTTCCATAGTGCCTTAATGTGACATTGACTCTAGCTAACTCCATCTCTCAGGGTGAATCTATGCACATATGCTTCATTTGCTATGTACGAGGGGCACAAGCTTCAACTGATGGCTCTCTATCCTATCTAAATCATCTAACTAAGAATCTTCTATATATAGTGGCACTTGTAACGTCACTAGAAGTATGAATGGATGAGGAAATTCTTCTCTCTTGATCTGGATCTGGCAAGTTATCTATGTTGAACCCCTACGTTTTATCCATGTTCCTCCCGCATCGGACTAGGAAAGATTTAATTCAGGATTCTAGGTTTTGTTTTAGTTTTTAAGCTTGGTAAATTATACAAAAACTCCAATTGTGCCCTCTAGGTTTTAATTGCACAAGGTTTGATGTCAATGTCTCATGTTTTTATGTACACCCACGGGTATGCTATTTGAACCCATGTCTCTGATACAACTGTAACCTCTAACTTTCTGGAAAAACTTCGGTCAAACTAAAAATTATATTCTTTTTTTCATCCTTTACAGTCACACATTCTTGTATATAAATTTACTTTAACGTCTACATTATTTATTGTTCCTCTAGATCCCCCTATATGAGGAAATATGGTTCTAAAACCTGATCTCAGATAATTTAAAATCTAGGTCTAGTTGTAAGAACCCCTTGTCTTATCCACACCTCCCGCATAGACCAAGGCAAGATTTAATTCATCATTAAGCTTGGTAAATTATACAAAAACCATACAATTGTTTTTTCTAGGTTTTAGAGTTGCACAAGGTTTAATGTTCATGTCTCATGTTTTTAAGTACACCCAAGGGTCTAATATTTGAACCCATGTCTCTGATACCAACTGTAACACCTACTAAATTTCTAGCACAAAACCCAAGAACAACTTAGGTCAAACTGGAAAAATTATGGAATACTTTTTTTTGTTAATAGTCACACATTCTTGTATCTAAATTTACTTTAAGTCTACATTATTTATTTTCCTTTAGATCCCCCTTAAAAAATATAGTAATAAAACATCTCAATAATTTATAATAAGATTAGTTAGTCCAAAACAAGAATTAGGCTTCCCTGCAGTTACTTGAATATAATTTAATTTCATCTAAATTAAATTTGGTTAGTTAATCTCAACTGAGAATTGGTATATTTAATTAAATAATTTAAGTTCTATGATACCCACAAAGGGTTCTAAGTTTTATTAAATTAAAATTTCTCTAAAATATATTTGGGTTAGAAAAGTAATAAGACCAAACCTTTTTAAACTTAGTTGAGTTACCCCGAAAGTAATGTCTACCCATGCAAATTAAATTTAAATTTCTCTCACCCACTCCCCACATATTTTTTTTCAAGATGAATTTCATCCATTGGATGGATTCCTTTAGGGCCATACATCTAGGTATTCAACTAACCCTAAGTTTGCTTATGAAAATCTTCTTTCTCTTTTGTTTGTCTTATTGTTTCATTCTTTTGTTTTGCAGATTGGTGGAGGATAAGGAGGAAGCCATGAGAGACAATATCAAGCTCTTAGAAGGATGGACATGCTTTATTTCTTTCTTTTTTATTTACACCCTCATCTAGGGTTTCAATGTATTTATTTATTTTGTTCGTCTAATTATTTTATTATTTACCCAAATGGGTATATGGGCTTTGCCCCATTTTATTGAAATGGTTAAGAATAGTATATATCTTTACTTGGGTAGGATAAAATATATATACATATACATATTTTCAAACATTCCCACAATAAACTTTCAACAATATTTTCTGATAAATTTAAAACAAGAAAACACACCCATGTGAGAAAATAAATCAACTAAAATGTGAACAAGTTCTCCTTTCAACTACATTTCCATTATATCAAAAATTGTTTCACTAAAATTGTTTCTCCTTGCAACATGTATTACAATCTTAATAACAAATATTTGATAGAACTTTCCTTTCAAAACAATAATATAAATATTCCACCTTAAGTGGGAATTTGTTTACAAGGAAGGTAGCTATAATGAAGGATTGCTTAGTCTTCTAGAAGTTCTCCAAGTACCAAATATCCAATTAGGCTCCATCTTTTATTTAGTTGATCACAACAACAGAAATCAAGGAGAGACAACACACCACCCAGCCAAAACTCCAATGATAAGAAGAAGTAATTCTCCTCATTAGCCCCTAAGCACAAAATAGAATACAATAAGGGATGGATCCAACACATGAAAACTCTACAATACTTCCACAACACAACAAAAAAAATTCACAACCATTTTAATAACATTCAACACAAGATAATGAACACAATAATACAACTTTTATAAAATACACAAGGCTTGAAATACAAGCCAATGGAGAAAGGATCTATGGGGATATCACTTATGCCTCCCAATAGGATTATGTATGCACCTTAAAATCCCTCCAATAAACATCTCAAAAACCCCTACACAACTCTTATACCTCACTCAAGATCCTCTTATGGCTCCCACATTCTCTTATGCCTCCCTACAATCTCTTATGTCTCCCTCATAAAATAAAACAAGTAAGAAATGTAACTAGTTTCTTGTCCAAGGTGGGACACCCAACCCAACTCCCTCCAAAGCATGTAATAAAATCTTATGACTCCCTACATATAAGATCCCTATAGCGTCCTCCTACAAATACACTTAGGAAATCCACCCAAGGAACCAACAAGCATACCAAAACACTCAAAAACATACACAAGATACGAAAGTAAAAGAAAAACAATTAAACAAGGGTATAACTCCTACCTTTCCATACTAAATCTGGATCTAAGACTCACACACCAATATCCTTCAAGCCCAATCTATCACCAACAAGATCCAAAAAAATCCACAAGCACTCCAAAATCCTCCCAACTCCAAAAATACAAGAGCACCAAAAGAAATGAAGTAACTTCCAAACAAGCAAAAGAATTTGAATAAATAGTAAAGGGAGAGATGAGAGTGAGGTGGATCCATGTAGTATGCCACATCACTCATCCTCAACTCCACCTCATAAGTCAAATCTCAACCCCAATTCACAATAAATTGGTGGTTGAGAGGAATGAAAAATCTCTTACACAAACAATCCCAACCCACACCCCCTAAGGACAAACTTTAAAACCCATGTAAGATAAGAGAAATGAATTCCACTTTTCATCTTACAAAACACTTAATGAGGTCTATTATTGACCCCCCAATCCATAGGTAGGTTTGGTATAATAAATTAAGAGGTGTGGGATAAGCTTAGATTGTCCCACAAGGCTCCAAAATCGGCCCTTAAGGACAAATCCGAATTTCCAAGGTAAGATAGAGTGTACAACACTCAACTTACTTACACTCAACTTAAAAACACATAGACCAAAACACCAACTAATATAATAAATGAATTATTTTTGTCACAAAAATCATTAGTTTAGTAACATGATTAATTTACTAATTTAGACACATAAATCAATTAATGATAAACAAGGAATTACGTCTCAATTAAAATCACATACTCCAAAATTAAATTAAATAAAGGTAAATAAAAACACATAAACCCTTGGTCATAATTGGATGTCGTCCCCCCATGGGGACCTGTAAAAAGAACAACAACATTCCACAAGTTGCCATGGTGACCATTGTCGTATCCACCCAGTATTCTGTTGTGGTTGGTCTTCAATCCCCCTTTGATTGTTGTGATATAATTACCTACAAAAATCACACAATACCTCATTCGGCCTCATGGCAATATAAAAACATCTAAGATAAGATATACACATACAATTCAATAATCAGCCATATAAATTGAATCATCATCTAAACCAACAATGCTACTATTTAAAAATTCTAACAACATCTCAATTCTATATTTCATCAATGCCAATAATATCACATGATTAGTTTAACTGCTAAACCCTACTCAATATGATGAGAATGCTAAATGTCATAAATATATAAATATGTCAACAACACATCATCATCAATATAAAATGTCTCTCTAAGAATCCACACAATTCATACTATGAATCAAAATCTATCAATAGTCAACTTATCTCTATCATCTAACATCATGCTAAGACAAAATGATACAATAATATCCATATTTATATTCAACAATAATAAAAATTAAAATATAATAAGTGCCAAATGGAATTTTACACTACAAGAGCTTTCCAAAAAGTCTAATTTTGTGAAAATCAGAGCTCCGGGTCAAAAGGTATGACCATTTTACTCTCCTCAAAATCTATGGGAATCTAATGTGCCATTACTTACCTTGTGGTTTTTTTGACCTGCATTAATTAATTTTTTTATCAGGCTCTAGGAGTCACTTAACGTGATTTTTTAAACCGCACTTACTTCTCAATAACTGCCCCTCATTTTCCCATAAATCTCCCCTTACCTTTCCTTGTTTCGTGGGTTTTTGTGAGGAATTTACTTTATAGATCTGAGACCCTATTACTTGCAGTAGTTGTCTTTCAAATCCTCATAACACTATTTAAAATTTTCCTTCATCACAGGTTTAGCCAACTACTTTATTTAGGTTTCTAGAATTGCTTTATTTAGTCATCTTAGGAAGTAGAGAAACTTTGAAAACCAACATTACTCCCTTTGTATCTCTTCATTTGTTCTACAAGTTTTCATTATTTCTCTGGTTGCATTTTTAACCCCTCATTACTTAAAAGTAATAGGGGGTTGCATTCCCATAATACTATTTCACCACTTTATTTTTGTGGTTTTTTCGAGAAGCGTTACTTTACTCCTTTACTATGGGGAATCCTAGGTTCATTGCTTCGAAGTTGTTGGGGCTTGAATTTCTGCATAACTATTGGCCCCCTTTTCCTTGCATTACGGGTTTTTAGAACAACTTTACTCTATTTTTTGGTCCTCACTTACTTCGCAGTAGGCACCCTTAATAAATATGCATTACTACTTTAGTTTCCTTGTTTTCTCTTTGTGAGTTTTTAAAATTACTCTAATCGCACTTTGGGGCAGTCATTACTTGAAGTAATGCCCTCTTGAAATCCACAACACCCCTCTTTCACTCCTTTTCTACAGGTTTTATGGATTAATTTACTCACACTTCCGATGGCTCATTACTTAGAAGTAATAGGGGTTTGGATCCCCACAACACTAGGTTTTTCCTTTTCTTTTTTTATTGGCTTCTAGGGGTGTCTTACTTTCTCAGGTTTTCAAACCCCGATTGCTTTGAAGTGGGAAAGGGTCATTTTTCACCAAAAATACTCCCTCACTTCCTTTGTTGTTTTTTGGGGTTTTTAACCTTGCTTTAATTTGGGTTTTTATCCCTCGCTACTTCATAGTAGTAATGAGCACTAACCCCACAACACTACCAACTCACCATGTGGCTCGCTTATGAGCTCACTAAGTTCCTCACAATTTAATCCATTTTTTCATTCAAATCCCATTTAACTATTAATTATTTCTTCTTCCCAGTTTGGCCATTTTTCTAGGAGGAAAAAAATTGGTCAACAATAGTTTTTTATACTTAACTGCTACACTTATTCATTTTGGTGTTGTGGAATATTTGAAATTATCAGTATATCTATTTTCATTTATTATTTTTTTATATTTTTCATTGAATTGTGTTTCAAGACATTTAAGATGGATTTTATCAAAATGGTGTTTCTTTTTAGCTAATAAGTGATAAAGTAAGTGTATTTCGAAGCATTTTATGAATAAAATCTAATGGATGGTCATGTTTATGTTATTTATTATATGAACATTGAGAATTGTTGTTTTAATGTGAAACTTTGAATTTGAACATGTTTGTTTTCTTAAAGGGTTTATTGGTGATTTGAATTCTTGAAATAATTTCCTAAAACTATGAGCCCTAATCAAAAACATGTTACAAAATTAAATTTCTTGAAAAACTTTCCTCAGAAAATTTTCAATCATTTCAGTATGCATAGGTTCTACTTTTGAAAGGCAGTGATTTTTTTTGCCCCTCTTGAAAAAATTAACAATATCAAATAATGAAGTGTTTGAATATTTTAGTGTTTTTTGAAAAGCTTTGGTGTTAACTATCACCAACACAGGGAAAGACTCAACCAATAAAAAAAAGCACACAAAAATAACTATTATATTTCATTTAATAAGCTTCTTATAAAGTCAGAGCTACAACTCTGTAAATTCTTTTTGTTTGTTTAACAATATTCTCTAAACTTATTTCTCTATAAATTCCTCTGCTATATTCCTTTTATATTTATTTATTTTTCTCTATGCTACTACACGTGGATTATTTTCTTCTTCAAGTTGCTAATATATATTATTCTTCTCTCCTTCTCTATTTTCTATTCTCTCCTGAGCTATTGATGATCTCTCTCATTTTTGTTAGATTCAAAAAACACATACATATATAACTAGGAGCATCCAAAAGCACATTGACCTATGACACGGATCTAAAACAAATATTCATTTTAGTGATTACCATAGAATTGAATTTCCCTTGACCCACACAAGCTTCATTCCTTTGCATTTGTGGGTTTTCCTTTGAAACTCAATGTTTCCTTCATAATGTGGATTTTTCTACTTCATGTGACATTTTCTATATACAACGAATTTTTCTACAATGCGTAAATTTTTCTTTATACCATGGGTTTTGGTTTATATAGAAAAATTAAGATCCGCGGGAAATTCTAGACCGACACAACAATTTTTCTCTTACTTGTCTCACATATTTTTCCTTAGCCTTGGTTTTATATATTGTTTGGGTAATTAAACTTCAGACAAAATGGAAATTAAATACCTATAAGAGGTGGTGGATGGAAGAGAGGTAAGAAAATAATTTTGAAAAATTACGTGAGGCTCTCTATTATTAGACACCATTAATTATAACACTCCCTCTTAATATTGAGCTGAAAATAAATAAAGCAGGGACTATTTTTAAAGTCCTTGCCAACTACAATGCCCATATTTTCTCTTAAATGATCAAACTTTTTCTTTGATAAAGGCTTCGTAAAAATGTCAGCTAGATGCAAGTTATAATTACCAAATTTAACCTCAAATTCTCCTTTCTCAACCAGTTCATGAATGAGGTGATATCTAATTGCTATATGCTTTCTTCTACCATGAAAAAATGAATTCTTATATAATTTAATGGAAGACATATTATTAGAAAAAATAAAATAATATTCTTTTTTATCTTCATGAAAATTTGAGAGAATTCTCCTTAACCATATTGCTTGACAAGTGGTTGAGTTTTCTACAACATACTTTGCTTCATCTGTAAACAATGAAACAACTAACTGTTTCTTTAAATCCCATGAAATGGATCCTGATCTAGCATTCAACACATATTAAGAACTTTGTTTCTACCATTAATACTACTTACTCAATCACTATCTGTATATCCAACTAATTGGAAATATTCATTAAATGCATATATAATTCCATAATTTCTTGTGCTATTCACATACCTAACAATACATGTCTCCTTCCCAGTGTGTCTCTTTTGGTGTCTCCATGAATCTATAAATCAACATAATTTTATAAATTATATTATTTATTATTGTAGCTAAATACATCAAGCTTCCGACGATGCTTTTATATCTTGTAAGATCCACCTTTTTGTTGTGATAATATTTGATCAAATTTAAACTTAATTCTATTGGTGTATATTTTGGTTTACTATCTAACATTCTAAATCTATTCAAGGTTTCTCTTACATACTTTCTTTGACAAAAAATAATTCCATGCTTTGTTCTCTTGACCTCAATGCCAAGAAAACAATTCAACAATCCTAAATCAAACATCTCAAATTCCTTCTTCATGACTAATTTGAATTCATTTATTTCCTTATCTTGCATGCCTAGTAAAGAATAAACCATCGAAATATAAAAAAACAATTAAAATGCCACCATTTTTTTATTTGATGTAGAGTGTGGGCTCACTATTGTTTTTATTAAAGCCATTACTAATCAGATAGGAATCTATCCTACTTTACCATTCACTTAGTGTTTGTTTAAGTCCATATATTGATTTCTGAAGCTTGTATACTTTTAGTTCATACCCTATAATTTCATAACTAGGTAGCTGTCCCACATACACTTATTATTCCAATACTCCTTTGAGGAACACTGATATGACAAATATATGATAGAACTTCCATTTGTGATGAGAAGATGTGGCAATAATTATTTTTAGAGTCTTTATCCTTGCTACTAGATAAAATGTATTATTATAATCATGTCCATGCTTTTGTTTGTAGCATTTGAAAACTAATATTTTCTTATATCTTTCTATTTTTCCTTTGGGAGTAGTCTTGGTTTTATGAACCCACTTAACTCCAATGAATTACTTTCCTCCAAGAAGATATACTAGCTCCCATGTTTCATTCTTCTCATCCTTGCATTTCTTCATCCATTTATTCACACCATTTATGATCCTTAATTCCTTCCTCAAAATAAATAGGACCTGCTTATGAAAATGAATAAAAATTAATCATTTCATCTTCATTTTCTTCATGCCTTGACTGGTCATATATCTCTTGAGCACTCCTCATTCATCCTTGTTATTGGAATGACTTAGTTGATGATAAATATGCTTTATTTTTTGTTCCTTGCATGCTTTTTTGGCTACTTCCATTTCAATATTTACCCATTTGTGAAATGGATGTCCAACTTTATGCATTGTTTGTTCTACCGTCTTCTGGTTTAGCTTCAATGATAGGTGTGTTTTATTTTATTTGTGGCTTCTCCACTTCTTGTGCATCTCCACAAGATGCTTCCTCAATGAATTGAACATCTCTACTAATTATAAGTTCCTTTGTTACTAGATTACACAATCTGTAAGCTTTATATTACTCGTTTTATCTAATAAAAATGCAATTCTCTTCTCTTTTATCCCATTTTGATGCTCTTTCCTTTAGAACATGTGCGTATGCCACACATCCAAAACCTATCAAGTATTCAACACTTGGTTTTGTTCAAAATGATGCATCTTGAGGTATCATGTTCCTCACACCCTTTATGGGGCATCTATTCAGAAAATACATTATTCATCCACCTGCTTATTCCTAGAATTCATTACACAACCCTCTTTCTTTGTGCATGCTTCTTTCCATTTCTTGAATGGTTTTGTTTTTTATTTCTACTACACCACTTTTTTGAGGTGTATACCTTTTTGTGAATTGTTTTTTGATCTCGTGCTCCTTTTAGAAGTTTAACAACTCATTTGATATATATTATCACCCGCTATCACTTCTCAATGTCTTTATATAACAAACATTGTGATTCTAAACCATGGACTTGATTTGTTTTAATACTTCAAATGTTTCTAATTTATTCTTCGTAAAATAAATTCATGTCTTTTTGTTGAAGTCATTTATAAAATTAATGAAATAAAGAAATTATATATGGAGGGATTCTTCATGTAACAATACAAATATGAATGTATCAACTCAAGAGGTGAGCTCGCTCTCCATGATTTACCTAAGGGAAAATAACTTCTATTTTTCTTCCCTAATATACACCCTTCACATATGTTATCTTGTAGTTTAATAGGTGGTTTTCCTTTAACCATTTTGTTTTCATAAAGAACACAATCCACCATAACTCAGATGTCCATAGCTGAGATACCCAAGATTATATTGATCAATGGCTATTGTTTTGAACATTGTTGCACCTACACTCTACATCCTTAAGGGAAATATTTTGTTCTGTTTCATTTTCCCAAAAGAAATCAGCCTACTGCTTCCATTTATATCATATAAAGCACATTCTCCATTTTTAAACTTCACCTTATATCAATTTTTAACAAGCTACCCAATATTGAGAATATCCTAGAACATAGAAGACATTATGTATCTATTTTTTATCTTCTTTCTTGGTGATAATGGATAAAATGCCTTTACCCATCACAAGAACCTTGTCATTCATTCCCATCTTTCCTTAAGATTTGATTGCATCATCTATGTTATTAAACAGCTCCTTTTTTTCATACATATGGTTGCTGAATGCACTTTTGAAATACCATACTTTATTTATTCTTTACTCAAATACATTACAAGTTACAAAGAATGATCCATTATTTTCATTATTTTCCGGTTCATCTTATTTTGCATTAGAAAGATGGCAATATGATTATGATTTCTCAAACCATATTATTTCTTCTTGCATTGACTAGCATAATGTCCATACTCTTTTTAAGATTAACATTGTACATTTGATTTTTCATACCTTTGTGACGAACCAACTCTGAAAGTGTTATTGCTCCTTCCTCTTCCTCTTCTTCTTGTTGACTTTATGTTCTACCTTCTTGCTAGTTGCTAAATTTTCATCTTCTAATACTTTATGATGATCATCCAATTCCTATAACATTTTTTTTTGTTTTAAAGGATTTTACATCAGAGGATTTTTTGGTCCTATTTATCCTATGTTCATGGTTTTACAAAGAACCTATCATCTCATCAATTGTTATTTGTCTTAAGTCACTGGACACCTCTATTACAACAACAACTGGATCAAATTTGGTTGTAAGGGTCCTCAATAATTTTTATATGATACTTCGATCTTCAACGACATATCCATTAGTCATTTGATTGAATATGGTCATTTTTCTTGTGAAAAAATAATTTACTGATTCAGATTATTTAATGAGAAAGGTCTTAAAATATCTCATCAACATCTGCAATCTGACTAACTTTACTTTATCACTTCCTTCATAACAATGTTGGAAGGTATACCATGCTTTATTGGAATTTATAGCTGGTGTTATTCTTGGGAAAACTAAATCAGTGACAACAATATGAATATAACTTAAATCCTTTTCATTTTTTCTTCTATTATCTTTTACAACATTCTTATGTGCTTGTGTCAATGCATTGAATGCATCCTGGTCTGCTACCTATACATATCCACCTTCAACAAATTCACATAACTCTTGAGAAGAGAAAAAAACATTCATCTTGTTGCACCAAATGTCATAGTTATTCCCATCAAATATTGGGGGTTTTTCGTGACGAGTAACTGTAGGAAGCCACTAGATCTGAACCCAGAAAACTCAAACATAGAAAGTAACAGTTCTTATTTGCTCTAAAAACCTTTTTGACCTATACCAAACTGTTAGAAAAATATTTTTCCAACTACAACCAACATGGGGAAATACATAGAAAAAACAAAAAATAACAAAAAAATAACTATTATATTCAATTTAATAAGCTTCTTACAACATTACAGCTATGGATATTCAATTTTTTATCTTTTACCATATTCTCTCGAGCTACTACTCTACAAATTCATATACTATATTCCTTTTCTCTTTCTTATTTTCTCTCTCTATTCTATTGCATGTGGATTCTATTTTCTTCTTCGATCTTCCACTCTAAATTCTTCTTCTCTCATTCTCTATTTTATATTCTCTCTCAAACTATTAATGTTCCCTCTCTTATTTCTGATTCAAAAACCACACAAATATATAACAAAAATTCACCCAAAGTACGTTTCTTGGCATATTTAATACATTGATTAGTTTGGATTAGTTTGGATACACAGTTACAGGTAGTTACCTCCTAACCACCACATTCTCTCATGTATTTATACATTCTTTACACATTGAATAATTATTCAGAAATTTTACATTTCTCCTGATCCAACAGTGGTATCATAGAAAACCCAACACCTGTGTGTAGGAGGAAATTATGGGTGAGGGTTACCAATTTCATGGTCCGCTGGTTGTAGCAACCCTTCATTTTTTGACATCCACACTCATTCTTCAACACCTTTAGCCCACATGAGGACCTGCCGCATAAGGACCTATAACACATATCCCAAATGATCCATAGTGGCACAGTTCAACACTGGCTAACTACTCACAGAAAGGCCCTGCATCTTGGCACTTGTTAGGGACAACCTTATGTGCATGACCAATGGATTCAAAATTGATAGTAAAAAAAATGTGGCCATCACCCACCTCTCCTATGAGGTTGACTTGAACTTGGGCCAATGCAGTTGCCTGGGAGGCTTCCCAGGAGGTGCTCAATATGGTTTCTATATAGAATAAAAGCTTGGAAACTAAATCTACAACCTTGTAGAATTGATATCTAGATTGACTGTACCAATTCCTATCGAGATTGAGATTGTGCTATGTGAAAGGACAAGGTGTTGTGTGGAAAGAGCAATGCCCAAACACTAGCAAAACAACCTTGGGCAACGCCCTAAGGATTGGAGCCTATGCCTCTAAGAAACCAGCATCCATAGAACGAAGACATTGGTGAGAAAAATTGACCTATGCGCAGGGTATTAAAAATCAAGAGACATGTGGAATTTGTTTGAATCAAATTGGAACAAAACGAGATTAAGCCCCTTCATTCATTTATCAAATTTTCTATCAAATATGGACACAAAAAACTAGCCTATGATCCCATGCAATAGTTTAAGAGCATGAAAGTCATGCACAAAGATGTTAGCAACATTGCAAGCAACCATAGAGATGTGCCAAATTTGAGAGAGCCGAAGTCAATCCCACAAGACCATCGGTATCTACTCTTCCCCAATCTCTAAAACTTGCAATTCAAGGACATAATGGACGGAGTCTTGTTTGACATATAAACAGAGAAGAGTTGTGTTGATCCAAATGACAAACAGAAGATTAAATGCTCTCAGGTACATCTGTGGTGCACCACATGAGCTTTCGAGCTCACTTCTTCATCTATTTTTTTCAAATGAGAGCACATCTGTCGCAGAGATTCAAGAAAATATAGAGAAAGTCCTTGTTGCAAGAAGCAGATAGGACATGTCGCGACATAACAAGATGATGAATCTAGGGATGACGATGATGATGATTTAGGGGTAGATTTGTAAAAACAATGTATTAAGGGGGGAATGTTGGCATAATTAATACATTGATTAGTTTGGATACACAGTTACAGGTAGTTACCTCCTAACCACCACATTCTCTCATGTATTTATACATTGTTTACAGATTGAATAATTATTTAGAAATTTTACATTTCTCCTGATCAAACAACATTTACCTAGGACATAGAACGAAAAAATGCTAATTTTTGTTAGTACTGTAGATTTGTATTTCCTTTAAGCCCCACAGACTTGAATCCATTGCATTTACAGTTTTTTCTTTGAAACATAACCTTTCCTCCATTACGCATCTTTTTCTACATTGTGCAAAATTTTCTATATACTGTGGCTTTTCCTAAAATGTGTAATTTTTTATTTATATCAAGGATTTTAGTTTATGCAGAAAACAAAAAATCCATGGGAAATTACAAATCCGTAAAACTGTGTCTCTCTTTTGTCTTGTGGCTTTTTCCTTAGCCTTTGCTTCATGTCTTTGTTGGGTAGTTCAAATTCAAATTTTCAAAAAGGAAAATAAATTCCTGTCAGAGGTGGTGGTTTGAAGAGAAGGAAAAAGTAACTTTGAAAATTTGCATGAGGATCAATATTATCAGACACCGCTGATTCTAAAAAATTTCTTGAATGCTTTACTCATTATAAGAGCATTATCTAAGAATAGAGGTTTTAATTCTTTCACCCCTACGAGCATCACCTAGATGCATGAATGTGAAGTGACAATTTGATACATTTTGTAAGCCACCACCTTTTTTTAATTGGTTTTGGTTAATATGCTATTTATTTGAACTTTGAAGTGCTCAAACTATGTCCATATCAATTTTATCATGTTGAATGAGTATTTTTACTTCCATGTGTATGCAAGTTATATGTATTTCAGGTTGAATCATAAATTGTTTTGTTCAAGAGTTTCATTATATATAGAGTTATGTGTGTGTGTGTTTTAAATAGAAAGCAATCATACAAGTAAATGTTAGTTATTCTTTATTAAAGTAATAAACATGCATATGATGGGTTCGTATTATCTATTTGGTAGCTAAGGATAATACAAACCCATCATATGCATCTTTATTTTTTTATGTTAGTTATTCTTTAGTTATTGGAAATTTAAGTGACATTTAAGATCTTCTATTATAGATTATTAAATTCTGTCAATTTTGAGAATCTTAATGTTGTTTTTCTATAGGATTGTTGAATTTTGTATGGTTTAGGTGTTTTGAAATATTTGAAATTTTCACTATGGTATTTTTACTTACTATTATAAAATATTTATGTGTTTTGTTTTTTTGATAACCAGGAACATCAGATCAAAGTGGCATCAATGAAAAAATAGGTTATTCCTCTGCAAAAGTGTTTGTTATCCTTTGTTTTTGAAGTATTTTCTATTGTAACTTGGTGAATTTATTTATAAAAATACTTATATGTGGTTTAAATCTAGATCTCTATAAACATTGCATAATAGTGAAAATGATTTTTTTTATATCTAGATCCCTAATTGTAAAATGAAATGGTGAAAAAAGTGTTTGCATGTTGAGTTTTTGGGCCTAATACCAAATGTTCCGTAGTGGAGACCGACTGAACAGGATGAGGAAACAACCATATTGAGGCTCATAAAAGTGCATATTCAGGTACCTGTCAGATGGGGTTGCCATGAAAAGGAAGGAGGTTCTTGGGGTGCTTGAGTCTGAGATGTGGGTGTCAAGGTCTACAAAAATAACCAGAGAAGCTCCTCTAGGGTTTCGTTGAATCATCTTCAATGTTCGCTTCATGTTGTGTGAATATTTTTGGACTTCAATGGATGTTGCTATAAATCAAATATTGAGGAAACACGTACAAAACCCCAAGAAAAAAATGAAAACCATAAAAAAATAAAGATGCATATGATGGGTTCGTATTATCCTTAGCTACCAAATAGAGGTACTTATTACTAAGCGTTGCACTACATCTCAAACCCAATGTAGTTCTAGGTGTTTTTTTGTTTAAATCATCCCCTATGTTCTCCTGTGTCATTTATACTTTGTCATAGCATCCAGACAGTGTTGAAACTTCCCACATCTCATCAGATATCGAGCAGTCTCCTTCTCAGTCTCATATAGTCATCACACCTACCTCCTTTCCACTTCCAGTGTGCGAGGCCCCTTCCACTCCTCTACCTTCAGTGGATGAATCATACCTATCTGACATTGCTCTTCTGTTTATTGAGCCCCCTCATTAGGACGAGTATCTGCATGACCTTAGTTGTCTTTTCACAGAGTCTACTTGTGATGTACTACAGGTCCCTCGTCCATCTACTAGTGTTTCAGAGGAGTTCATCATCTATGTTGTTGGGAGTTCCCCTTCCGGGAATCATGTCACTTCCACATTTCTAGAGACCTTCATTGATCCACCCTCAGCTATGGATCCCTTTTTTATTGTGGAGGATTTTCTATTCCCTTCACATCACTTGGACATCCTTTCCATGCGTGTTCCTCTTTTATACTCTAACAGTTATGCACTCATGAAATTTCCTTCATTTCCTTGGCACTCACTCGCTAGACCTATGTCACACTTTCATGCACCAGACTCAGAGTTCTTTGTGTTGCTACATTCAGTTTCCTTTGTGGAGTGGGCAGACTTCCAACACGTCATTTTGGTCCTTCTTAAGGGCAGACACATAGATCGGTGTGGGTGGCTCTTCTTTAGTCCAGAGGCAAAGGATCTCGTTATCGAAATTCTTCTGGGAGACTTCGTATAGTTACAGAGTTTAGATCCATCCATGGCATCTTCTGCATTCCTCTTATCTCCCTCTTCTTCTCTCTTCTTCATCTTTCTGAGAGATTACCTCTTTGTACATGGGTACCCTTTCAGGCTCGTCTATGGCTGGAACCCATATTTGGCATCTTTCTTAGATTAGAGAGTGTTTTGTTCTCTTGTGGTGGATTTTTTTCCCACTGGGTTTTCCTTCACTGCTTGGGACCTTTTTTGTGCATGGGTACCTCATCAAGCTTTGTGTTGGGACCCATTTCTCATTTTTGACTTGTCGCCTCATCCTAAGTTATGATGAATGGGGGGTGTTGGTGTGTATTATTTTCCACATCATTAGGTGAATCATCTCACTTAGGTGAGATCGTAGGTCCATGTATCATTTAGGGGTCATTATGAGATTCTCTTACATGTCAGTGCATCATTTGCGTCATTAGGAGTTACACTTCTATTCTGGGAATGTAACTCCTCCTCTCTACTTGAGTTTTCATGATTGCAGTACTGGGGGTTACTCAGTACCTCCTATATGTACACCCCATTTTGATCTATGAGATAGAGGAGAGTTTTATGGCTTAATCAGGTTCTGTCCATGTTTCAAATCTTTGCATGCACATTTGGTTGATGCTCACTCCCCCCTGAGATCTCTTCACGCTGTCGTTCACATGTTTGTTGATGAGAACATCATCCCTCGTGATCCTCGCTTGCGGGTTTTAAACCCTCTTTCAATTATGAGGAAAACAAAATTCCCATCATCTCAAGATTCAAGGAGTCCCTACCTCAACATTGTAGAGAAAATACCAAAGGGTGATGTCTACATTACAAACTGACATGTCTGAAAGTTGGAAAATGTCACTATTTACATCGGTTCCATCTTTGTTTCAAATCACAAAAACAAATAAAACCAAAGAGAATAAATCAACCACATCAACTATTTAAGAGGATGGGAGGCCTATAATATCCCCTATTTCCTTAAAGGGTAAAAGGTGCATAGGAATAGAGGAAGAACCAAACAATAAAATGTTAACAATAGATGTGCGGTATAATAAAAATTCACACGAGGCATTTAGATGGTTCTAAGCCTTTTTTTGGAGGTTCAACCTGCCCATTTGACAAAATGTACACCTCTCCAAGCTAGATCTATTTGAAGAATTTATCACAACCCTCATTAACACAAGTTACATGAACCTCTCCACCATCATCTTCTAAAAATTCAAATCCAATGAATCCTCCACGACCTTTCTCATTAGTGTACTCTCTAAGAGATACCTTATGAACAACTCAGCCCTTAATTGACCACTACTTAATATACATGCCTCAAACATGTATTGGTATAGGAGAAATGGGCACACAAGATTTTAAAAAATAAGGAAGTGACCATTTCCACGATGTAGTAACATTTTATGGATGCGTAAAAACATGATAGTGTGCATCATGACCAAGAGAGAAAGGAACAGGGTCAACAATTTTTTCATGGTTTTAGAAAACAACCTCCACTCAAAAAAGTAAAGTGAACATGCTTAATGTAGTGCCCAATTCCCTTTGACACCTTTTGATATTGATTATGATACTATTGATTATACTTATGGACATTATTATAGCTTTTGATTGGGCATGATGTTAAATGTTAGAGATCATTGACTATTGTTTATTTTGATTCATATATGATGCATATGCATTATTAGAGAAATTTTATATTGATGGTGATATGCTGATTGACATGGTTATGTGTGTGTGTGTGTGTGTGTGTGTGTGTGTGTGTGTGTGTGTGTGTGTGCGTGTGCGTGCGCGTGCGTGTGCGCGCGTGCACACGTGTGCGTTTTAGACATGTGATACTTCACCATTGTGAGCAAACCTAGAAAATCGAACTAATATTATTAATGAAATTATAAATAATATTGTTAATTGTCTAGACGATGTTGGGATTCATGCATAGATGATTTTGGAAGTTATATTTTATATTTATTTTTGATTATTTGATGTGGACACAAGGCTAAAGGAGGTATTTGTGTTTTGCAGGTAAACATGTCACAACAAACATCGGGGGATTGGAGACCAACCACACTGGAATTCTAGATGAATTCAACAAGGGTCGACATGGCAAAGTGTCTTTATTTTTTTTGTATGTTTGTATTGTTGTTAGGGATTCCCATGGGGAGGATCACTTTCAAATGTGACCAAGGGGTTATGTGTATTATTATTTTTAGTTTCCTTGTTTTAATTTTAGTACGTGGATATTAGTGATGTATTTTCCCCTTATTATTTATTTTATTTATGTCTAGATTAGTGAGTAATCATGTTGTTAAATTAATTAAAATGGGTCAAAAGAATGCATTTATTAGAGCTGAAGGCTCTTGGATTACATTTTGTAAGTGATGTGTAATTAGCTTTGAGTTTGAAACACACCACCTTTCTTTTGAAATTCAGATCTATCCTTAGGGGCTGATTTTGGAGGCTTGTAGGACAAGTTAAACTTATCCCACACCTCTTAAATTGTTACACCAACCATACCTATGGTTGGGGAGTCAAAATTACACCTTATTATGTATTTTGGGAAGGAAAGTTGTAAGTTTTTATTTCACCTTCTTGCATTAAATTAATTTTAGTCCTTTGGGTGTGGACTTGGACTGTGTGTGCAAGTAAAAGGTCATTTATTCTTTTAATTATACTTTGGAGTTTCAAGTTGACTTGTGAGGTGGAGTTGAGGATGTGTGATGTGGCATCCTACATGGATCCACCTCATCCTCCTCTCTCCCACTTCTATTTAATATAATTCCTTGGCTTGTTTTTTGGTTACTTCATTTGGTGACATCATTTTGGATACTTCTTCCGGTTTTGATCTCTTGTAATTTTGAATAGAGTTAGAGATTTTGTTGAATGCTTCTGGATTGCTAGAGATTTTGGACTGTTTGGATTGGAAAAATCCTATTGTTGAAATTTTGGAGCAAACTCTACCATGGAGAAGTAGGAGCTTGGCTCTTTAAAATGTTCTTCTTTTATTTGTGCATATGTGAATGCTTTGAATATTTTGGTATGTTGTTGACTGGTTGGGTAGATTGCCTAGGTATGGTGTAGGAGAAGACTATGGGGATCTCTTGTGGGGAGGCATAAGAGTTTTGGGGAGGTATAAGTGTTATTGTGGAGGGATTTTGGGATTGGGTTGTACCTTATAAAAGAAATAGGTTGCATTTCTTTACTCGTTATGGGGTGTCATAAGAGTGTGGGGAGGAATAAGAGAATGGGAGGTATAAGGGCATGTAGGGGGAGGAAATATAACGACATGTGGTGGCTTTTGAAATTATATATATATATATATATATTTGAGGGTTTATGTTAAGGTAGACACCCATTTCCCCATTGGGAGGTATAATCCGTTTCCCCCATAGGTATTGCTCCTTTGGCTTGTGCATGATGAAGCCTTAAGTATTGTTTGTTGTTCTTCATGTGGTTGCAAACTGCAGTATGTATTTTGACTGTGTTCTGTTTATGACCTTTTTTTTGTGTTGTGGAAAATTGTTTGTTTCCATGAGTTGAAATACATTTCTTATTGATTTTTGGTTGGGGCTCAGGCACTAATGAGGAGGACATCTTCTCCTCTTCATTGGAATTATTAGTTGGGTGGAGAGTGTTGCCTCTCATCCTTTTTTATTGTGATCAAAAGATATATGGTGGATCTTCTTGTTACTATTCTGGAGATGAGGATGAAGATAAATTTTGTAGTCCCCTTAGGGTTTCCTTGTTGTAAAAATTTCCCACTTCAAGTGGATGACATTGTAATATTATTTGTGTGAAACTTTTCTCTGTTTTTGAAATGGAATCTACATTCGAATGTGAAAGATGTATATTCTGTAAGTTGTATTTGATGAATGAAAAAAAAGTTGTAAAAGAATTATTGGAGTTCAATAAAAGTTTTTTTAATTACCACAAATGGTATGGTTTTCATTTGAAATATATTGTGAAATCTTTCTTTGAAATTTGAAAAGAAATACGTATGAAGAAATATTAAATTTATCTATTTCATTTGAAATGCATGATTTGAAAGTAGAACTACATTTTTCTTTTTCACACTTTGATTGAAGTAAAGTTAAATTTTTTAAATTAGATTTGAATGAATTTAAATATTTAAAGGATGATAACTAAAAGTTGATCCATTCGAATTTAAGTATGATTTCTATTTTTGATGTATTGTAAACCTATATAATGAATATCAGAAAAACATACAGAATAATCTACATTGATGAAAGACAAGCTAAAACATTAAAAAAAGTTATGGAGGAAAAAAACATATTAAAATAGTTTGTATTGTTTAAGAAATTTATGCAGAACTTTATTAATTGGGCAAGGGAAAAAACAATGCAGTTACAAAAAAGGAGAAATGAAATTCATATTGAAAACTCAAACTTTAACAATTAATCCTTGCAATCCTTTTTAAACATTTCCAAGTGCGATTATCCATGTGTGGTTGACATGTTGAGGAAGAAGGAATGCCAGATTGGACCAATTCTGGAAGTAAAAATGTTTAATTCACATTGTTATGGAAGGAAAGACTTTTTTGTCAAATTCACCCACTTAAGTTTGTCAAAAATGAAGTTTGATGTTTCCTATGTAAAGAGGAGTTCACTCCTGTTGGTATCCAAATTGATTCTCCTTTGCAAGGTGAGCAGCATCACAGAATTAATGAGAATCCTAGAGATAGATAAATCATCATGTATGTCATTTTGTATCTAGAGAGGCTATTCATCTAGCTCTTTATCACTCAGATGTTGGAGAAATGGATAACACCATATGAAAGGATTTGATCTATCCTCACAAATTTAGGCTGTGTCTTTCAAGCAGGGTGAGAGAACCCATTTTGTAACCTTTGTTGGTGAAGAAGAATGAAGATATCCTTATTTTCACAAATTTGAAAGGAAACCTTGAGAAAATATGATCAATGCACCACAACTTAACTTTCACGAGTTGTCACTTCTAAAGAATGGAGATATTTTTTTAACAGGGTTAAGGTTACTGAAGACATTATGAAATTCTGATTACTTCTACATATTTTGGCACTAGAATTTATTCATTTGTGGAAATACAAGGCAAACAAGGGTTTTTTAGGTAGGAGTCATTAATTTTTGAATAATGTTTAGTGGAAGATTAAGTAGGATAAAATTGATTTTTCCAGATCTTTGAGAACCTTCACAACAATTGGAAAACTAAATGACAGGATGCTTCAGAATAGCTAAAATATTCCTTCAACAAGAAGGTGTGTATCAATGGAGGCCCAGATTTGAATGGTTTCACACAATCTCCAAGAATTTAACAGGAAGGCTCAAGCTAAAGACTCAATTAAACATTAAAGACCCCTGGTTCCTCACACCTAAGATACAATCAAAGGCTTACAGACAATATTTATCAACAAAATGACAATAAAGTGATTTTAAATTGTTTATCTCATTACAGGATGAAGGCTCTTCTCATAATGAAATTGAAAATGCCACTAAAATATCACAGGGACGAGATCTTGTGTGATTCAGAAGGGTTTTAACACAAGATAGAAATAGGAACTAGAAATACTCTTCGCAGACATTCTGAAATAAATCAGACATAAATTTTCCAAATATTAACACAAATTAATTCAAATTTGATTAGATTCATTAGCAGGGGAAGGTTTCTTCAACAATCTCATAGCTTGTCAATGGTTGCACACTTGCAACCAACTTGACATGATCAAATCTAAAACATGAGAGATTAACATGTTTCTCAGATGGTCTTTCATTAAAATGGGATTTCTCAAATTTTCTCGTAAGAATTCAACCCCTGCCAATTTACATGACTAAAGCATGATTTTTATAACACTCAATTTTCATCAAATCTTTCCCCGCAAGAAAAGAATATTCGAGAAACCTTGTTAGTTACTTGTTTGATCATGATTTCCAAAAAATAACGTTTAACAGGTTTGCAACAAAAAGTTGCCAATTATTCAAAAAGGTGAATCATTACAAATATTTCCATCATTTTTTTAACTGGGGCACCCAGTCATCTCCTATGGCAACACATTTTTCATCCTTTGTGCCTACAACCTCCATCATTTCATCATTTTCCCATTCTTTCCTCTGTAACTTTTCTTTGCATCTAGTTTCTGTAGTAATTCACATTTTTGCAAGTGCTTGAGAAATTACAACTTCAAAATATCAACCTTTACATTCCTTAGACTCACAAATTAAGTTCTAAATCCTTTCAATTGCAATTTGTAGACAAAAACAACAAGCAATTTCATCAAAAAATGATGAAAAACAATGCATATTCACATCTCCAGGAGTCTTGGAGAAAAATCGTAGCAAAATAAGATGCAATGCACAACAACCATTTGTTCTACCCTTTCTCAAGTTTAGATAAGAGTCGTCCACATGGAAAAATATGATTTGAAGCAGGCCTGGGGTTCCCTTTTGTATTTTGTGACGTTTGGAGAAAATGTGCAATTTTCACATTTTGCCCCGTCCCTCTACCTTTGAAAATCAGGCTTGACACGTAGCTTAATCTTGGCCTTTGATGGAGTCACGGCTCATTTCTAAAATTTTACTCTTTGTTACAAAAAGGCAAAATTTCCAATTTTCCTCCACCAACCTGCCTCTCGATTTTTTCTTTTGATATGGGCCCCAGCAGATTCGCGGGTCATTTTATAACTTTGCTCATTTGTACAAAAGGGTAAAAAACTTCAAAATTCCCTGATGACTTGCCTTCAACTTCAAAATTTTGAAATATGCCACTTGTCCATCTTTGGGGTTAAAATAAGACTTTTTCCCTGCGGCATTGCAGATCGATTTATAACTTTTCTCCTTTTTACGAAAGGGAAAAAAACTTCAAAACGCCTCGGTGACCCGCCTTTTGCTTCTAACTTCATAAGTATGTCACATGTTCATCTTCGGGGTCAAAGTAAGACTTTTTCACTGCCACTTAATATTTTTTGAATAGACAATAAGATGTTACTGGGGTCGCAGGGCCAATTTGGTTTTTTTACAAATAAGAAAAAAGTGGAAAATTTCACCAAAAAGACCCATCGTGCCATATCCAATCAGAAAGGACCATGTTTCCACAGATGTTGGGACAAAAATTTACAGGGAAAATAAAACATGACTGTGGAAAAATAGAAGGAAAGGGAAAAACCTAAATTTACACCCAAGTTACAAATTCTTTCACATGGACAGAGGAACAGAAAACAAATTCTGGACTTAATGTGATCCTCGACCAAAGGAAAGGACTGATCATGGAAACCAAATGAAGGAAATATCTTTCATGCATCAACACGGGGAGATTGAAAATACGACAAAGTCAACAGATTGAATCATTTTAAATACAAACAGGGTGAGATCGAATTGAGCACCAACATTGGCTCTGATTCGGGGATGGGCACTCCCATCAAGTGCAAGAAGAACAAATAGAAGACCAAGTTCCAAAAATAAACCTTTGGGCAACAAATTTACGAGCCAAACCTCTAGGAACAAACTAAGAAACCAACAAAAATGGCCGCCAAGGACCATGATGAACGAAAATAGAATAACATGACAGTAGAAAGAAACCAAAAGACTATACACTGTACAATGGTGTGCATGCCCTGATTCTGATAAAACAATCAAGGAATATTTTCAAGTGCCTTCAATTTTGTATATGACCATGCTAAGTAGTTCTTCAATTTTTTATATGACCATGCTAAGTAGTTATGATATGTCTTTAACAACTGGTCATATGATTGTTTCTCTTCTCCAACCATGTTGCTATTTGACAACATGTTTTCAGGCTTATCCTTTGTGCTAATGTCAAGTTTTTAAAGATCTCTCAAGGATTCCTCAAACATCAAAGTCCTAGAAAAATCAACCTTCTCAGCTTATCTACATTGATCAATTTCATAATCCTTGAAAACAACATAGCTCACAGAGTTATCGCCATCAATGTTTGCATGCAATACTTCATAAGAATCATTGTTAGGGTCCTCAATTAGATATAACATTTTCTTTTCACTAGGTAACTTCACAATTCTGCCCTCAATTGGTATGGTGGCATAAGACATGTCCATTTACACACTTCCACCCATACTAGTAGCCCATTTTATTGATAACAACATTCACCATTTGGTAGGGCAATCAACAATAACAACATCTAGCTTTAAGTTCTTACCTAGGTAGGTTACAAGTTGTACTATAAAACCCTTGACACATCCAACCATTGGCACTTCTCTCAAATCCATGGTAGTGCACTTCCCATCAGTTGCTAATACTTTGAGATCCAACTCATTCATGACCTAAGGAGGCACTACATTACATGAGGCTCTTAAATCAAACATACAGTTAATTAACAACTTATCCTTAATAATCAGTGCAGTGAAAAATGGATCGACCTTAAGCTAAGACTCTACCAGGGATGTTCCTAAATATTCTTCAAGTGGCTCACCTAGTTCTTCCAATACTTGAGGTTTTTCCAACTTTGCAATGGTAAGAGGAACCTCTACACTGTTTACTTTTTTACCTTGGGTGACCTTTTCTTCTTAAAATCCCAAATATTTGAATTCTCTATTCCTATGTTCAAGGATTCTAACCAATTCACAAATAGGAACAAAAATCTTGATCTGACTAAAGATTTAGGCTATGTCAAAAGAAACATATATGGGTAAATAGTATTAAGAGGAAGGTTTAAAAATACATTTGATGGCACAAGATTTGTGATAGTCTGAGCATGGAGTGGAGCACAAGTTTCATTTGGGGTGAAAAATTCTTCTGCAGATGCATCTTTTTTAGGGGCTTCCTTACGATCACCGGTAAGCACTTGAATATTTGGTTTGGCCTAAGGCCCTACCCCTTTGACAACCTTATTCCTAATATTATATTCTTTTTCATGGCCAACGACTGCGTTTATTAACAACTATTTGTCATCTTCTAAAGGAATTCCTCCATCGTACTTCTTAATCATTAATGCCCTTAATTACTCAAAATCATTATTAGGAAAATCAAAAGCTTTTACCATATCTATTTCAAAAGTATGAGTGGGAGGAAGAGGTAATACCCAGTGAATGCAATCCCAGAAATATTTAACAGTTCTAGAACTCATCATCTCAGTTTAGGTTGCTCCCTAATTCAAAATTATAGAGAAATCCATCATGCAAGAATCATCATCAATTTCATCCTCAACTACCTTTTCAACATCACATGAATAATGTGGTAAGAAAAATTTATCACACCACTCAATCTCATGAGCTTCTTCAACAGAAACAACTCTAGCAGCTAAAAGATCAGACGCCAATCTCTTTTTCCGGGGTTGGGGATTTCAATTTCCTGATCCCACAGGCCCTTTACCCATGTCATCTGATCTATGATCACCTTTGGGATGATTGCAAAATATCTCTTGACCTTGTGGCTTGTGCAAAACTTGGGATCTTTTCCCAATCCCTTTCTCCATTCTGGCCAATTTATAGGACATTTCCTTAATAGCTCCAGCCAATGTTTTTACAAACTCCTCCAGATCCATAGACTTACTTGACTGAGTCTTCTCTAGATTAATCATCTTGATACCTTCCCTCGTAGGAGACTTACCAATTTCCTTGATGTTATTTTCAATCTACAAAGCCATGGTTAAGGCACACGTCAAAGTTGTCGGGTTCTTGTCCCTTAACTAATAGGTATCCTTTTTTTCAAAAGCATCAGAGTATTTTATTAATAAAGAAACATCGATTGGCCTTAGGATTACAGATAGCCTATTCAAGGTCTTATTGAACTGAGTATTGAAGTCATTAACAAATTCATTAAGATTCTTCTTAATATTTTCAAATTTTGATAAAAGAAACCTAGGGTCTATTTTATCTCCATACTGTAATCTAAAAGAATTCTTCATTTCTGTCCATGAACCAATGGAGTTGTCTAGAAAAGATTTATACCAGTCCCATACATCCTCCTCTGGAGTATGAATAAAAAAATTATGTACACATCCTCAAATTTGATCTCAAAGTCTTCCATCATATTGACAAAAAGCTTTAAGTACTGATCATAAGTAATAGCATTATTTCCTTGAAATTTAGGTAGTCTATTTCTAACATCTTGGGGCACAACATTTGGATATCTAGCCATACCTCTGAAATATATACGACCAAAAGTGTTCACAACAAATGAAGGTCTTGGTGGGGGATGGGACATATTGTTTTGGGGATCTGATTTTACAGGAGAAAAATAATGATGAGGAGTGAGGGGTCTGTGGGGCACAGGAATGTAATTCTCATAATGAATGTTCTATAAAAACTCTATTTCTTGGAAGATCCTATCAGCTTTGGAAAATACAGGGATATAATGAGATGTAAACTTTTTAAATACAAATGCAGGACCCTCTCCTGTTGGAGAATTCAGATCTACAAAAAGACTACCTATTTCAGAAGAACTTGAGGAAGTATGGAAATCTTCAATGACAAGATGATCAGTTTCCACAATTGATAACTCTTTTCTTGATTTCTGATCTCCAATAACTTTCTAGATTTTTCTTCCTTCAAAATTTTTCTCTTCCAATTCTGGAAACAACCTTTTGATAGGGTCTTTAATGAAGAAATTTCTTCATCTTTCCATCTTTGCAAACATTACTGATAAATTTCAATTGAAAAAGGTTAAGACAATGGCATTTATCAAAAATTAATTCAACACGGAGTTACCACTAAGGTTTTTAACCTTAGTTGTGAAAATACACTAAAATTGATCTGTCAAATGTCTATCAACCCTAAATTCATGCAAATCTTCATAGATCTGACCTTCCTTTACCCGTATTTAACATTGATTATGTAATCTTAGTGCAAAAAATCAATAGAAACTAGAAATATTGCACGTAGAACTTGTAACTTGCATAAATCCTATAGATCTCAACAAAGGATGACGTTTAAACAACTAATTTAAACTTAGATCATGTAAGTAACATTACCAGGACCAAATATAAGAATGCCTTTTAAGATTCCCTGGAAATAGTGCCAGAAGTGTTGTTGCCATAAAAATAGGTCCCGAAGCTCAAATAATCCCTAGCAACAATGCCAAAGTATTTTTTTCCACACAAATAAGTCCCAGAGTTCAAATAATCCCTAAAAATACTAATAAGTCCTCGACAATGGTGCTAAAAGTGTTGGTATCCAAATTGATTTTCCTTTCCAAGATGAGCAACATCACAGATTTAACGAGAAGCCAAGAGACACATAAATCATCATGTATGTCATTTTGTCGCTGGGGAGGTGATTCAGTTCGTAATTTCTCACTCAAATGTTGGAGCAATCGATAACACCATATGAAAGGATTTGATCTATCCTCACTACTTTAGGTTATGCCTTTCGACCAAGGTGAGAGGACCCATTTCGTAACTGTTATCCAAAATAAGCCCCTTGCTTATTTTGACTAACTTTCTTTCATTCCTTCCTTCTTTGTGCCTCATTCAATTTTTTTCACTTTTTCAGGCACTCAAAATTATTTGGAAATGGCTTCATCAGATAAAGGATTTTCTCATCATTCTAGAAATGTAAAATTTTCCTTCTAACTCCTTGTATTTTGCAAGTTATGGCTCGGCGGAGTTTTTTAGGGAAATTTTCCCTAGGGAGGCCCACAACCAATAGGAAACCCATGTGCCACGTTTTTGGGCGGTTTATTTCGGAATGGTGGGTTGGCTATTTATATGGTCTTAGGTGAGTAAATGTATTGCAGATGTGTTTTGAATTCGGGTGTGAAAAGGGCTCGACTGGGTATTGGGGCGAAAAAATTTGAAAACTTTTGGCCCGATGTCCCTGTGAACTAATAGGAGGCCGCCACATATCCATAAGGCCAGTGGGAGTCAGAGGGGCAGAGTGATTTTTGGATTTTCATCAAAATAGTCAAAAAGTGCAAGGGAGAGAAATGGCCCGTGGGCCTGCCAAGGAGGAAAGAAAAATTAGGAGCACCCCCATGGACTAATCAAAGTGTGCCATGTGTCATATTCATGTCAGAAGTTGGGGGCAGGGGGGAGAATTGGTAATTTTTCCAAAAGGGTCGGAAACGACAAAGGAAAAGTTTGGAGCACGCACCCAAGCGAATAGGGGGATGACACATGGCGATGGAATGGCAAGTTAGCAGAGCGATTTTGGAATTTTTTCCAAAGTTCAAAAAAACATAAAAAGGCCATTTGGACCCATGGATGAATGTGGAAGTGCCACGTGGCAGTGGAGCAGTGGGGCATGAATATTTTTTTGAAATTTTTTCCACATTCAAAAAATGGGAAAAATTTTAGGTTTCGGTCCGCCAACCCGATTTTTAGCCCTCTCTTTCCCTAAATCTTTAGAGTAGCATATATTTTGATCCATAGCTTGGTTTCTCTCAATTTTGGTGTCATTGGAAAGATATTGAAGTCCTCTACACGATGGAATATTCAATTTTATTTTTTGGTGGAGTTTAGTGAGAGAAAAATGTGAAAAACACCTTTGGCATGGGGAAAAGAGTAGAACCGACATTCAACCACCATTTTTAATGCAGTATGGCTTCCACTTTTCTCCAGCATGGTCAAAAATCTTGGGGAATTGGATTTTAAGGGTACACATGCTATTTTGATGGATTTGGTCATTGGTTCAATCATTCATTTCATCCTTCCCGCGTTTCTCCTTCCTGAACTCAGGTTTTCATTGTTAAAAGCCAGATTTGGCTCATTTGTAAAGGGTTGGATATTTTTTATGATCTGTAGCCTCCCTCCTTCACCATGGTAAGTGAATTTGTGGAATATCAGACCTCTTTTAGGACTACAACATGTTTTCTACCTCCTTTCTGTTGTAATGCACTATTTTTAAAAACTGGAAATGACAATGCAAGCTCTGTGAATGAATTTTCAATCCTTTCTTGTGTTGCTTTCTCTATCCTGATCCTGCATTACAATTTTAGCAATTTTGGCATGATTTTTGTTACATTTTTATAATTTGTGTCAGTTTGAAAAAATAGACGTTCACCACTCCTTTGGTGTATCACCTTGTTAGTTTAGTTTTATATTCTTTTCTCTCTTCTATCCTTGTCTCCTTGGCAGAATTAGAGTAGGATTTTGATTTAAACCTCTACAAACTTCATGCATACATCTGATCAGAGGAGTAGAGGAACAATCCTTTAATCTCGAGAATTTTTTCCCATTCTTACAAGTCCCACACTTTGGGAAAATATTTCATGTTTTGCAATCACACTGGATACCCATCATCAAACTAGAAATCTAAGAAAACATCCAGGGGTGCTGCTAATTTGCACTACCTTCTATGTCTTCATCTTCATTACAACAAAATTGATGTGGTAAGTTTCTTTCTTAAAAAGAGCCCTGTTTGCACATCGGATAAAATCAACTGGTTTTAATAGTCCAAGTCTAAAGATTCATGAGAAGGATCCAAATAAGGTCAAGGGCTAGAGAAGAGGAATAAATTGAGTATCTACAGTTATCCTTAGGAAGAAAAGAGAGGAGAAGAATAATTCAAAGGTCTCCATCTCCACCAAATAGAACTTATCAAACCTGGTATTTTCATCCAATCAACAAGGGTTGTTAGGCCAATCAAAATGGCACAACACAACCCTTATGTCAAATTCACTGGAAACAACCTACTTACTCTCAATGCAAAAAATCCAGTTCCAGCTATAGCATTGAAGAACATCCCATACTTTATTGGGTAACATCAGACCACTCCTGGTGATCATGTCAAAGACAATGCTAATGTTTGTGTAATCCATGAGATTGTTGAGGTGTAAATTACTGTCAAATTGTTGGCATCTTCATTCAAAGGGAAAGCCTTGCAATGGTTCAGGAGCCTTGTGGCAGGCTCTATACAAAATTAGAACTAGTTGTGCATAGCTCTCCATGAGTAGTTTGGAGAAAAGGGAGATAATTTATCTCTATTGGAACAACTGACAACTATCAAGAGAGCTCCCAATGAGTAGCTAACAGACTTCAATTTCAGATTTCAAAGGACATGGGATAGAATCCCATTGACAATAAGGCCAGAAGCTGAAGGTGCTTTCTTATACTATCTCAAAGCTTTAAATTCTGATATTTCTATGTTAATCCAATCCATGGGAGGTGCAAATATACCTGCAGCTTATAACATTGCCATTAGGGTTGAGAATTGTTTAATCCAAGCTGGTAAAATGGCTTCTAGGCCTCCCATGCCCTTATATCCAAACTTGGAAAACCCAAGCACTAGTCAAGCACCTACTTTAGCTCCTATTCCCACTCCTATAAATCAGAGTTCAAATGAAACTTCTACCTCATCCTCTAGTGCCTCAAATGAACTTCAAGAAGTCATGAAAAAACTACAAAATTTAGACAATGAGCAGGTTACATTCAAGAGGTAGAAAGCCCAAAGTTTTATACCTTCTTATCAGTCTCAAACTCAGCATAATAGGCAACCATATCAGCCTAATAGGCCACCCAATCCAACTACAAATCAAAATCAAGTAAGGCCTCCTACTAATAGACCATTTCAGCCCTATAACCCCAATGCTACATCTACCTCTAAAGCCTTAGTGCCAGTGTAAAATAATATAGCTCAAGACTATGATTGGTGTTCCCCATGTAGTGAACCTCACAACCAGTCTATGTGCTTCAATGGTGCTTTGAACCAAGCTTTGATGGTGACAAAAATTGGCGTAGAGAGTGAGGTTAGTCAAGAAACAAACCAACAATAAGTTACATCTCAGCAAAATACAACTCCAAATGAGACTACAGTTGTGAACTGGCAGGCTGAAGATTTTTATGGTATGAGTCAAATAATTTCATAGAATGTAGCAGCTAACACACGGTCAAAGCAGAGGAATATTGGTGAAGGGAATTCATTAGCTCTAGGTGATCCATAACCTTCCATCACTCCACAAAGTGTTGGCAAGAAAAATGTAGTTCCAAATGTGCAAGGATAGCCCAAGCCACCTTCTAGACTAGCTCAAATGTCAGCTGTTGCAGCCCATGTACAAGAAAAGAGTGTGCATGATAAGGGGTAGAAAAGATATGTTTCATCCCCATTTAGCATCATTGAACAAATGAAGAAGACAAATGTGAATATATCTATGTGGGAATCACTATCCATCATAGACCAAAGGGATATACTACAAGCTTCCGTGAAGAATTGGTCAACTTCAAATCAGCAAGATCATATGCAAGAGAAGGTACTCACAAATACTACTCAGCCTAAGGGGAATCTTGGAGGACAACAAGGTAAATTTTTGAAGCCCCCTGAATTCTATGTTTCATTGATCAATCAGGATAAACTAGTACACAATTGTATGATTGTTTCTAGGGCAAGTAGTTCTATGATTCCCAAGGAAATAGCTGATTAGTTGATCCTTCAATATGAAGTCATATCCAAAGGGGTGGTGCAACTGGATGGGACAATAGTAACAAAAGTGGGGGTAATTAAAGATTTGAGCCTCACTTTGCATGCATGCCCTAATGTTACTATTTTGCAAGATGTGTCAGTGATAGATTTACCACCACTTTTTTCCCTATGTTTGTCAAGGGATTTCATAGCTAGAATTGGAGGCTATTTATCTACTGATTGGTCACACATGTTGTTCTGGACCAGATATGGAACTAAGGCCACAATCATATCTGAACCTATTGCAAACTTTCACATTGAGCCTCATACTCTAAGCTCAATCAATGCCAACTATTCAGCATTTGATCAAGAGGAATATTCAAGCACAGATGAAGCTGACACCAAAGTTGGAAGCATCCCAAATTTGACTCTTGATGAATGTGCAAGAAAGGTACATGTTTTTGATGCCTACAAGGAAATAGAGGAATCTAAACTAGGATTTTATTGCATGCATGAAGAAAATCAGCCTATTCTAAGCATCACTAAGCCAGACCATAAAGATGACAATGAGGTATGGCATCTATTCTTTGATAGATCAAGAAGTAGACAAGGTGCAGGGGGGAGCTATGCTTGTTTCACCTTAAGGCATTAAGTATTATTCAGATTTTAGATTTTAGTTTGCATGTTCTAACAACACTGCTGAATATGAAGCTTTGATACAAGGATTGCATTGGTAAAGGAAGAGAGGTATCCAAAACTTACAAGTCTTTGGTGAAAGTGAGTTAATTCTTAATCAAGTTAAATGACAACATGCTACCAAAAATGACTTGCTCAAGTGTTATAAGAATAGGGTGTGGGACCTAATTGAGGATTTTGAAGGCTTTGGCATCAACTCCATCCCTAGGAAAGGAAACCAAGCTACTGATAGCTTACAGCAGTTAGAGCAGCCTTTAATGTTGTGGAGAGTATCAAGGAAGATAAAGTGCAGCCAAACATTCATGTGATTGTTAGGCCATCAGTGCCAGACAATAATGCAAGTTGGAAAGTGTTTGAAAGTGACCAAAAAATCATCAATTTCTTGCAAGAAGAAGCTGAGTTCTCAGCCAAAAATCACTAAAACTTAGAACAGCAGTATGGTGATCAAGTGGTACAACTAAGAACCAACAAATTGAGAAAAGGACTTGTCACTTTGGAGTCCATCTTTAATCCTAATGATCAATTTAGGAAAGAGAAAGCAAACATCCAAGTCAAGGGAGAAGATTCAGTGCCCATCTTAGTGGGAGAAGACAAATCACTTCAAATTGGTAAAGTGAAAACCAAGTAAGAAAGGTATGAGTTCATGCAACTTTACCAAGAGTTCCTAGATATATTTTCTTGGAGCTATGAATACTTGGGAGGTTTCAATCCCAAGCTAGCTCAACACACAATTGAATTGGATCCAAGTGCTAAACACATTAGGTAAAAAAAAAGGTGAGTCAATCCACACATGGAGCCTCTCATGAAGAAGGAATTGAATAAGTTAATAGAGGCAAGTATCATATTTCCCATCAAGCATTCAAGCTGGGTTGCAAACTTGGTTCCAGTTAGAAATAAGAGTGGAGAAATCATATTTTGTGTAGAATTTAGAGATTTGAATAGAGCATCCCTCAAGGATCATTACCCACTTCCTTCTATGGAGCAGATTTTGCAAGTTTTTGTTGGATCTGAGAGGTTTTCATTGCTAGATGGTTATTCAGGGTATAATAAAATCATGGTAAATGAGGATGATCAGTTCAAAATAGCCTTCACCACCAAATGGGGAACCTACGCATATAGAAAAATACCATTTTGGTTGTCTAACATTGGAGCTACCTTCCAGAGGGCAATGGATATGATGTTCAAGGGATTGATAAAAAAAATAGTGTTGATATACCTAGATGATATTATTGTATTTTATAAAATTGCAGTACATCATCTCTTTCATTTGAGACAAGTATTCTAAAGATGTAGAAGATTTTGGGTATCCTTGAATCCCAAAAAATGTATTTTCCTAGCTCATGAAGGAAAACTCCTACGCCACATTATTTCCAAAGAAGCATTAGAAATTGATCTAGAGAGGGTTGAAGCAAAAAAATCACTTCCATTACCAAGTCACAAGAAGGTACTTCAACTTATCTTGGGAAGAATCAATTTTGTTCGAAGGTTTGTTCCAGTCTTTGCAGCCCTTGTCAAGCCAATAACTATGATGTTGAAGAAAAGTATGGCTTTCAAATGGATAACTAAAGGTAAGTTCAAGTTTTGAGGCAATCAAAGAGGCAATCTCACAAGCTCCAACTCTCATTAACCCATATTTCTCAAAGGATTTTATCCTTTATGCATTTGGAGGTGATGATACCATTTCTGCAATTTTAGTACAATAGAACAAAGAGAATGCAGAGCATCCAATTGTCTTCTTTAGTCAAATCTTGGAGGACTATGAGGTGAGGTATTCCTTCATTGAGAAGAATGTTCTTATAGTGATTAGGAGCTTGAAGAAATTTAAGCATCTAGTTTTAAACAACAAGGTTCAACTGCTGGTTTCTCATGTGGGAGTTAAGGACTTCCTCCTCAATAAAGACCTAAATGAAAAATGTACAGGGTGGATTACTTGTGTCATGGAGTATGACATTGAGTTCAAAGTCACCAAGCTGGTCCGAGGAAAGGGGTTTTGTGAGAAGCTGGTCTTGAGCAAATCAATGTAAGCATGAAATGGGAAGGATGTTGTTTTGGTGTTACAAGAAAACCAAGAACAAAGAGGTGTTCAAGAAGAGAATGATGGTGTGCTCACTCATTTCTGGACTCAAGACATAATGCACTTCTTACAAACAGGCCTATGCCCTCTAGAGATAAACAAAACCAAGAGAAGGCACTTCAGATTGTAGGCTATTCCATATGCACTTGTTGATGGTGTCTTGTTCAAAAAGGATATCAATGGAGTGTTGCTGAGATACATTGGAAAAAATCAAATTAATATAATGTTGGAAGAGTTCCATGGTGGATCAACTGGGGGTCATTTTTCTCCAAAAGTGACAACCCTCAAGATTATGAAGGCTAGCCATTATTGGCTCAAGGTATTTAGTGATTGTTATGCATGGATCAAGAGGTGCAAAAATTGTGCATTCTTCACAGGAAAGGAAAGATTAGTAACCCTCCCATTGCACCCAATTTCAGTTGACCAGCCATTCATGCAATGGGGTTTGGACTTCATTTGAGTCATTAACCCAAACTCAAGCCAAGGACACAAGTGGATTCTATCAACAGACTACTTCACCAAATGGACTGAGGCAGTGGTACTTAAAGAGGAAAATGAATCTAGAATTCTAGACTTCTATGAGGAGATAGTAACTAGATTTGGTATACCTGCCACTACAATATCAGATAATGCATTGGCATTCATAGGATCATGGTAGGTTATGGAGCTTGTTTTCATGTGTGAAAGTGTTGAAGACTGTACAATAAGAGTACTGTACACTTTTCATGTATCCTCACCGGGGTTCAGCGTAATTTTTTTTAAGCATAAATTTTTTTGGCCTCGAAAAAATGCACCCAACATATCGGGAAATGTGCTCTTCTCATATGGGTGAGATTTTTGACCCATAGGTTTATGGGATAGGTTTTGACCCATGGTTTTGATACCCACGGTTTTGTAAAACTGCTTAAGCAGTTGTCTATTTATATGGTTTTATGCATATGATAGAAAAGATGAAGAACATTGCAGATGTGCTTTGAATTCGGCTGTGAATTCTGTAGAGTTTGTTGAGCATAGCTCCAAATGGATCTGGGTATTGTATTGAGAGAGTGGTGGCTTGTAATAAAATCTGAGCAAGTGATTCTTGGTGGACGTAGCCCAAATTGGGTGAACCATGTTAAATACTGTCTCTTTGTGTTGTGTTATTTTATTCTGTAATTTTATTTGAGATCTGTAATATTTTCTGCATATTAGTTTCTACTGTTGCGATTCTGTGAGGGATTATTCTGCATATTTTATCCCTTATTTCCTAACAATTGGTATCAGAGCCTGGTTTGGTTTGCTGAAGTGTTGAATCGCAGGGAAAGTTTTTAGCTTGAGTGGGAGCTATGGTAGATGATGGAAGATCTAGGGTTGATAAATTCAACGGGCAGAATTTCAGTCTTTGGAAGATGCAGATGGAAGATTACCTTTATCAGAAGGATCTTTATACTCCGTTGTCTGAGAAGGTGAACAAACCCTCAAGTATGACAGATGCAGAATGGGATTTGTTGGATAGGAAGGCACTTGGAATGATCCGGCTGTGTCTTGCATCTTCGGTATTATTTAATGTTTCAAAGGAAAAGACTACAAAAGATCTAATGGATGCATTAGGGAAGTTGTATGAAAAACCCTCTTCCTCTAATAAGATATTTTTAATGAAAAAGTTGTTTAATATGAAGATGTCTGAGAATAGTTCAGTAGCAGATCATTTAAATGATTTCAATACGGTTGTGAATATGCTAGCTTCGGTTACAATAGAATTTGATGAAGAAGTTAGGGCTTTATTAATTTTGTGCTCTTTCGTTGAAAGTTAGAATAGCCTGGTAATGGCAGTAGGCAACTCGGTTCCAGCTAACTCAAAGTTGAAGTTTGAGGATGTTGTAGGGGTGATTCTAAGTGAGGAAATGTGAAGAAAAAGCTCTGGTGAATCTTCTACTTCAGGAATGCTTTGACAGTGGAAACTAGAGGGAGACAAAAGAATAGAGGAAACCGTGGAAAATCAAAGGATCGGGCAAGGTCAAAATCCAAAAGCAAGATAGTATGTTGGCATTGTGGAAAGCCTGGGCATGCAAAGAAGGACTGTTGGGAGCTTCGGGATAAGAAGAAACAACAGGAAGAAAACAAGGAGGCAAATGTGGCAACGGGTAATGTATGTCAGGATGCTTTGATTCTTTCTTTGCATAATATTACTGAATCTTGGGTTTTAGATTCAGGGGCTTCTTTCCATGCTACTCCACATAGGCATTATTTTGTTGATTATGTTCAAGGGGATTTTGGGCATGTTTTTCTTGGTGATGATGAGCCTTGCAGTATAGTTGGAAAAGGTTCTGTTCAGGTTAAGATGTAGAATGGGAATACTTGGCTATTGAAGGATGTCAGACATGTGCCTACATTAAGGAGAAATTTGATATCGGCAGGGCAGTTGGGAAGTGATGGTTGTACTGTGATATTTACAGCTGGACTCTTGGAAGGTTACCAAGGGTGCTCTTGTGGTGGCAAGAGGTAAGAAGGTTGGAACCTTGTATTTAACCACTTATAGTACTAATTATTGTAATCTTGTGGCTTCAGATGTAGATACAACATTATGGCACTACAGGCTCGATCATATGAGCCATAAGGGCATGGACATCATAAAGAAGGATTTTCCCGGATATACAGAAACAGGTTTGGAGTTCTATGAGGACTGCATATATGGGAAACAAAAGTGAGTAAGGTTTCTCAAGGTTGGACCTACAAAGAAAGAGAGTAAGTTAGAGCTGGTGCATTCTGATGTGTGGGGGCCAGCTCAGGTATCATCTCTTGGGGGTTCAAGTTATTATGTTACTTTTATTGATGATGCAACAAGGAAAGTTTGGGTTTATTGTATTAGAAACAAATCTGATGTATTTGACACTTTTGTTAAATGGAAAGCCTTGGTAGAGAATGAAACAGGTCTTAAGCTAAAATGTCTCAGGTCAGATAATGGAGGGGAGTATTGCAGCAATGAATTTGATGATTACTGTTCTAAGAATGGAATCCGTAGGCAAAATATGGTTCCAGGAACTCCACAGCAGAATGGGGTATCAGAAAGGATGAACAAAACAATAATGGAATGTGCTAGGAGCATGAGGTTACATGCAGGACTGCCTCTTTCTTTTTGGGTAGAAGCGGTGAGCACAGCTGTGTACTTGATAAACAGAGGACCCTCAAGTGCCTTGGATGGAGGCATACCTGAGGAGGCTTGGTATGGTAAGAAAGTTGATTATTCATTTCTTAGAGTCTTTGGATGTGAGGTGTTTGTTCATATAGACAAGGATGATAGGACCAAGCTAGAGGCTAAATCAGAAAAATGTACTTTCATTGGTTATGGTGGTGATGACTTTGGATTTAAATGTTGGAGTATTAAAGACAAGAAAATCATTCGGTCTATGGATGTGGTCTTTAATGAGAAAGTCATGTATAAGCAACAGTTGCAGGAAAACAGGGAAGAATCCAAGAAAGAATATGCAGTGGTAGAGGATCTTCGGGATGGGAAAGTGACCCATGAATCAGTTCAGGAACCTACTCAATAGGAACCCCAAACTCCTACAGTGAGGAGGTCTTCTAGGGTAAGAAAAGAACCTGAACGTTTTTCTCCTTCTCTTTATTATTTATTACTCACTGATAGTGGAGAGCCAGAGAGCTTTGATGAAGCAATGCAGGTAGATGCCAGTAAGAAGTGGGAGCAAGCCATGGATGAGGAGCATAAGTCTCTCATGGAGAACCAGACATGGGATTTGGTGAAGCTACCGGAAGGAAAAAGAGCATTGCAGAACAAGTGGGTGTACAGAGTTAAAGACGAAGAAGGAGGAAAGAAAAGATATAAGGCCCGGTTGGTGGTCAAGGGGTTTGCACAGAAACAAGGTATAGATTTTGATGAGATATTTTCTCCTGTAGTAAAAATGACTTCTATTAGAACTGTTCTTGGAATAGTGGCAGTAGAAGACTTGCACTTAGAACAGTTAGATGTAAAGACTGCATTTCTCCATGGTGATTTGGAGGAGGAACTATATATGCAGCAACCAGAGGGCTATGAGGTCAAAGGTAAAGAGGAGATGGTGTGCAAACTGAAGAAGAGCTTGTATGGCCTAAAACAAGCTCCACGTCAATGGTATAAGAAGTTTGATAGCTTCATGATGGAGCAAGGTTATATTAGATGTCATTCTGACCATTGCGTGTATACAAAGAAATTTGAGGATGGAAGTTATATTATCCTATGTTTGTATGTTGATGACATGTTGGTTGCAGGTAAAGACATGCAGGAAATAAAAGTACTCAAGAAACAGCTAAGTGAATCCTTTGATATGAAGGATTTGGGGGCAGCCAAACAAATCCTTGGTATGAGGATAACTCGGGATAGGAAGGAACAGAAGCTGAACTTTATCTCAGGAAGAGTACATTAAGAAGGTATTGGATAGGTTTAACATGCATGATGCTAAACCGGTTGGGACTCCTTTGGCAGGCCACTTCAAGTTATCAAAGGAGCAGTGTCCCAAGACAGAGTAGGAAAGAAACCAGATGTCCAAGGTACCTTACTCATCAGCAGTTGGCAGTTTGATGTATGCTATGGTGTGCACTAGGCCTGATATTTCCCATGCAGTGGGAGCTGTGAGTAGATTTATGAGTGATCCAGGTAAAGAGCATTGGCAAGCAGTAAAGTGGATCCTTCGGTATTTGAGAGGGACCATGGGGATAGTTTTGTGCTACAGTGGATCAGACACCACTTTACGTGGTTATGTAGATTCAGACATGGCTGGAGATGTAGACAGTAGGAGGAGCACGACAGGTTATATTTACACTGTAGGTGGGACAACAGTGAGCTGGATTTCACGACTACAGAAGCTGGTGGCTTTGTCAACCACAGAGGCTGAGTATGTTGCTGCCACAGAGGCAAGCAAAGAGATGATTTGGTTACAACAATTACTTGAGGAGTTGGGGCATAAGCAGGAGGAATGTAAGTTCATAGTGATAGTCAGAGTGCTATACACCTAGCTAAGAACTCTGCTTTCCACTCTAGGACGAAGCATATACAGTTAAGGTATCATTTCATCAGGACAACTTTGGAGGAAGATAAGTTGAAGTTGGAGAAGATTCATACCAGTCAGAATCCTGCAGACATGATGACCAAGGTGGTCACAAGGGAAAAACTGAAGCTTGTGTTCAGCTTTGGTTGGCCTTCACAAAAACTAGTGAAGGGTTGAGAAGCTTGCTCAGTGGAAATTAGTCTCCAAGTGGGAGATTGTTAGGTTTGTGGAGCCTATTTTCATGTGTAAAGTGTTGTAGACTTCTAAAATAACACTCGGGTACACTTTTCATGTCCCGCTCCTCGAGCGGGTCAGGGGGGTTCTCAAGCCCCGAGCGGGGGTAGGGTGTAGCCCCCGAAAAAAATTTTATGGCGTAAATTTTTTTGGCCATCGAAAATGCACCCGACATATCAGGAAACGTGATTTTCTCATATGGGTGAGATTTTTGACCCATAGGTTTATGGGACAGTTTTTTCCCATGGTTTTGATACCCACGGTTTTGTAAAAATGCTTAAGCAGTTGTCTATTTATATGGTTTTATGCATATGATAGAGATATGAAAATATATTGCAGATGTGCTTTGAATTCGGTGTGAATTCTGTAGAGTTTGTTGAGCATAGCTCCAAACAGATCTGGGTATTGTATTGAGAGAGTGGTGGCTTGTAATAAAATATGAGCAAGTGATTCTTGGTGGACGTAGCCCAAATTGGGTGAACCACGTTAAATACTGTCTCTTTGTGTTGTGTTATTTTATTCTACACTTTTATTTGAGATCTGTAATATTTCTACATATTAGTTTCTACTGTTGTGATTCTGTGAGGGATTATTCCACATATTTTATCCCTTATTTCCTAACAGATTGTTCACATTGAGGTAACTGAATATTTCTGTTAAGAATGGGATCTATTGAGCACTTCATCAAATTATTACCCCACAAGGTAATGGCCAAGCTTTCCTACCAATAAGAACTTGTTAAAGATCATCAAGATGACTCTTGATGAAAATCAGGGGACTTGGCATAATAAACTGAAATCAGCCTTATGGGCTGATAGGATAACTCCCAAGAGATCCACCGGTAGCTCTCCATTCAGACTTGTTTATGGAAAGAGGAAATCTTACCTATGTCACTTGACAATTGCCAAAACTCATGAAGCATTGGAATTGTTGGAGTTTGAACTCATGGAGGTTTAGATATGCAAAATTGATGGAACTCTAAGAAATCAAAGAGCATGCAGCCAAATCAATGGAGAAGGACTAAGCCTTGATCAAGAAGAACCTTTGATAGGTGAAGCTAAGGCTAGAACCTTCCAAGTTGGAGATTTAGTGTTGAAATGGGATACAGACCCGAGCAAAGCTAGGAATGCATTCAAAGTTTGATGTATTTGGAGTGGACCCTACATGGTCACAAAATGTAAGAACTACAATGCCTTCCAATTATCTACATTGGATGGTGAAGAACTCAAGATTCCAGTTAATGGAATCCATCTAAAGCATTGTTACTAGAAGGGAAACTCCTCACATTAGTACATCATTAGCTTAGATTTTCATTCCTCCAAGTTTAGATGATGCACATTTTTTTGTTATAGAGTTTTACATCTCCCTAAGTGCTTTGGCACAAGCTTTGTTGTCCCAAGGATGCATCTTTGTAGGCCATGTTCCTGATCAAGTGATGTTCTACTCTCACTCTTCTTTCTAGAAATGGCTCTAATGAGTTGAAGTACTAATCATTTAAGTTGATGACTCCATGCCCAATGGATTGCTTCAGGAAGCTAGTCATGTCATTCCAGTAGGGTGATGACCCCTCTGAGTCGCCAAAATTGTACCAAAATGTGTAAGCCCTTTGCTTATTTTGATATAACTTTTTTTTCATTCCTTCCTTCTCTTGTGCCTAAATCAATTTTTTTCACTTTTTAGATCTACTCAAAATTATCTAGAAATGGCTTCATCAGATAGAGGAATTTTCTCAGCTTTCCATAAAGGTAAAATTTTCCTTCTAACTCCTTGTATTTTGCAAGTTATGGCTTGAGCCAGAATTTTTCAACAAAATTTTCCCTAGGGAAGGCCCGCAACCAATAGGATTCAATGGTGTTTTCCATTCAACTAGTTGAAGAAAAATTTCCTTAGGGCTCAGTGAAATTGATCCAAAAATTGGCCCGTTGCCAAAACCAATAGGAGGTTGCCAAGTGTCCATAAGGCCAACGGGAGTCGGACGGGCGAAGTGATTTTTAGATTTTCACTAAAATAGTAAAAATGTGCAAGGGAGAGAATTGGCCCATGGGCCCACCAAGGAGGAACGAAAAATTTAGAGCGCCCCCCATGGACTAATCAAAGTCTGACACATGTCTTGTTCATGTCAGAGGTCAGCGGTGCAAGGGATAATTGGCAATTTTGCCAAAAGGGTACCAGAGAAAAATAAAAGTTTGGAGTGTGTCCCAAGTGAATAGAGCTAACATTTGGCAATGGTGGGTCAGAAAGTGATTTTGGAATTTTTTCCAAAGTTCAATATCATTCAAAAGGCCATTTGGACCTCATATTAATGGGGAAGTAGACTTCTATTTAGACATTGGGGCCACAGAGATTTTGCTGGAATTTTTCCCAAATTATAAATAAATATTCAAGGGTTGAAATTTTTTGGTTGTCCCACCGACCTGATTTTCTGTACCTTTGGTAAATCTTCAGAGATTTGGCATATCCTTTGATCCAGAGCTCAATTTTTGATTTTTGTGTCATTGGAAAGATATTGAAGTCCTCTACATGATGGAATCTTCAATTTTGTTTTTTCCTGAATTTTAGTGAGAGAAAAATGTTTCAAAAATGTCCTTTGGCATGGGGAAAAGAGTAGAACCTACATTCAACCACCATTTTTAATGCAGTATGGCTTTCATTCTTCTCCAGTTTATGGTCAAAAATATTGATTAATGGGATTTTAAGGGTACCCATGCTATTTTGATGGATTTGGTCAGTGGTTGAATTATTTATTTCATCTTTCCCACATTTCTCCTTTCTGAACTTGGGTTTTCATTGTTAAAAGACAGATTTGGCTCATTTGTAAAGGGTTGGACATTTTTTATGATCTGTAGGCTCCCTCCTTCACCCTGGCAAGTTAATTTGTGGAATATCATAGCTATTTTAGGATTGTAACATGTTTTCTACCTCCTTGCTGTTGTAATGGATTGTATTTAAAAAATGGAAATGACAATGTAATCTCTGTGAATGAATTTTCAATCCTTTCTTTTGTTGTTTGCTCTATCCTAATCCTTCATTACAATTTTATCAATTTTTGCAGGATTTGTGTTGCATTTTTAGAATCTATTTCAATTTTCAAAAATATATGTTCACCACTCCTTTGGTGTATCACCTTGTTAGTTTAGTTTTATATTCTTTTCTCTCTTCTATCCTTGTCTCCTTGGCAGAATTAGAGTAGGATTTTGTGTTAAACCTCTGTAAAATTCATGCATACATCACATCTGATCAGAGGAGTAGAGGAACCAGCCTTTAATCTGGATGATGTTTTTCCCATTTTTACAAGTCCCACAATTGGGGAAAAGATTCCATGTTGTGCAATCACTTAGATGCTCCAGAGATGGATAAACCTAGAGGATTTGAGAAACTACTTTAGGGGTGCTTTGATTTGGTGACTACCCATTTTGTAACCTCTGTTGGTGAAGAAAATGAAGATATCCTTATTTGCACAAATTTGAAAGGAAACCTTGAGAAAATATGATCAATGCACCACAATGTAACTTTCATGAGTTGTCACTTCTAAAGAATGGTGATATTTTATAAACAGGGTTAAGGTTACCGAAGACACTATGGAATCCTAATTGCTTCTGAATATTTTGGCAGTAGAATTTATTCATTTCTAGACATACAGGGTAAACATGGGTAGTTCAAGTAGGATTCATTGTTTTTTGAATATTATTTTGTGGGAGATTAAGGAGGATAAACTTAATTTCCAGATATTTGAGAAAATTCACAACAATTGGAAAACTAAATGATAGAATGCTTCAGAATAGCTAAAATATTTGTTTAACTAGAAGGTGTGGATCAATGGAGGCCCTCATTTGCATGGTTTCACACAATCTCTGAGAATTTAACATGAAGGCTCAAGCTAAGGACTCAATTAAACATTAAAGACCCCTAGTTCCTCATGCCTAAGATACACTCAAAGGCTTAGAGACAATATTTATCAACAAAATGACAACAAAGTGATTTTAAATTGTTTATCTCATTACAGGATGAAGGCTCTTCTCATAATGAAATTTCAAATGCCAGTAAACTATCAAAGAGATGAGATCCTGTGTGATTCAGAAGGATTTTAACACAATATTTCAATAGGAACAAGAAATTCTATTTGTAGACATTCTGAAATAAAGCAGACAAAAATTTGCCCAAGATTAACAAAGATTAATTTGAAGCTGATTAGATTCATCAGCAAGGGAAGGTTTCTTGAACAATCTCAGATATTTTCAATGGATATACACTTGCAACCAACTTGACATGATCAAATCAAAAACATAAGAGATTAACAAGTTTCTCAGATGGTCTCTCAGGAAGATGGAATTTCTCAATTTTTCTCATAATAATTCAACCCTCAACCATTTGCAACTAGTATTCTTATTACTTTTATACATTTCACTCAATTTTCATCCAAATTTTCCCCCCAAGAAAGATAATATTTGAGGGAACCTTTTTTTGTTACAATTTTTGAGAAATGATTTCCAACAATGACATTTAACAGGTACCAGGTAACAAATTAAATTACTCAGTTGTCTCAACAAGGTGAATCATTGTAAATATTCCTCTAATCATTATTGTTTTAATCATTATGGGCCTCTAGTCATCTCCTCTGAGAAACATGTTTTTCATCCTTTGCACCTGCAATCTATCATTTCATCCTTTTTCTCTGTATAGCTGGGTCTGACAAGCAATATTTTTTCTCTTGAGGAAACCATTCTTTCCTCTGCAACTTTGCTCTACTCCTAGTTTCTCTAGTAATTCACATTTGTGCAAGTGCTCGAGCAATTCCAACTTCAAAATATCAACCTTTACATTCCTTGTACTCACAAATTAAGCTCTAAACCCATTCAATTGCAATTTTCAGACAAAAATGACAAGGAATTTAATTAAAAAATGATGAAAAACAATTTGTATTCACATCTCCAGGAGGCTTGGACCAAAATGGCAGAAAAATCAGATGCAATGCACAAAAACCATTGATTCTTCCCTTTCTAAATGTTATATTAGATCCATACACGTGGAAAAATATGATTCGAAGTGGGCCTCTGGTTGCCTTTTGTATTTTATGACTTTTGGAGAAAATGTGCAATTTTCACATTTTACCTCGCCCCTCTATCTTTGAAAATCAGGCTTGAAACCCTCCTTAATCTGGGCCTTTGATGGAGTCGTGGCTCATTTCTAGAATTTTACCCTTTGTTACAAAAAGGCAAAATTTCTAATTTTCCTCCGCTGACCCATCTCTCGATTTTATCTTTTCATGTGGGCCTTAGCGGAATCTTGGGTCATTTTATAACTTTTCTCCTTTGAACAAAAGGGAAAAAAACTTCAAAACACCCTGGAGAGCCACCTTCTGCTTCTAACTTTTGAAATATGCCATGTGTCCATGTTCGGGGTCAAAGTAATAATTTTTCCCTACAAGGATGCAAATTAATTTATAACTTTGCTTCTTTTTACAAAAGGGCAAAAAACTTCAAAATGCCCTAGCGACTCGCCTTTCACTTCTAACTTTTGAAATATGCCATGTGTCCATCTTTAGGGTCAAAGTAAGACTCTTTCCCTGCTGCTTCATATTTTTTGAATAGCCAATCAGATGTTATCAAGGCCATGGGGTGAATTTGGTATTTTTTACAAATGAGACAAAAGTGTCAAATTTCACCAAAAAGACCCACCAGGCTACATCCAATGAAAAAGGAACATGTTTCCATAGATGTTGGGACAAAAATTAACAGGGAAAACAAAACATGACTATGGAAAAATAGAAGGAAAGGGAAAACCTAAATTTACGCCCAAGTTACAAATTCTTTCACATGGACAAAGGAACAAAACACGAATTCTAGACTTAATGTGATCCTTGACCTAAGGAAAGGACTCATCATGGAAACCAAATGAAGGTGTTGGTACCCAAATTTATTCTCCCTCAGAAGTTGAGCAACGTCGCAGTTTTGAGAGGAAGCTTAGAGACAAGGAGGCCATGTTGTATGTCATTTTGTAGCCGGGGATGAAATGCAACTTGCTCTTTTTCACTCAAATGTGGAGAAATGGGTAGCACCCTTAAGAGGATTTGATATATCCTCACTAATTTATGGTTGTTCCTTTCAACCAGGGTGAGAGGATACTTTTGTATCCTGTGTTTGTGGAGGAAATGGATATGTCATTCTTTGCAAAATTATCAAGAAGACCTTGAAGAAGATATGATCAATACAAAAAAAATCTAACTTTCATGAGTTGTCACCCTAGATAATGGAGATATTTTCTAACCAAGGTTTAGGCTATTAAAGACAAAAATACATGATTCCTTCTACATGTTTTTAGTAATAGCAATTACGCATTTGTACACACATAGGACAAACAATGGTAGTATGGGTAGGATTAGTTGTTTTAAAATGAATTTTTGTGGGAAGTGAGGTAAAGTGGACTTTTATTCACCAGATATTTTGAGAACTTTTACAAAAGTGAAGGGCTTGATCAAAAGAATTATTCAAAATAGATGAAATGTTCTTTCAACTAGAATGTGTGCTTTCAATTGAAGCATAGATCAACATAATGTTGTGTGATTCACAAATATTTCAATATAAGATTGCAATGGGAACAAGAAAAGCTATTTGTAGACATTTTGAAATGAAGAAGACATAATTTTTCTCAAAATTACATACAGATTTACTCAAATTTGACTAAATGCATCAACACAGGAAAGTTTCTAGAACAATCTCAGAGATTGTCAATGAATGTACACTTACAACCACCTTGATATGATCAAATTTAACACAAAAGAGATAAACAGGTTACTCAGATGATTTATCAGAAGAATGGGCTCTTTCAAAATTTTCTCTTAGGAATTAGTTTCCAACCTCTAACACTCCAACCATTTGCATGAAAAATTCATGCAAATTATAACATTTCATTTAAAACAGAGTTTTCCCCCAAAAACTAAAAACATTCAAAGCACCATTGCATGGTACGACTTTGATCATGACTCCCATAATTGGATTTATAAAAAAAAATTCAAGTGCTCAAAGGGAAAATCTCTTCAAATATTTCTAGCATTCAATTCTTCACCTGGTAAGTCATTCTTCATCTCTCGCACCAACTAATTCCTTCTCTAGTATGTCAAATATGGTCCTTCATGTGTAAAGGAAGGAAAGACTAGAAAATTAGATCGAGCTCGATAATCAGATCACATATTAATAGTAAAATACCATTTTCATATCTTTCCAACCAAACCAAGATATCAACTAGTTTCTTGCGTGCTGAGGGAGGAAAGATTAGAAAATCAGATCGAATTCGATAGTCAGATTACATCTTAATAGTAAAATATGTTTTCAGATCTTCCCCACCAAACCAGGATATCAAATTAATTCTCCTCTTCATTTGGCATGCAGGTTACACCAAGAAATGATAAAAACCCATAAAAATATGCATCCCCAGGAGTTTTGGAGAAAAATTCATGGAAAATCAGATATAGATGCATAGTTGCCATTGATATCTCTTTTGAATTTGGACCATCCACGTGGGAGATCTGAGTTAAGACGGGCCTTGGGGTTCCTTTTTAATTTTTACACCTTTTGGAAAAATGCAAAATTTCTCATTTTACCCCCCCCCTCCTCCTTTGAAAAATGGGCTTGACACGTGGCCAATGTGGGTCCCAGAACAATCGTGGCTCAATTATGCTATTTTACCTAGTTTTGAAAAACAAAAAAATTCCAAATTTTTCACCGGAACCCCCCTGCCTGTTATGAAAAATTCCATGCATCTCAATGGCACATTTTGAGATGGCCCTCAAAATCCGAGATCCCAAACAAGTGTGGGCATAACACATGTCTCATTCCGGTAGAGTCTGTTAAAAAGTTTGAGGGCACAGCGGAAGGCGACATGTGTCCAAGGTTTGAGATAGTCTTCTTTGGTTGTTGAAAATTCCAAGCAAAAAGGAAAAGTGAGTAGAAGCCTCCAAGTGTCCTCCCAATGCTTCTTCAAAACAAAACTCAAGGGCCAGTACCCAAACATGCATGTCCCTCCACATGTCTTAGGCCTTTTAGGAAGTTTCCTGAAAAATTCTAAGGAAAGAAGGCCCAGAGAAACATCCACATGTCTTTATGGTGCAACTTCAAGATGGTCCCCAAGAGCAAAGACTCTGAATGAGAGTGGGCTCACCACGTGTCCTAGGCCTGAGAAAATTTCTTTAAAAATTTTAAGTACTGAGTAGAGCCAACATAAGCCTCCACCTGTCCCTCTATCGCATTTGTCAAGGTGGGACTGTGAGACAAATTTTCAAATGACCGCCAACCCACCACGTGTCCACGGCCCACCAAAACTGTACCAGCTACATAAAAACTTTGTTTAAGTCCAGTGAAAGTAACAAAATCTTCCACATGTCCCCCTGATGCAACTCCAAGGCCAAACAAAAAGGTGAGTCTTAAAATGAGCGTCGTTCCTCCACGTGGATAGGTTTTGGGTTGAAACAATAGAAAAAATTTAGAGTGTCCCATCGAGCTGCATCCAATGAAAAAGGGAAACATTTCCACTAATCCAAAGATTTAAATTTGATGGGAGAAACACCCCCGTCAAGCCGTAAAATGTAGGGAAACCACTGTTTGAGCTCGGAGATGAAATATTCTTCAAGGATAGAGAATTTGGAAACATTGTAAGGTTCACACATGATCATCTTAGCTACATTCAATCACATTTCCTTAGGTATTTCAAAATGGACACAAAATGGTAGGGACGACAACACAGGACTATAGAAAATGGAAAGAAAGGAACAACCCGAGCCTTATGCCCAATTGACTGAGACCTTCAGATGGAAAGAAAAATGAACAAAAAATTCTATATTTTTAAGTGACCTTCGACCAAGGAGGAACTAATCATGGAAACCAAATGGAAGAAATAGTCTTCAGGCACCAACTGGGGGAGATAAAAAACATGACAGAGGCCATAAACTAAGGGATTTTTAATGGAAAATGGGGTGAGACAAATTTGAGCACCAACATCATCTCCAACTCAGGGATGGGAGCTCCCTATGATGTAATAAGAACCAAATAATAGACCAAGTGCCAAGAAACATCGATTGGGTAAAGGAGTCCGCTTGCAGAGCAAAAATATAGAACCATCCCCTAAAAAATGAACCGAGGAACCAACAAAACCAGGTAACCAAGGACCAGAATGAGAAAAAAACAAAAAAGATAGAAAGTAAACAACAATTATACACTATACAAATGATTCTTACATTGATTTTGGGGAATCAGTCTAGGAAATGTTTCAAGTGCCTACAATTAATAGATAATTCAAGCAATTCCCCATCCAAGTTTTTCAAGGAGAAGGTATGTTCACCAATCTGAATGTCAATGGAGTAAGGGCCCATCCATAGTGCATCAAATTTACCATGATTTCTCTTGTCTTCATGCCTGCTATCTCATAATAACGCAAGATCTCCAATATTGAAAGCTCTGGATGTTACCTTTTTGTCAAATAGATTCTTCAATTTTTCTCTGAACTTCACATGCCTTTAGTGAGATGCCCTCCTTTCTTCATCAAGTTCAACAATCGGGTTAATTTGAGCATCATATGGATGAATTTTTTGATCTTCTAGTCGTTGAATGAACTGATATGAGGACAATTGCATATGTAGGGGTAGAAGAGCTTGAGTTCCATACACCAATTCAAAATGAATCTTTCTAGTAGCTCTTTTAACAATAGTTATATCAGCCAAAATAGAAAACTTCAACTGATCACACCATTTCCTTTTGTTCAGCTCCAACATTCTACTAATGATCTTTAATATATTTTTATTTCTGGACTCTTCTTTTCCATTGCCCTGGGGGTTATAGTTGGAGGCATATGTCAAATTGATCCCATATTCTTTGCACATTACCACAAAATTTTTAGCTCTGAAGCTCATGGCATTGTCAGCGACAATTTTACCTAGTACTCCAAACCTACAGATGATATGGTTCAGCATGAAGTCCATGACAATTTGGTGTGTTACTCTCTTGGTAGGGATTGCCTCCACCCACTTAGTGAAGTAATCAATGGCTACAAGAATCCACTTATGGTCAGCACTTGAAGGGTCTAAAATCTCATTAATGAAATCCATTCGCCATTGCTTAAACAAGGATTCAATTGATACAGGTTGCAAAGGAAGGGATCCCGAAGCTTTCATTATTCTAGAAAAACATTGGAAAATCTCACATATTATAACCAAAAAAGTTGTATCCTTGAAAATATTTGGCCACTAATACCCAACCCTCAAGATCTTGTGTGTTGTGACTTTTCTAGAAAAATTCTCCCCACAAACTCCTCCATGGAGATCAACAATTATCCTAGGGGCTTTATCTTTAGTAATACACCTTAAGAGCACTCCCTCAGGGTTCTTCAAAGCTAACCCAAAATCAGCAATGACATATTTCTGGAAGCCAATGGCTTCTGGTGGGGGTTGGGGGGGTTTTTTTTTTTTCCCCCCCCCCCTTTTAAAGAAAAATTTATACTTCCCACAAAAATGCATTCCCACTTAAGTGAGGTAGGGATTAATTTGACCATTAGATTGAATCTATCCTAGCCCTTAAATTTTAGGCTGCCATGAAATTTCCTTATGGTTTCTCTTTTTTTAATTACTATTTTCCCTAAACAACCCTCATTTGCTCTTTTCTTGATTTGCAGGTTTTGGAAGAGTTAAAAGAGGAGGAGCCATGAAGACGAAGAAAGAGAAACCTTGGTAAAAATTTTTATGGTTTTAGTTGCAACGGAATTTACTGTTTTAATATTTTCTCCTTGTTAAATATAGAGATCCTCGCATGGATCTAAATTTAAATTATTTAATGAAAAAAATTTCTTGCTTTTTTGAGTTCATAATTGGTGAAAACACATTTCATGATGCTATGGAATTTACACATATGGGTTCCATAAACGAGATTGTTTGCAGCTTAAAACACTTAAATTTAATTCATTTCTAGTTGTTGGAAGTTTCCATTTTATGGTTTTAAGCTGAGATTTTAATTAATTTTAAATATGGCTTTTGCACTGATGAAATTTTATTTTTCCATCAAAAGTGAGGAAACCGCCACCCTACATAGGTCAATGGTCTTGTGACCGCCGCTCTGCAGGGAAATTCATCGACCACCACTCTCTTCTAGGTAGTGGTTCTAAAATCGTTGCTCTGCTCAAGGTGGCGGTTCTATTCTTTGAAAATAGAACCTTCAACAAAGCATTTTTTTAGCAATTTTTCTTCTTAAATTAATTTTGAATAGAACATTATTTTTAATGAGGGTGTCTTCAATTCATTGCTCGGTATATTGATAGTATATCTAGTTTCATAATTCTAATTACATAACATCAACTCATTGTCTATTCTTTCCTTTGCAATAAAATTTAAAATTGAGTATAACATTACTACAATTCATTGTCTTTCACATATTCAGTTTTGCCAACAAAAAATAGTAATAATTCAATATACTTCCTTTTAATACATATTTGTTTTCCATATATATATATATATATATATATTATAACTTTAAATACATACAAATTTAGGAGAGTTTCATTTCAAACCAACTAAACAAATTAAGCTTCCCTTTCACTATAACATTACAATACAATTATGAAAACTACAAGTTGGCTTATCATTATTTTACAAAGGACTTAAATTCCATTTCTTTCACTAATACTAGTCCTTTCCAACAAGGTAAACAACCAATATTTCTTTCTACATTCACTTAATCACTTAAACTTAGAATAAAGGAAATATTAAAAAAATTTCTTTCAAACACACAAATTACAACATAGAGACTTTAAACAAGGCAAAAACACTAGTATTCATCTCATGTCTTCTCCCAAATTGTAGCTTCAATCTTGCATTCTTCAATATTTCAAAAGGCTTGGATCACAATACAAAGAAAAGGGGGAATAGGAGATGCTCTCTGGCCAACCTTTAATCCAATAAGAGCAGAAGTCATCCCCTTATTGGGCCTCGAGCCCAAACCAAAGAGCAATGAGGGATATTGAGCAATATTTGTCAAATTTTTACAAGAATGGCTTCCACAAAATCATACAATCCAAAACATTGAACACATCTAAATGCACATGCTCAACAAAAATTACTACTTTCTCAAACAACACATAGGCTTCATATCAATCTAAAAGGAGCAAGGAATATGGGAACTAGCTCCTTTTTCCTCCCAATTGAAATAGGAGTTTCGAGTAAATCCTCCATGTGCATAATATAAACAACAAAACATCCTTATCTCTCCCCTTGTAAGTATGAAAAAATATGTACATGTTTTCCTTTTCACTCTCCATAGGTGAAACTCCTAATCACACTCCCTTCAGAATGCATGACTCACAACTCCCTTTTCCATCCCAATGGTCTCATACTTCCATATCCCACTCCCTTCTTAAGGCATACTACCCAACCATAAAAAACACATTAACAACACTCATACCAAACTCAATAAGCACAATTTTCACATATACAAACATAAATAATAAAATAACAAAGGTGAAGATTCCTACTCTTCCAATCAAGCTTCCAAGAGTCTTCACTTAAAAATCTTTTTGACACCTTCAAGCCAAGAACACTCCAAAAGAAATTCCAACAAGATCCCAATTCTAAAATTGCAAAAGAAGGAAAATGAACAAGTAACCCAAAATTCTTCAAATTCAATCAATAAATAGAAATGGGATGTGAAGGATTGATTGAGGTGGATCCATGTACGGATGCCACTTCATCATTCTCCATTCCAAAACACAATTCAAACACCATGCCCAAGAAAATAAATGAACATATAAGACTTATGACAAGCCCACATGACACTCTAACTTGCACACCATGCATACCAAGAAAACATTACTTGTTATAAGTAGGAAAGTGTAACTGTTTTCACTTTTTACACTTCAAAATGCCTAAATAAGTCTAAAATTAACTC